>JAIPUX010001880.1:116185094-116199386 GCA_020142125.1 Phrynosoma platyrhinos
CCACATCCTTGTTGAATTGTGATGCGCAGAACTGGACACAGGATTCCAAGTGAGAACTGATCAAAGCAGAAGAGAGTAGCACTATGATATCCCTCAATCTAGACATTACACTCCTATTGATGCAGCCTAAGATTGGGGGGGGGGCATTGAAAAGTTTTTAAAGACCTCTGAGGGCCACCACAATGGCCCTGGGTGGACCACACATGGCCCATGTTCCTTTGGAAAAAAGGACAACTCCACTAACAGGAGTCTATGTTTCAAATCAGGGCAAAAGCTCAGAAAGAATGACGGCAGATGTTTACAGAGATATTAGGGGTCACTCTTGTGCACCCTAGGCTGCCCCCTGACTCATATCTGCTTTCTTCTCCCAAAAACAAGATGTCACCACAGACATTATCTAATTGGCATCGACCATATTTCTTCCTCAGCTTTTGACAGAAGGGACAGTGGGAAGAGAGCTGAGTTGTGCAGACATTGGACCTACTGCTCCCTCTTGTCTATGGAAAGAGAAGATGCTTCTATTCCAGGTGGGGCCTGACCAAAACAGAATACAGTGGCACTATTACTTCCCTTGGTCTAGATACTATACTTCTATTAATTGCATTGGCCCTTTTAGCTGCAGCATCACACTGTTGACATGTTCAACTTGTGGTCCACTAGGACTCCTAGATCCCTTTCACACATAGTCTCATTAAGCCAGGTGTCCCCCATCTTGTGTCTTATTGCAGAAATGGTTGAACCTTTTTTTGTCCAATGCAAAACTGATCTGCATTCCACTCAAGGTCATGGAAGCTGAGTCGCACATATGGTGTCATTGGAAAGCAGCTGCACATGAACATGAGATGTGCATGCATAGGAGATATAGGGCCTTTGCAGACTGCTAGAAATAGTACAAATTGAGTTCACTTTAACTGCCCTGACTCAGTGCTAGGGAGTCATGGGAATTTTTTTTTTTTTTTTTTTGAGACGAGCCTTCTCTGTCAGAAGAGCTCTGGTGCCACAATAAACTGCAGTTCCCATGATTCCCTAGTACTGAGTCAGGGCAGTTAAAGTGGACTCACTTTGCACTATTTCTGGCAGTCTGCAAAGGCCCATACTTAATTTGTGCATACTTCTGCAGATGTGCATGAGATGTGCAGTCAGTTGTTCATTTTATTCCACACTCACATGTGCACTGAGATATGCAGTGTTGCCATTCTACATGAGGGTTGTATACAATTGATTTGTGGAGGTTTACAGAGATAGGATCTTGGATGTAGTGGATGATGGGGCTATTGGCATGACAGGTAAATGGAACTTCAGGTTCTGTGGCAATCTACCTGTCCAAGAAGGAAGGATGGGAAACAATAAGAGAGGGAGACTGTGGTCACTGGTTGGTCACTGCGCAATGGAAGATGTTGGACTAGATAGGAACATTGTGGTCTGATCTTTCCATAGGGCTTTTAGATTCACTTCAGATTGTGATCCATGTGTGAGAAAGAAAGAGATATTAACAAACTGTATAAAACTGGATAAAACATACACATTGTTTGCATAGTCCAGGGGTAGGCAACCTTTCCTCTTTAAGGGCCGAGGGACTTCAGCTCCCATAATCCCAGGAGCTATTGGCCAACATGGGACTATTGGCCAACATGGCTTAGGCTTCTGGGAGCTGAAGTCCCTCGGCCCTTAAAGGGGACAGGTTGCCTACCCCTGGCATAGCCTGATATCAGGAAGAAACCTGCATGTGACACACCAAAATCCACTAGTTGGTCTAGTACAGGGGTAGGCAACCTAAGGCCTGGGGGCCAGATGTGGCCCCCCGAGGCCTTTGGACCGGCTCCAGGCCGGTCCTGCCGCCGCCGCTGCCCTCCACTGCCGCCCGCCATGATGATATTGATAATTGTTGTTATTACTTGTTCTTGGGGTTTTCTTGGCAAAATCTCCACAGGGGTTTTGCCATGGCTTTTCTGGGGCTGAGAGAGTGTGCATGCATATTTTTAATTTTGTTAAATTTATTTTTATTTTTATTTATTTATTTTTGGTGCTTCAGCCCCCCAATTGTCTGAGGGACAGCAACCCGGCCCCCGGCTCAAAAAGGTTGCCTACCCCTGGTCTAGTACATCCCAATGACACTTCTGGGTAGCTCTGGGCTTTATAGTACACCCTCCTTGACTGTCAAAGCATCATGTGGCCTCAAGATGTCATTGTCTGTGTCTTCCTACGACATGCAGGTTGGTGAGATCACCTGCACATATATTATGAATCCTAAATATCATTATGAACTCTGCTGGATCATCTGTAGAATGTTCTTCTGGCCTTCCTCTGAGGCTGAGAGAGGGTGACCTGCTCAAGAAGGTCACCTGGGTGTTTTGAAAGGCTGAGTGAGGATTTGAACCTTGGTCTTCAGAGTCGCAGTCCAGTATTAAAACTCCATGCAGGCTCTTGTCAAGAGGTGAGCTGAATGCATGCTCACATTGTGGGCAAACATAAGGAGCTGGGGTCCAGTTTTCTCCCTCCCCTCCATTGTCTTCTGCATGGACTGCAAAATTGGGTGATGGTGGTGGTGGTGTAAGTGGCCAGAAGTCTATTTCTGGTTTTGAAAAAAAATATGGGTTATTTTTGTTAAAAAGCTCAAGGAGGGTTGTATCCTGCTCAGATCTTGATATGCTGCTCTTGAAGGCTTCCAGAACAGGTAGTTCACCTCCACTTTGCCAGAAAAGTGGCAGTCTGGAGGACTGGAGGATTGGAAGGCCACAGAAGCAGGTTTGGGGGCCTCAGGACCACCCTTGGCAATTCCTAGATCCACAATGTGTCTGGTTCCCTGAAAGGAAATGGTAGATGGGAGCAAAAGTGTTCAGGGAGGCTAAAATGGGATGGCACAAACCTGGAGGCACAAACAGTTAATTCTTGTGTGTGTGTTTCTCCTTTGTACCTGGAAGAGGGATGAGAGGCTCAAAGGATCTGATGGGGCCAAAAGGGAGACAGTCTCTCCTCCAGAGGGAGGATGCCTCTTGCAGCCCTTCCACTTTGCCACAGGAGGTCAGCATTGCGTCGCAGATGGCACAGCTTGGCACTAAAATAATTCCCAGACATAGCTGTCTCTGGTTCTCCTTATGCTAGAAGGTAAGGAAGAGGCTGGGGTGGCTTTTTATTTGGACTCAGCTGACTTCTGGATAAGAGTTTGATTCCCAGCTCGGCCATGAAACCTACTAGGTGACCTTGGGCAAGTCACACTCTCTCATCCTCAGGAGAGGGCAATGGCAAACCTCCTTTGAACAAATCTTGCCAAGAAAACCTCATGATAGGTTCACCTTGTGGTTGTTGTTACGTGCCTTAAAGTCATTTCCCAATTTATGGCGCCCCTATCATGGCATTTTCTTGGCAAGTTTCTTCAGTTCACCCTAGGGTTACCATATGTCAGAAGCAACATGCACACAACACAACACACACACACATGCACATGGGTTTGCTGGCCCAGGACACCCCAGAAAAATGGTGGCTGGAGGCACTTATAGGTCCAAGGAGGACAAAGGAAACATAAGAGGGGGTGATGCAGTTGCACAGATGGATCACAGGCCCTGTGTCAGTGGAGCAATTGATTCATTTTGGGTTTTAATCCAAACGTTAAAGAAAATATTTAGGCCGCTGGCCTGTATCCCCAAAACATGCACCACACCACTCACATGGAGCCCACATGTCTCTCCTGTGCCACTGGTGCTGCTTCCCCCTTCCTCTCTTCTCTTTGGGGAACCCCCTTGGCAATCTTTCTTTCCTGCCCCTTCTTGTAAATTGCCTGTTTTGTTCCAATTGTCTGGCCTCATGCACAGAGTTTTACCTACAGTTTTACCTAGAAAACTTTCTGCAAAACCTGTCCTTGCCCAATCAGTTTTACTAAGAGCCTTGTCACACACACACACATCCTTTCTGTCCCCTGAGTTCCCACCCCCATCTCCAGTGAGACCCTCTACCCACCAGCCTACGAAACCCTCCATTTTCTCAGAACATTTCCAGACAGCTTGCTGAATTGGCAGCCACCCCTACCCCCCTGGGCCACATAAGTACCACTGGCCATAGCTCTCACCTGTCCCGGATTTATAGGGGAAGAAGTGGGATGAGGGAAAACAAGTGTAAAGAATCTATTCCTGGCTCCCTGACAAGGAAATGCTGGTGGGCATTTCTCCAGCCCTTCTTGATCGATCGATCCATGGCAGAGAAGCACAGAAGCTGCTGTGGAATCAGACAAAACTGTTAGCTGGAAGTCTGGAATGGAGGTGACTGTGAGAACTGGCAAGGAACTGACTCCTTGTCAGCTGGAGGCAAAGACTTGCAAGTAGAGTCCTGGGCACACCTGCCTCCTCAGGTTCACTGGGGCTCAGAGGTGGTCATGGTGAAGTGTGAAGCAATAGCATGACAGCTTGTGTAGCATTGCCCCCATGGACAGTCTCAAAATGCCATGGATTCAGGTTACAGGGAAAGAGATTCTGCCTAAACCTTAGGAAGAACTTCATGGCAGTAAGAGCTGTTTGACAATGAGAGATGCTTCTGCCTCGGAGGGTGGTAGAGTCTCCCTTTTTGGAGGTTTTTGAACAGAGGCTGGGTGGCCACCTGTCCCAGGGAGGGCTTGGATGGTGTCTTCCTGCATGGCCAAACGGATGGCTCTTCTTGGGGTCTCTTCCAGCTCTATGATTGTATGACGAGAAGGTTAAGAGGTGCATCAGAGAGTGGTGGTCCCTTTTTTGGGGAGGTTTTTAAACAGAGGCTGGATGGCCATCCATCACAGGGAGGGCTTTGATTGTGGATGGCAGAAGGGAGTGGTGGTGGAATAGATAAGCCTTAGGGTCTCTTCCAACTCTAGGATGCTAATATTCTGTGAAAGGACACAGGGTTGCCTTCCATCTTCCTTTATTGTGAGGAGAGGAGGAGTGGGGAAGGGGGAATTATCTCTGGCATCCTCTTGATGTTTTAGGTTCATGTAACTTTTTTTATGCCTGTGGTGGTTGTTTTGTGGCTGTTGCATAACATCCACATTCAGTTCACAGTTGCCAAACCATTTCATGTGCAGTTGTGCCTTCATGCATAGTGCATAAGTATTCATCAGTGCCTTGCCGTCTCACTCAGTTCCCTGGGATTGCAGAAACAGCATCTATACATTATTGCCCATTGCAAAAGGGGATGATAAGCAGGCACTGTGGCAGATGTACAACTAGTTGCATAATGCTGATATTCAGCAGAAGGGCAGTGGAGCGCAACCAGTATTTCAGTACAAGAGTACTAATTTGCATTATACAGGTATGATGTAGGATCTTCACTTACTTATTGCTAAGAAAACCAACCACTTTTCCTTGCAAGCAGCCCTGTCCTGCCTATCTCCCTTGGCAGAGTCCCATTGCCATCGACTGGAGCATCGCAAACAGCCACCCCTGCATTTAATTAATTAAGCATCCCAATTACCCTGGAAAGCACTCAGGACATCTCCTGCTTGCTTTGATCTGATCACCCGGAGCAGGAACATCTCCTGTGGGAAACTGTTTTATTCCACTCTGGAGCATGGTGCCAACAAGTGTGGCTGGGTGGGGGATGACAGTGGCCTGGACAATCCGTACTTTGAGAACAATGTCTTTATAGATTAAGGGCCTTTGCAGACTGCCAGAAATAGTGCAAATTGAGTCTACTTTAACTGCCCTGACTCAGTACTAGGGAATCATGGGAACTGTAATTATTGTGGCACCAGCGGTCTGTGACAGAGAAGGCTCAATGTCTCAGAAAAAAAATACAGTTCTCATGATTCCCTAGCACTGAGCCAGGGCAGTTAAAGTGGACTCAATTTGCACTATTTCTAGCAGTCTGCAAAGGCCCCTAGTCAGTGGCTGGAATGCTATTGATTCTTAAACATGCAGAAATTCTTCTGTGAAGTTGTCTATCCCTTCCGACTCTATGATTCTATGATTCTTTGTCCAGTATCGATTGGACATTTTTGTCCAGTCGTGAATGGGCACGTTCAATTCAGCATGTTCAGATTGCCGAAGTGGGGGGCAATTGGATGATTGTTATTCCCCAGGTGGACTGCTATCAGTTGGACTTTTCTCCTGGTCTTCCTCCAACTGCACAATGGTGTTCCTATCCAGCATCCTCAACTTTCTCTTTTACAGTATCATTTTTCCTTTGCATTTCAACCTAATCAGGGTGTTCTCTGAAGCAGCATCACTCCTCTTCTGAAAAAAAAAAAAAATCCCCAAGATGCTATTTGGGGGCTTTATGAACCCAATTGGATTCCCTTGGAGGAAAATGCATCCTGACAGGCTCATTCCTTGGCTGCGGAGATTGCCTTTCGCCTGGCTGATGCTTCGTTCTGCAACACCTCTCTTTGATTTGGGTGATGAAAAGTCACTCAGGGGAAATAAGAGCTTCTGTTGACAGGCAGTAACTTTTCCAGTTAAGCCAGCATGACTTAGCAGTTCAAGTGTTAGACTAGGACCAACCAGGGTGCAGATCCCTGCTGAGCTATGGAAACTCACTGGATGACCTTGGAGGAGTCACACTCTCTCAGCCTCAAAGGAAGACGAGCAAACCTCCTCTGAAGAAATTTGGCCAAGAAAACTCTTACCTTTATTCTGTCCTGAACTATATTGGCTACAAGGGGTGTCTGGTGCATGTACAGGTCCCCTATTATCATCATTATTATTATCATTATTATAATAATAATTATTATTTAGCCTGAAGTCTGTTGCTAGTCATACATAAAGTAGATCCATTGAATCAATGGTATTTACCTGTTGACTTACCAATGAGTGGGTCTACTCTAGTTGCGACTAACTAACAAGATTCCAGTCATCCACCCATCCTCTTTCTTTCTTTCTTTCTTTCTTTCCTTCTTTCTCATTTCCCCCCCTTTCTCCCAAAATTGTGACTTAATGTGACTTACAATTTAAAAACAAAACAAGAACCATACAGCTAAAAACATACCAAAAAGTGAACATTAAAATGGGATCAAACTACCAACAGTACTAAAATGATATAGAATGACACTTAAAAAGAAAAAAAATATCAAAAGGAATTAAAACAGTCTAGAACATGCAGCACCCTCAGCCCATTCTTTAAAAACTTTCCATTTTAAAAGCCTGCTGGAATAAAAATAAAAAGATCTTTGACTGGTAATGGACAGTGAAGGACAGTGGAAGTAGTTGGACATTATTATCTGATGTTGTGCATCCACATTCAGTCCAAGGTTGTAGCAGCTGAGTTTATTTTCTTTTTAATGTATATCTTGTCTTTCTCCTGAATGGTCTCACACACGGATTAAAATAAGATGCATGGATTAAGGTAAACAATGGACGTGTCTGAGGCAGCTTGGTTCAGCTTTGAGTGCTGGACTAGAACTCTAGGTTTTGAATCCATACCTGGCCATGGAATACTAATGGGAGACCTTGGTCAAGTCACACAATCTCAGCTTCAGAGGAAAGCAGAGGCAAATCTCCACTGTATAAATTGTAAGAGCCAGTGTGGTGTAGTGTTTTGAAGGCTGGCCTGGGAGACCAAGGTATGAATCCTCTGGTCAAGTCCCATCTCAAAAGGTCAGTGAATCCACTTCAAGTTTTAGCCCAAATGTTAAAGTTACTAGCAAAGGTGCTAAACTTATTTTGGTGGAAAGATCTTCAGCATCATGGATAGCTCCTTACCAGCTGCTAGGGTGGTTCCCAAGCCTGGCTCCTTAGTCCTTTCCTCCCAGACGGGGCTTCAAATAACAAAAGGAACTGAGGTTGGCAAGAGCATTTGACTACAGAGGGAAGGTGGGGAATTATTAAAATTATTTAATTTTATTTACTTCTGTCTTGCCTTTCTCCCAATATATGCACTTTCTCCCAATATAAGGGAAGGGTCTATTTCTCCTTGTCTCTCTGCTCCTCTGTGTTTGAAAAGGGGGCTGGTATCCCATTGGTGTCTTATGCACATGTTTCTTAGAGCCAGTGTAGGTATAATGGTTTGAGCCTTGGACTAGAATGCTGGAGATCAGGTTTTCAATCTGCACTTGGTCATGAAAACTGACTGGGTGACCTCTGACAAGTCTCACTCTCTCAGCCTCAGGGGGAGGCAAAGACAAACCCCCTTCTGAATAAACCATGTCAAGAAAGCCCCATGATAGTCTCATCTTAGGATGCCATAAATAGGAAACAACTTGAAAGCAAACAACAACAGTATACAAAGGGATCTTGCAACACCTTTGAGACTAACTGTGCAAAAGAAGTGAGCTTTTATAGACTTGGCCTACTTCCTCAGATGCATGGAGTGAACTGGTAACCAGGAAGGACCTTTATAGTCTGTATGAATACTCATGGAAATGCAAAACTTGTAGGTCCAGTGGTGAGGTGACAAGTTCACTTTTAATTTCTGTGAGGAACAAAATCAGGAGGAAGGATGTTATCTAAGGCCAAGGTGGCTGGATGGCCATATGTGGAAGGTGTTTTGGAAAGTCGTGTGTATGAGCTGAGGAGCCAGAAAGAAAACATAACAGGAAGTTGCCTTACACACTTGATTGTCCTTTTATGACCATTTTGGTTGTCCTTTTTGGGTATAGCTCTTCACTTGTCCTTCAATGTCTCCCTTGATTCCCCGAGACTGCAGAAACAATCCCTGTGCATGATTCCCCATGGCACAAGGGGATGAGATGCAGATGTACATGGGCAGGTGCACCACTGGTTGCACAATGTTGGTATTTAGCAGAAGCTGCTGCATCATAACCACTGTTTAGATTTATACTATGCAAGCATGATTTAGAATCTCAGCCAAAGTTTCCAGTGAGTCAGATGTATGTCAGAAAAGACTCCTAGGCACAGAGTGGGGTGCTGTTAAGAGGAGTGTGAATTTATTATTAAACAGTGGGGAACGGCTTTAGTGATTTCATCATTTTGCCTCTCTCAAACATCTTTAGGAGAATCACATTACATCCCCATATCAGAGGCAAAGGAGAGGAGGAACACTTTTCTTTTGTTCATGGTGATTCTTCCTCAGCATTTGAAGCTGGTATGTGTTCTGAATGAATTTAAATATGTTTATCTCCTCCTTTTTTTGGTTGCCTTCTGTAGAGGAGTGCTCAAGGGCAGTGGTGGCTGGCAGCTCCTGTGTCAATGGGGCGGTGGTTATGCTCCAGATTTTGGCCTAGATGTGTAAGAAGCTACCCAAGGGGCAAAATTCTACATCCAAATAGGTCTGGTACCTTGGATCAGACTAAAATCTGGTATGCCCCAGTGGAAATTAGTACTCCCCATGGGGACATGGGGGGCAAGAGACTAAAAGCAAGTTCCTTTGGACTTTTCAAATGTGAGAATCCCCAAATCCAGGGCCAGAATTTTGTTTGCTTTATCTGACAATCCCCCAAAGCCTGTAGAAATGCCTGTCAGGTGACATATCCATTTCCCACCTCAATTGAAGTCAAATGCAGAGGAAGCTGAGTTTAGGAGAGCGCTAAAATGCTGTAATTTCAGGGTTTGCCCGAGCCTGGTTCCCAAACCTCCCCCCATGCTGAGACACTCAGGAGGAGTGCCGAAACACCATGCATTTTAATTATCTGGCTCCCTGCACAAAGGGGCTGCCTTGCAGATGATAGAATATTAATAAAACATAAAGTATGGGTCTCATTTCTGCTTAATAAGCATCCTTGACGATGCAGAAGATGGAGGAGAATCTGAACCATTCTAACAAGGGCTGGTTAAATTGGGGTTGGGGGTGGGAAGGTTTTTCTTCACAGTGGCTAAGCCTAAGTGCCTTAGGATGGCTTGGGTGTGAAAACTGTTAACGTGGAAGCCACCTTTTACCCATTTGTGGCATCAGCCATCATTTTTCAAAGAAAGGTTGGGATTTTGTAATGTCTTCCTCTGGCCTTTTGATGCTGGCAGAGTGGTTCTGGTGGTATGCAAGCACCATTCTGCAACTGTATACTAGCCATATGTACTTCTTCAATGGAAGTATAGTGTCTACATCGAGGGAAGCAACAATACCGTTCTATTCTGCTTTGGTCAAGTCTCATCTGGGATTCTGTGTTCAGTTCTGGGCACTACAATTCAAGAGGGATATTGAGAAGCTGGAGCGTATCGAGGAGGGCGATCAAAATGGTGAAATCTGGAAACCACTAAGGCCTATGCTCTGGGTATGTTTAGCCTGGAGAAGTTAAGAGGGGACATGACAGCCATTTTTAAATATTTGAAGGGTTCAAACTACAGGAAAAGAGATTCCATCTAAACATTAGGAAGAACTTGCTGTCAGAAAACACTGCCTTGAAAAGTGATGGAGTCTCCTTCTTTGGAGGTTTTTGGAGACTGTATGGCAATCTGTCATAGGGATGGGTTTCATTGTGTCTTCCTGCATGGCAGAAAGGTTGGACTGGATAGCTCTAGGATTCTTGACGTTTTCACACGGGGCTTAAGGCAGACGCTATCCTACCTCTGTCCGGCCCCAGTCCGGCTCCTTTGCAAAGTTTTCACACGACGTCGCAGCAAGCCCCGCCCCATCCAGTGCCATCCCCGGCGCTAGCCTGCGCCAGTCCGGGTCCTTGCTCCGTGTGTTCACACGACATCACAGCAAGCCCCGCCCCGCCCCGCCCCATCCAGTGCCAACTCCGGCATCAGCCCCGGTCTTTGCAATTCCTTTTTCAAAAAGGAATTGAGTTGCCGCTGCCGGAGCCATTCCGGAATAATGCTGCTTTCACAGGTCTCAAAGCCGCCTGGAAGCAATCAAGAGCTTCCAGGCGGCTTTGAGACCCACAGTGTGTTTCTTGAGACCCACAGTCCTCTGTTTCTAAGTACCTGGTGGATCCAGTATCAGCGGAACAAATCACCCTGGGTTTGGAGGAGCTTTCCATGATGCTGACCCTTAATAGCAGAAAGGATCCAGCACTTTGGAGACACTAGTGAATCCTGGGTTAAACCCATGAGTGAATTCACTGGTATTGTTCCACCAACTATTGCTGGGGGAGAAGCTGCCCCACAAAATAAAGACATATAGAAAGAAAGAGAGAGAATTATTCTTGCCTGGCATCTCAAAAGGAAATCAGAGGCAATGCATCTAAATACCTGAATTATGTCATATAGAAAATAGGGATAGAAAGAATATTAACAAATATTTGAAAATGGTTAAAAAAAATGTTTTTCAAGCACTGAGAAACCCCGAATAGAAGAATCCTGGACTGATTATAATCTTCACCATACAAGACTTATTGTGCACAAAATTCACATGTGGTTTTATACAGAAAACTGCATTTTCTGTTGAGAAGACACTATTTTCTGCACAGTAAAAAATTTTTTCTATGGTGAAAAGCTGTTTTCTGTTCAAATCAACCATGTGGGAAATTTGTGCAGGACAAATCTCCAATTGCAGCACTTTCTGTACAGGAACAGCTTGTTCTTTTTAGAAATATTACTTCCATGCAGCAAATGCTGTTGTCTGTGCAACACAGCCAATGCAAATTTTGCACAGACTGAAGCCATGAACTGTGAATAGGCTTCAAAAACTGCATGGTTTTCTAAGACTTTCTCACACTGAGAAGAACATTGATAAAAATTATTTGATGTTTCCTTTGAGAAAAAAAATAGTGAAGAATGACATCTCTAGTAGAAGATGGAGTGGGCTTGTTTTCTGCTGCTCTAGAGACCAGAACACAAACTAATAGATTCAAATGGCAAAAAAAGAAATTCCATCGAGACATTAGGAAGAACTTCTAAACTGCAAGAGCTGGAGCTGTTTGACAATGGAATTATCATCAAATAATATGGCATCTCATTCCAAGCATTGTTGCTTTTTGTAACTGTGCTGTTGTGATCCTGTCAATGGTGATTTCCTTCAAATGTTTTGTTAGCCAATTTGGAATTGCTCCCAGATCATCGTTCACTACTGGAACCACTGTTATTTTCTTTTCCCAGCAGACCTGGATCTTTATTTGCCAGCCTCAATATTTCATAATTAAATATTCCTTATCTTCAGCTTCAATTCTTCTGTCTCCCACAATTTCCACATCTGTAACTCAATCTTCACTCCCTGTCCCATCTTCTTCTCAACCACAGTTATGTCTGGTATATTCTGTCCTAATTGTTCATCAGCTTGAAATCTTAAAAAGACCCATAAGCTTTTGACGTCTTCATTTTTAACTTCTACCCAAGAATTCTACTTGGGTAGAAGTCAAAAATGAAGATGTCAAAAGCTTATGGGTCTTTGGGTAGAATCCAAAGCCTAGGAGCAGTCATCGAGAAGGTCCTCTCTTATATCCTCAGCAACCAGGTATTAACAGAACAACAACAGTAGCAGCAGCAAGATCTACAGATGCTGAAATATCTTAATGGATGGGCTCAGTCGAGGAAGCCACAATGTCTGCCCTGACTTTGCAAGACCTGAGCAGGGTGGCTTGGAGGTCCCTCATTCATAGAGTCACCATAAGTCAAAGTCAACTTGACAGCCACTGACAAGAACAAGGATATCATAAAATGCCATAGTAAAAGACTGAACTATCGAGATCTGCAGGCTGAGAGTCAGCATCTCTGGGAGAAGAAGGTATCTGTGGTCCCAGAGATAGGAGTGACTCTGGGAACAATTCCAAATGGACTTGAGAAGACCTCTGAATAAAATCACTCATGATTACAAAAAGTGACTCTCCTTGGGACAGGCCACACTATCCAATGAGACCTCCTTGGTTCCAAGATTCTTGGGCAGAATTTTCCTGTTGGCCCAAATCTCCAGTTGGTAACACTTGGGAGAGTGTGCAACCAATTTTACTGTTGTTGTTGTTAACTGCGTTCAAGTAGATCTTGACTCATGGCAACCCTTTGGACAAGACATCTCCAAGACTTTCTATCCCCCATCATGGTTCTGTTTGTTGTTGTTAGCTGCCTTTGAGTCAACCTCAACTCATGGAAACATATGAAAGAGATGTCTTCAAGCCCCGCTATTCTCTACCTTTCTGCTCAGGTCCTGCAAGCCCAGGCCCATGACCTTCTACACAGAGTCCATCCATCTGGCATTGGGCCTTTCTCTCTTTATACATCCCTCCCTCCTTCCTAGCATTATTGTCTTTTCCAATGAGTCGGGCTTCTCATGATGTGTCCAAAGTACAACCTCAATTTGATCATCTTGGATTCCAAGAGGAGTTTAGATTTGATCTGTTCAAGGACCCATCTGTTTGTCTTTTTGGCTATTCAGGGGATCCTCAGCACTCTTCTCCAGCACCGCATCTCAAATGAATTGATTTTCTTTCTATCTGCCTTTCTTCACTGTCCAGCTCTTGCATCCATACATGGTGATGGGGAATACAGTGGCTTAGACAGTCCTCACTTTAGTGTTCAGCTGTATTTCTTTACCCTTGAGGATCGTATCCAGTTCTTTCATAGCTCCCCTTCCCAATCTCAGTCTTCTTCTGATTTCTTGACTGTAGTGTCCATTCCAATCAATATTTGATATGGGAACTCTTTGACTATTTCAATTTTCTCATTATCTAGGATGGATTCTTGTAGGTCTTCCATGGTCATAATTTTTATTTTCTCAATGTTCAAAATTAAACCTACCTTTGTGCTCTGTCTTAATCCTTTTCAGCAATTGCTCCAGGTCCTTGTTGCAACCAAAGTGACTATTTATTAATACTATTATTATCACAATTATTATGATGTCTATGAGGACTGAGAGCCTTTGTTATGTAGTGGCTTGAGAGTTGGACCAGGACTCTGGAGACCAGGGTTCAAATCCCAGCTCAGCCATGAAAACCCACTGGGTGACCTTGGCCAAGTCTCACTCTCTCAGCCTCAGAATCTGTGATAGGTTTGTCTTGGGGTCACCATAAGTCAGAAATGACTTGAAGGCACACAACAACAGCCTGTCGGTCTGTCCCCTGAGAGCTTTGGCAGGGTGACCAGACACATCCTCCTTTCCCCGGACATGTCCTCCTTTTCAGCCTTCTGTCCACGGTGAAATCCCAAAATGTCCTCCATTTTGAGCATGACTGAGAAGCATGCGTTTATATTTCTAGGAGTGTTTTGAGCCTTTCCTTGGACATGTCCTCCATTTTCCTCCAATGCCCTACTATACAGTTTGCAGTGCGTTGCTCTTATCATTACCATTATTATCGTTTATTCGTATAGCGCAGGGTGACCAGGGGACGTCCTCCTTTCCCAGGACATGTCCTCCATCTCAGCCGCCTTCTTCTGCCAGGGAGGAATCCCGAAGTGTCCTCCGTTTTAAAAAACGACTCCGCTCCTAGGAAGGCGCTGGTGCCTTCTCCTGCTCCTTTGGCCCCGCCAGACTCGGGGGAGGAAAGCGGCGCTCTGCACATGCTCAGGG
>JAIPUX010001880.1:116208904-116260114 GCA_020142125.1 Phrynosoma platyrhinos
TTTAAGTTACCTTATCACTTTTGGACTATTACTCTGGAGACCAGGTTTTGATTCCCAGCTCAGCCATGGAAACCCACTGGGTGGCATTGGGCAAGTCACACCCTCTCAGCTTCAGAGGATGGCAATGACAAACCTCCCCTGAACAAACCTTGCTGAGAAAACTGCAGGATAGGTATGCCTTAGGTTCACCGGAAGTCAGAAATGACTTGAAGGCACCCAGCATCTTCAACGACAGTCACTTTTAGAAGCCTCCAGGAGTGGAGACTGATCTTTTTTTGAAGTCTTTTAAATTTTTATGTGCCCCCCCCATCCCAAAACCCAAAGTTGGCAAGAAGGACAGCTTGGGGTTACACACAAGCCTGGATAACGCAAAAAAAGGGACCACTTGGGTCACATTTTGCTCATCCCTCCTTTTTTTTTATTTGTGGGGTGCAGCAATGCTGCCATCCTGCAACAATCGGAATAAAAACTGCATCACCATCTTCTTAATAATAAGTACATCAGCAGCAACAAGATACTCTGGAGTGGTTTTTGGCACCCATTAACCATCTCTTTCCCCTCCCTGCTGTAGTGAGAGATTGACTTTTTCTTTGGTTTCTGGCCTTTAATTTTCTTCGCTGTGATGGAGATGTCAATATATACAGGGTCAGTTTAACAGGCTAGACCTGTCCCCTGCCACGGCTGCAGGTCCAGCAGCTCAGCTGTAGCAAGAGTATCCCCATCATCCAGGCATTGGGGCTTCTCTGATGCTTGTCAGGTTTTCTTGAGGTCTGGGAACATGCACTATAATTTAATGCAACTTGTATAAGACTGTAGCCTATGCAATCTTCACATAGAGCCCAAGGTTGATGGGGTAGAGTTTACTTGAGCTTGAAAAAGTTGTTTTTGGAAGGGACTGTAACTCCCATGTTGTTATTGTTAATTGCTGTCAAGTCAGTTTCAACAAAAATTTATTATTATTATTATTATTATTATTATTATTATTATTATTATTTCTGACAGTTGTTGCAAGTTTTCACATCTCCACTGGCTTCTTCATCAGGCAAAGGTGTTAAAAATCATGCAGTAGAAGAAGAAAAAAATGACAGTGTTAGAACCACAGGTCTTCATTTTTTCAAGATGTTGCTTTTGTTGTAAAAAAAAAAATTAACCTGGATTTCATGACTATCTCCCAGAGCCTACATGACCAAAAAGCATAAATGGCCTGCTGTGGTCATCCCTCCAAATTGTTTTAACTAACAACAACATCTCAACAAAATGTAGGCCTGTGGCACATATGATTTTTAATACCTTTGCTGCATGAAGAAGCCAGTGGAGCTTTGAAAGCTTGTATGATGTATTTTGGACACTTTTGGTTGGCCCAATAAAGGTATCCCTGTTTTGTGGGTTTTGGATGTTATTGTATTTTGCTGTATGGCCAACAGAGCTACCCCTGGATATGATTTCAAGCTTTATGGGAATTTCTCAGGGAGTTGGGAATCTTTAGCTTGGAGGAGAAATGATACCAAGGTGATGTGATATTAAATATCTGAAAGGATGTAATGTAAAAGGTGGATCGAGCTTCTTTTCTGCTGCTCCAGAATGGATTTGAATTAAAAGAAAGGAGGAAGAACTTTTTTACTGCAAGAGTGGTTGGACACTGGAATGGACTGCATCAGGGAGAGAAGGTGGACTTACTTTTTTTGACATTGACAGGTTGGATGGGCCTCTCTTGGGATTGCTTTAATTGTGTATTCCTGCATGGAAGGGAGGTTTGGACTAGGTTGGCCCCTGTGGTCCCTTTCTATGGTACTGTGTAAGAAAAAGGGCAGGTAACATCTCTTTCTAGGACTCTATGAAGGGCTATCAGGTGGAAAGTGGACTTAGCTTGTTCTCTGCTGCTCCAGAAGGCAGGGCCAAATGGCAAGAAAAGAACCAAATGGCAAGAAAGGGGACTCTGACTGAACATTAGGAAGTACTTTGTTTATTTATTTATTTATTTATTGCACTTCTGTCCCACCTTTCTCCCTAAATGAGATCCAAGGCAGCTTATGATGATTGTTAAAAGGTCCAGCGAAAACATTAATATATAGTTCTTCACTGCAAGAGGTTTTTTTTTAGACAGTGGAAGAAGCTGTCTTCTTTGGAGGTCTTTAAGAAGAGCTTATGTGGTCACCTGTAGCTTGTTTTTTTTTTGGTTTTTTTGGCAATATAATTTATATTGTATTTTACTATTGCATTTTTAGTGTTATATTCTAGTATTGTATTTTAGTATTTTATATTATTGAAGTAGTTCTAAATGTTTTATTCTGTTGTAAAGTGCCATGTCCATTGATGGTGCTATATAAATAAATGATGATGAAAACAACAACAATAAAAACAATCAGGCAAGGATGCTTTAGCTGGGGATTTCCTGGGGTGTGGAATAGATGATCCTTGGGATCTCTACCTGTTTTGCTCTTCATTCATTCTCCAGAGGTTGGCTGACTTCTGATTTCCTGACAATGGGGAGAGCAAAGGGAATATGGTGGCATGGCACTTCAACCTGGTCCTATGCCCTTTTAAATTCCTGGCTTCTCTCTCTAGGCTCAGAAGTGTCAGCCTTGCAGCCTAGCAAACTCTCCTGGCCCTTTTCCAACATGCAGCATTACTAGCCAAAACTGTTCAAGAATTTCCATGCAGGCTCTGAGACAGACTGCATGACAGCTTGGAGCAGGAATCACAGAAACATAGAATTGGAAGGGACCCAGCCCCCTGCCGTAAAGAAATATACAGCTAAAGCACCCCAAAAAGATGGCCATAAAACCTAGGCTTAAGGACCTCCAACAAAAAAATTCACTACCTTCTCTACCAGTCTGAAGCATCTCTGACAGTCAAGAATTTCTTCCTACCATTTAGGTGGAAACAGTCTTCCTTTAATTAGAATCCATTTGCTGTATATACTCATGTATAAGTCTCAAAATGTTAGTTAAAAAAAATGACCTCAAAACCCTGGGTTGACTTATCCATGAGTCAATATAAATCAGGTACTTCTAACTCTTATAAAAAAGGGAACCTTTCCCTGTTGAAGGCAAGAGTGCAATCTGTCTTGAAAGCCCTGACCTCCCTCTAGTCTCTCATCCATCTAGCCTTTAGTATGAGCACAAACAGTTGTGCTTGATGGAATTTGTAAGTTCTTTAGCATTGTTTTCCATTGCTTCATCCTTTAGATCCTTTGCTACATACCTCTACGCTTTACCCTTGACTTATCCTCGAGTTATGTTTAAATCCATAATTTTGGCCCCCTTGACTTACACATGAGGTCAACTTATAGATGAGTATATACAATAATTTGGATTTGGATTTGTATCTATTTAATTTGAAAGGGGTGACAGGGATCACCTAGTCCAAGCCCTGGCCATACGGGAATACACAGTTAAGGCAATCCCAAAAGAGGTCCATCGAACAACCTCTATACAAAGTACACTCTTACAGTACAGAAGTTCTTCCTAACATTTAGGTGGAGTCTCCTTTCTTTTTATTTGAATCCACTGGTTCTAGTCTCTGTAGCAGCAGAAAAGAAGCTCAGTCTATCCTTTCAGATATTTAATATCATATCACCTCTTCATCTTCTCTCCTCCAAGCTAAAGATTCCACTCTTACCGTAAAGAGGTCTTCCTAATATTTAGGAGGAATATCTTTTCTTATAATTTGACTCCATTGGTTCATATCCTGGTCTTTTGGAGCAGGAGAAACAAAGCTTGCCCCACCTTCTCCATGACATCCTTTCGATATTTAGACATCTCATTCCATCACTTCTTAGCTTTCTCTTCTTTTGGACGAAATGATGTGGGGTTTTTTACTGTAAGCCACTTGGATTGTCGCCAATAAGCGAGATACAAATAAATTTTATTATTATTTTTATTATTATTATTATAAATGATTCTTTCACCTAAAGTGAATTTGTTTAACACAACTTTGTTAAACAACAAAGTTGAATTGTGTTTGTGCTTCCAAGCACTTTGTGTGTGCCTCCAAGTTGTTTCTGATGTAAGGTGACCCTATCACAGGGTTTTCTTGGCAAGACTTGTTCAGATCCTCTGAGGTTGAGAGAATGTGTCCAAGGTTGCCATGGCTGAGCAGGGATTCGAACCTTGGTCTCCAGAGTCATAGTCCAACATTCAAATCACTGTACCATACTGGCTCTCTCCAGCTAGCAGCTCACATAAAGCAGCTAAAGCAGCTTCATTTATATACCACTTCATATCGCACTGTGGGATGTCTAAGCGGTTTACAACTGTAAGCTCATTGCCCCCCAACAGTTGGGTATTCATTTTAGCGACCTTGGAAGGATGCAGGCCTGAGTCTAGCCTGAGCCCTGGCTAGTATTGAACTCGCAACCTTGTGGTCTGTGAGTGAGTGGCTGCAGTACATTGACTTCCCACTTCCCAAACCTAAGAATGTTAATGCTCAGTATATATATTTTCTCAATACTACTAACATTTTAATTCTACTTTAGATATAAAAAAAGTATCAAATTGCATTTCTAAACATTTGGCTGAAGTTTTAACTTATTGCAATGCTAGAAATTTGGGGATTGGAGGAAAATTTCATTGGGGAACCAAGCTGCACCCCTGTCTGTCCCCATGATAAATAATTCCCTTTTCTGCCTTTCCATATATCCTTTGCTGTCCCTCATCATTTAACTGAAGAGGATGGGATCACAGAAACATACAATAGGTGTGTAAAAGGTGTGTAAATCTTCCTTTGTTTCATTCTCATAGAAGAGGGCGTATAATTTACTCAGTGTTTCCTCTGCTGTGAGAAAGTATTTGAAAACCATGCAAATTCACAGTTCTAGGCAAATTCTATTAGAAAAAAAGGGTTTAGCGTTCTGTGCCCAAAATCATGCAGGGAATAAAGCCAGCATGGTGTAGAGTGCCAGTGTGATGTGTTGGTTTGAGCATTGGACTCTGTCTCAGGAGAGCAGGGTTCGAATTCCGGCTCAGCCATGGAACCCACTGAATGACTTTGGGCAAGTCACAGTCTCTCAGCTTTACAGGATAGCAATGTCAACCCTCTTCTGAAGAAACTTGCCAAGAAAACCCTGCAATAGGTTCACTTTAGGTCACCATAAGTTGGAAATGACTTGAAGGCACACAACAACAATAACATTTTTGTGAAGTCGTAGGCTTTCATGGCCGGCATCCATAGTTTTTGTGGGTTTTTCGGGCTGTGTGGCCATGTTCTAGAAGAGTTTCTTTCTGACGTTTCGCCAGCATCTGTGGCTGGCATCTTCAGGGTCTCGCAGGGTCTCACAGTATATATAGACCTATTCTCTTCCATTCCAGTTTTCTCTGAAGATGCCAGCCACAGATGCTGGCGAAACGTCAGAAAGAAACTCTTCTAGAACATGGCCACACAGCCCGAAAAACCCACAAAAACTAATAACATTTTTGTTTGTTCGTAAACAAAACAAAACAATATAATTTTCTGCCTTCAAATACCATATTGGATTTCAGTGCATACACAATAAGTTCCAACCTGTAAAACTTTTCATTGCATTGGGTTCCCTTCCCCTTTCCATCTGTTTTTCAAATATTTCTGAATATTACTTCATTCCTGCAGAGTTGGAAGGTATCCAAAGGGTCATCTTGTTCATTCCTCTGCCACTGGCAGAATCCACAAGTCAACAACTTTGAGATGGACCTTTCTTCTGCAATGTCTCATTTCATGGTGCTGCCTCTCAACTTTGGAGGGAAGAGCATCACAGCCTTCCTTTAAGGGAAGTTTTGAGAGGTGTAAGGCCACCGAAATTGGACAAAGTCCCTCTCAGGCAGACAGGTTGCAGATCCGGGAGGACTGGAAAGCACAAGGTGGTGTAGAATCATAGACTTGGAAGGTCACCTAATCCAACCCTCTGCCATGCAGGAATACACAACTAAAACAGTCCTGATAGATGCCCACCCAACCTCTGTTTAAAGGCCTCCAAATCAGGAGAGTCCACCACCCTCCAAGACAGTATATTCCACTTTCCAACGGCTCATACATCCAGAGGTTCCTTCATATGTTTAGGTGGAAACTTGTAATTTCATAGAATTGGGAAGGGACCTCATGGGCCAACTAGTTCAGAGGCTTGTTGTGTACAGAACCACAACTAAAGCACTCCTGGAAGATACCCATCCAACCTCTGCTTAAAGACCTCTAAAAAAGGAAGGTTTACCACCCACCAAGGCATTTTTCCCTTCCTTTAATCTGCCTTATTCAAGACCAGTTTTAAATGAGATCTCCATGTGTCCTAGCTAGGGATGAGAATGAATGAGCATCAGTGCAGAGCAGAGCAGTTTGCAAATTCAAAGATATTGCTGTCTTAGTCTGGAAAATCAGTATGCAAAGGGATCTTGTGGCATGTTTGAGGCTAACTGAAAGAAAGAAGCTGGTGGCATGCACGAGCTTTCGTAGACTTGAGTCTACTTGCTCAAGAAGTTGTGCAGAATTTGTGGCTTAGCCAAAGAGCCTTCAAGCGTCTCAGTGTGCAACGCTGGGCAACGGAGGGGGCAGCTTTATTTTTGCAAAGGAAGACAGAGATGTATCTCCCTGGCACTTGATGTCTAGGGATGGACTTAGATTTGGCAGCAGTCCTCTCACCTGTGCTGCTGTGCTCTTGGCTTGGGTGTGTAGGCGTTATTGCTGGGGATGGTGTGTGAGAAACCTGCAGTTCCCAGAGGTCTGTGTATGTGTGTGTGATGCAATCCCTTGTGGGCACAGTGCGTTGGTGCTGGAGAATTAAAGTGACTAGCTTGCTAAATGTATCCAAATTATTTGGAACATCTTATAGTGGCAGCGTGGCATGGTGGTTTGAGTGTTGGACTATGACTCTGGAGAACAGGGTTCAAATCCCTGCTCAGCCATGGAAAACCACCGGGTGACCTTGCCCACCAGTTCTCAGCCTCAGGAGAAGGCAATGGCAACCCTTACCCCAAGCAAATCTTCCCAAGAAAGCCCAAGGATAGGTTCACCTTAGGGTTGCCATAAGCTGAAAACAACTTGAAGGCATACAACAACAACAACAACAACTGCCTCTGTGACCCATTTACCAGTCATGGAGATTTCTGGCCTAGGAGTACAAAAGGAATATGGAATAACTAAGAATGAGGGCTTCCATTTTTATTATTTTCATCACAATCAACATGTTTCAGCATTTTTTAAAAATTCAAAACTAGAAAAAGGCAAGTGTGAAAATAAACAGCCAGGTTATGTAAGTATTGCATAAGTAGACTAAGCTTAAGTATGTAATGATGGCTTTTTCTTTTGCCAGCCTCAACTTTTCTTATGATTTCCCAATTTGGTGGCAAAATGCATTAATTTCTGTGGGGGTTTTAACATGCTGAATGTAGCTGGTAAGATAGGTTTATCTGCTGTCCCATTTTCTCTGTTTTCTGCTGCTGTTCAACCATGTTCAGAAAGGGACTCTGGAGGTAGACATTGCTTACCTTGTCAGGTTTGGGTGGCTGCAGTGGGATTAGATTAGAATTTGGCTCTTCCCCAGTTCAACCTTTATATTTATAGTAAGCACAGTGCTTCAACCTGACACTGAACATCTGTGTTCCACCTTCACCACCCTCCCAGTACCAATGCTGCTACAAATCCTCCTGTTAGACAAGGGCAAGGAGGGAAAAAGGACTGGGAAGGCATAAAAAGACTTTGTGGAAAGGAACTTCACTGTCACAGGTTTTGTTAATTGAAGCATGAATGTAACGTTAATAGATTTTCAACTCTTGCACAACACACACACATATAATGTCTAGCTGGAAGGTCTCCATCTGGATTTAGGGTCTGCATGAATCATTTGCATGGAGGGATGATGCAGAGTGCATCCAAAATCATCCCCCTCCCCCAGTCTTCCTGGGATTGCTGCTATAAAAGTGGGCACCAGCAGCCCTTGGCAAATTGCAGAGCACCGTGTTCTGCATCCATAGGTCTAGCAAGAAGTGCATGAAGGAGACTGGAAAGGCTGCATCTCTCTGAATCAGTCTAACCAAACCATCCCCACGTCCAACTCTCCCCACCAGCTCAGCATAGCTCTACCCTGCAATCAATCAATCAATATATATATGAGAAATAGAAAAGCCCAACAGATGGCAAGTTCTAGCATGCTCAGCCTCCCAACAAAGTGAACTGATAATCTCTCTCTCTCTTTTCCTTGTTGATTGAAAGAGGGATGCCCCCATGCTTGCATGCCTCCAAGACAATTCTGCTGTGTGGAGATGTGGCTTAAAAACAAAATCTGGTACTGCAGAATCATCCTTTGAGCTCAGAAATCCGTGGTCTTTCATGGGATGAATAGCATGGGACTTAGAAGGCTAGTGAAAAGCATCTGGGGACCTGGATTAGCTCCAGTAACAGCTCACACACTCACACTCACAGACTTTTATGCCTGTGAGAGCTGTTCAAGGAAGGATGGCATGGAAATTGATGGAAGGATTGGTTGATTGACTTTCGTACCATACTTCATAGAATAACATACACTGCAACATTTCCCAGATGAAAACCAAGGCACATGTGGCCAAGCAACATCAGAGTGTGGTCAAGATAGCAATGAGGAAGCACAAATAAGCTAATAGAGGCTGCAGCAGCTTGCTTTTGCCAGAGCCTCCTGGGAAGGGCTAGATTGCAGCCCCTCCTCTGCTCTCCCTCCTGCTAAGTCAACTGAAGTCGAGTGAATTCTGGGGGCTGTACTTTTTGTGAGACATTTAGCATTCTCTGTCAGAGGGCTCTGGTGCCACACTAAACTACAATTCCCAGGATTCCGTAGAACTGAGACAGGGCATTTAAAGTGATCTCAAACTGGATTATTTCTGCAGTGTGGTTTGGACCTGAGTGCAAACTCCTTTTGCCCTTTGAACTCAGTTTGCAGCAACAAAAGGAAGCTGAGGATAAAGGGGGAAAGTGAGAGGAGGAGGAAACTGGGACCTGTAAGAAGGAACTGCAAAGATGGGACAGCAGATGATTAATCAGAACTGTCCTTTCCAAACTGAGACAGTCAGAACAGCTTGAACAGCAATTGAGGGTGGCAGCATTTTTGGAGCTGTTTAAATTAAATTAAATTAAATTAGATACAGTGGCACCTAGAGAAACCTCCAAGGTCACCCAGTGGGTTTCATGGCTGAGTGGGAATCGAACCCTGGTTTCTAGAGTCTTACTCCAACACTCAAACCACTATACCACGCTGTCTCTCAAATTGGTGATAGGTGACCTTTTGTCCCTGTCTTTGTCTTTTGGTTTAACATATTGATGAGAAGGAGAGCTTCCTCCTTGATTTATAAGGGTTAATCCCTGATTTACAAGGGTTAATCACAAATTTCCTTGTTTAAATGACAGACCCTTTGTATAAACATGAGTGGGGATTCAAAATGACTTGCTCATAGCAAGTATGTTCCGTGGCATTGCTCTGTGGGGCAAAAGTGGTCTTTGGGAGCAGGACGTTGGACCTTTTTGGGAAAGGATTACTCGATACATTCCAATGTAATTCTAGGCTGCATCAGTAGAGGTATAGTGTCGAGATCGAGGGAAGTAATAGTACCATTCCATTCTGCTTTGGTGAGTCCTCACCTGGAATACTACTATGTCCAGTTCTGGCCACCACAATTCAAAAAAGATATGGAGAAGCTGGAGTGTGTCCAGAGGAGGGCAACCAAAAGGGTGGAAAGTCTGGAAGCCAGTAAGCCTTATGAGGAGCGGTTTAGGGAGCTAAGTGTGTTTAACTTGGAGAAGAGAAGGTGATGTGATATTGATGTTTCAATATTTGAAGGGATGATGGAGCAAGCTTGTTTTCTCCTGTTCCAGAGACTAGGACATGGAACAATGGATGCAAGCTACAGGATAAGAGGTTCCACCTTAACATTAGGAAGAACCTCCTGGGGGTAAGAGCTGTTTGACAGTAGAAGACACTGCTGTCTTGGACGGTGGTGGAGTCTCCTTCTTGGGAGGTGTTTAAGCAGAGGCTGGATGTCCATCTGTCAGAAGGAGTGCTTTCCAGGTTGGACTGGATGGTCCTTGGAGGTCTCTTCCAATTTTGTGAGTCTGTTATTCTAAGGCTAATGCTGGAAGTCAGGAGAGGAAGCCAAAGGGCTGGCAGAGAAAACACAAGGAATTCCAGGGCAGTCTAGCCCTGGATCATAGCTTTAAAGTAAATGACAACTCAGCTGTTTTCCCAAAAAGTGTAAGGCTGGTCCAAGATCTGGGTGGTGACTATTAGTTGGATCTGGACCAAATAAATCATTCGAGAAATGTTCTTCTCCCAGAAGGAAACTCCAACAGTATTCGAGCCAGCTGCATGAGTCTCAAAAACATCTTTCAAAGGGATGCTTCCCTTATTGCTCAAAGCAGTTTGGCTCTTACCTTGCATTTGTGTTCACTGCTGCAGCTCTTGTGTTCCTGCTTGAAAAATGGCTTACATTACCTTGTTGAGTCTAATCTGCACAGCAGAATTAATGGAGTTTGACACTGCTTTAACTGCCATAGCTCTATCCTTCAGAATCCTAGGATTTGTAGTTTGGTGAGATATTTAGCCTTCTCTATCAGAGACCCCTGGTGCTACACCAAACTATAAATCCCAGGATTCCTTAGGATGGAGCTATGGCAGTTAATGCAGTGTCAAACTGGATTACAGTGGGTCCTTGTTATCTACTGGGGTTTGGTTCCAGGACCCTCTGTGGATAACAAACTCTGTGGATGCTCAAGTCCCATTAAATACAGTGGCATAGCAAAATAGTGTCCCTTATAAAAAATGGAAAATCAAGGCTTGCTATTTGGAATTTATACCTTTTTTTGGAATATTTTCAAGCCAAAGGTGATTGAATCCATGGATAAAAAATCCGTGGATAAGGAGGGCTGACTGTATTTGTATAGTGTAGATTAAATCTAGTCCATAGTAAAACATTGGCTGCACCCTAACTGTTATCATGCAGGTTGAACTAATGGAGTGTCATGACTAGGCAGATGGGTTTTGGAGTCCTTGTTAGCATTATGGCCAAACATTGACAGCTGTCCAGTGGTGTGAAAGAGTTAACTTGTATAAGTGACCTTGCTGCATGCATTTTTCATTAACTTTGCCATTTGAGGTTGGAAAAAGATATGAAGGCTGTGAAAAGTTAATTTCAGTGGAGTGTGGTGGAGTCTCCTTCTTTGGATGCTTTTATACAGAGTTTGAATTCAAAGATATAGCTGTGTTAATCTGTAGAATCAGTACATAGAGAGATCTTGTAGCACCTTTGAGACTAACGGAAAGAAAGAAAATTAAGTCTACTTCCTCAGATGCATTTACTGAGGTTGGATGGCCATATGTCCAGGGTACTTTGATTGTGTCTTCCTGCATAGCAGAAGGGGGTCAGATTGGATGACCCCTTGGGGTATTTTCCAGCTCTAGAATTCTATGATTCTATAGACCAACTAGGGAAGTGAATTTTCCTCTATTGCTAACCTGGTTGAACAGTTGTCAAGGCTATTGGGGGAGAAAGATGGGTCACACTACACACTTAGGTTTCCTTTGCTTGCTTCTACAACCCTTGGAAATCCACCCTCCCTTGCCTCAACTTGTGGATGGGGTGCACTCCAACCCAGGGGATCCTCATACATCCAGACATAGGGACTGGATTTGGCGAAAGGATACGTCTGGATAGAATTTGTTTATGGACCCAATTCTGGAATGACACCCAGTTCCAGAACTAGATCTGTAGCGTTATAGCAGGGGTAGGCAACCTAAGGCAATTTCCTCCCCCTGCATCTTCTCTTATCCACTTCTGCCCATTTGTGGTTCTTTTGCTTTCTTCTGCCTTATAAGCAAAAGAAGAACCAAAAATAAGAAAAAGAAGTTGCAAGATTTCTTTTAAAAAAACCCCACTCTCCCCATTATAAAGTTGCAAGAACTTATGTACATTCTAGTTCATTCCAGCCTGTGTTTCTTCTCTTCCTGTGAAATGTATTTCAATTATTGCAACTTCTTTTCCTTATTGTTGGTTTTTGAATTGCAATGCAAGTCCCAATACGTATGTTTAACAGCAACACAAAAAAAGTATATGCAGGTTGAGTCTCCCTTATTGGAAATGTTGGGACAAGAGATTTGGATTTTGGATATATATATATATATATATATATATATATATATATATATATATATACCTGTATTTACATACACAGCCATAATGGGATATCTTGACGATGGGACCCAAGTCTAAACGCAAAATTCATTTATGTTTCATATACACCTTCTACACATAATGTTATGCACAATGTTTTAAAATAATTTTGTGCACGAAAGTTTGTGTCCATTGAACCATCAGGAAGCTAAGGTATCATGATCTCAACCACCCATGTAAAAAAGTTTTGATTTTTGGAATATTTTGGATTTTGTAATTCCAGGTAAGAGAGACTCAAGCTGTAATGCATTTTCTCCATTCACTTGCAAGAACTGATATGCATTCCAGTTTATTTCACCCTTTGTGCTTCTCCCCTCCCTGTGGAACATGTACCTCTTTCCAGATTCTGTGGTACCAAATATAAGTGAATTGCAATTTAAGTATATATATATACATTCAACAGCAACACAAAATAAGTATATGTTTAATTAAACACATATCCCAAAAGTTATGTGCATCTCATGAGGACTTTATGGCAGAAGTCTCTTCTGCATGTGCTGCTCAGTTGTATTGCAACATCTGGATGCAATCTTAAATAAAAAATAAACAACTAGAATACAGACAAGTACAATAATAGAAATTCCACCACAAAGAATTCATTACAGCTTCTCTAGCTCCAGCAATCACTGTTTTCCTGTACTCAACCAATAACTCAACACCTCCTTCTTGGGCCAAACCAAGAGTTCATACATAAACGTTTTGTACTATCCAGCCCCCAAAAAAATCTGCTTGTGTCCCTGCCTGCCCCCTTCAAATGTATTATTTATTTAATTTATATCCCAACTTCTTCCTGACATAGGATCCAAGTTAAAAATTAAAAAGAAACACAGCTGAAAACCAATTCTGTAAGGTTGGCTCTGTGGCCTTGTCTGCACCGCAGAGTTAATGCAGTTTGACACCACTTTAACTGTCATGGCTCAATGATATGGAATTCTGGGATTTGTAGTTTTGTGAGACATTTAGCCTTTTCTGTCAGAGAGCTCTAGTGCCCACAAACTACAAATCCCAAGATTCCATAGGATGGAGCCATGATGGTTAAAACGGTATAAAACTGTATTATTTCTGCAGTGCAGATGCAGCCTCGGGCTTAACAACATAAGGAAAAGGGGGAATTTCCTGACCTTTGGGATTCTACGGTAAGGAAATTTAGATGCTGTGAGATTCCTAATTGTTCATTACTTGTTCTGTGCAAATTTTGATTGTGCTGAAATGTTGCAATTTTACACACAAAATGTCATTTTTTTTGTGCAGAAAACATATTGTCTGTGGTGAAAAACACACACTTTCTGTGGTGAGCAGAAAAAGCTTGCTTTGGAACATTGTGGCTTGATACATAATGAGATCAAAGAAACATTAAAAATCAAGGGGGGCATCAAAGCCCCGGTTAGATAGTTACACACCATCCAAGAACGCACAACTGCAACAAGAGCTCCCATTTTTGAACCACAACATTGCCATTGATCATGGTTTAGGGAGCTTGCACAAAATATCCCATGTGGGTGTTCTTATTTATTTATTTATTTATTTGGAGCACATTAATTCCCAAGCTGTAAACTGTCCTCTAAAACTCCACAGTTTTTTGGGACTTTCTTACCATAGGGAGAAAAATTATTGAATTATTCATTCCTGCCTATGAAAGGAAATTAATGCAGATTTATTAGTCTGCTCAAGTTAGACCTATATGAGAATTATCAATCACACCAGAAGAAAGAACGTGACACACCATTCTCACAACAGGAGAGGCCTTTTGGCTGGATGCAAAAACATCCAAATCCACAGAGGAGCAATACTTTTATTGGTCAGCCGAAATGCACAAAATACATCATGCAAGCTTTTGAAGCTCTGCTGGCTTTTTCACCAGGCAAAAGATGTTTCAAAAAATCATACAGGAGAAGAAAGGTTACGATGGCAGAGTCACACAGGCCAACATTTGTTATCAGATGTTGTTTCTGTTGTAGTTCAGTTCGTTTGGGGGATCTCGGTGCACAAAAGACCATGGACAAAGCATAATAAAAGACAGGTTAAAAAAATCAATTCTACTAGGTTTTTCATAGAATCCTAGAGTTGGAAGAGACCCCCAGGGGCCATCCAGTCCAACCCCCCCTGCCATGCAGGAATTCACAGTCAAAGCATTCCAGACAGATAGCCATCCAGCCTCTGTTTAAAGACCTCCAAAGAAGGAGACTCCACCACACTCTGAGGGAGCAGCATCTTCCATTGTCAAAAAGCTCTTAGTGTCAGGAACTTCATCCTAAAGTTTAAGTGGAATCTCTTTTCCCTGTAGCTTGAATCTGTTGCTCCATTTTAAAAACATATTTTGCCTGATGAAGAAGCTGGTGGAGCTTCGAAAACGTGCATGATATCTTTTGTGCATTTTGGTTGGCCAATAAACATATTGCTCTTCTCTGGATTTTGGGTGTTGTTGTATTTTGTATTTTGCTGAATGGACAATATGACTACCCCTGGATATGTCTTTTGGCTGGAGGCATCCATAGTATTGCAATTATGCGCAAGTGCTCAGGATTTGTGGTAGAATTTCCTTCCATTTCCCTCCCTGTCATAGCCACCCATGAATTGCAGACATGCTCACAGCTGTGGCTTGCAGTCCATCCCCTGCATCGGATGGAGGATGCAAATTGCCAAAGCTCTCTCTCTTCTCTATAGGACAGCTTGTCTCTAAGGCTCTTTTGCTGCCTTTTTGTGACAGCAGCACTGCCGATGGGCACAGCAATTTGCAGAGAGACCTGAGCAGGAAACCTCTGCTGGAGCTAACAGTGCTTTCATCCACAGAAGAAAAAACTGAGGGAAGGGAAGGATCTGCCTTAGTTCTATCTCTGGGTCACATTTTTGTTGTTGTTGCATCTTTTCTCCAACAACTGCATGGTTCTTCTTTTCCGCCTTTATACCGTTGACCTTGTCATCTTCACAGCCATCTCCTGGGAAAGGTTTGGTTGAGAGATTGTGATGCCATTTGACAGTGGCTGCTGTCTCTGGGATGGGGAATTAGTACAGGATTTCAGCCTGAACTTCATAGGGGCTGTCCAGAGTGCTGAATGATCTCCTTCAATAGCCTCTTGATGTTGTTAACTGCCCACAAGTTGCCCCGGCTCAAGGTGACCCAATTAATGAGACATCTCCAAGACCCCCTGTCCTCCATTGCTCTACTTGAGTCCTGTAGATTCATGCCTGTGACTTCCCTATTTAAATATAGCCATCTGGTGTGTGGTCTTTTTCTACTTTTTCCCCCACCTTTCCTAGCATTATTGTATTGTCATGATGTGGCCAAAGTATGACAGGTTTAGTTTCATCATCTTGGCTTTCAGGGAGATTTTAAGCTTGATCTGTTCTAAGAGCCATTTGTTGGTCGTCTTGGCCATCCAAAGTATCCTCGGCGCTCTTCTCTAGCACCACATCTCAATTGAATTATAGTTGGCCCTCCGTTTTCACAGGGGATCCCCACGAAAATGGAGATTCCCAAATATTGAAGCCCCATAGGCTTGAATGGGGCACGGCCAATTGATTTAAATGGGGTCGCCTCTCCATGAATATGTAAAACTGTTGACTTCAAGTCCGCGAGAATGGAGGGCAACTGTAATTTTCTTTCTCCCCACTTTCTTCACTGTCCATACATGATGATGGGGAATACAATGGATTGGGTGATTCTTACTTTAGCGCTCAGTTGTATGTCTTTACTTTTTTAGCTTCATTAGCCTCTGGATGGTTCCATTAAAGTTCAGACTAAAACCCAAAGCAGTTTCACCATCTCATAGACATAGGAGCCATCAGCTGCCCCTGGTGTAAAGCTAGTACAGTTGACCCTCAATATGCACAGGTTCTTTATCTACTGAGCCAACCATTCATGGCCTGAATATGTATACACAGCTACACACACACACACACACACACACACACACTCCAAAAAAGCAAACCTTCATTTTGCAATTTTAGATAAGGGACACCATTTTACTGTGCCATTGTATATAATGGGACTTGAGCATCCATAGATTTTGGATTCCATGGGGTTCATGGAAACAAAGCCCAGTGGATACCAAGGACCCACTATAAGGAGAAGATAAATACAGACTGTGTGGAACTAGACAATTGTGGAGTACGGATAACCCTTAGTTAACAAAGTCAATGTGTTCCTGGCCATGGTCTTTAACAGAAAATTGGGTACCAGAGGCAGAAGTAACATGAAAAGAAGAGGTGGAGATTCCAAGCTCACAAAAAAAAGAAGAGTGGTTCAGCATGTTTCAGCAAACCTTTTATTCAAAACTAGAAATATGCACGGGGGAAATGGAGCAACCAGATCATATATGCCTCACAGAAGGCAAGACATTTTGAACCTTCTAGAGACCACTTACAGGCTTCTTCCCAAATGCATCCAGAGATAAGATTTCCATTTAGGTGCTCACAGGTAAGGTCACCCAGTGTATTTCTTTGTTTTAGCAGGAATTCAAACTCCAGTCTCCCAGAGTCATAGTCCAACAATGAAATCATAACTCCATTCTTGCTCTTTAAAACTGACCTTCTGTCAACCCTCTCACAGAGTTATCTTGGCCAGATTTCTTCCATTCAGAGATGGTTTGAAGGTTACAAGAGAGTGTGAGCCACCCGGTCTGTTGCCGGTAATGTAGCTTGACACCGCTTAACTGCCATTCCAATTCTATGGAATTTTGTAGTTTGTTGTGGCACTAGCACTCTCTGGCAGAGAAGACGCAATATCTCACAAAACTACAAATCCCAGAATTCCATAGTGTTGAGCCATGGCAGTTAAAGTAGTGTCAAACTGCATTATTTCTACAGTGCAGATGAAGCTCCATTGGGTTTCTGTGGCTGATTGGGGATTTGAACCCTGGTCCCCTGGAGTCCTAGTCCAGCTTCAAACCACTGCACCATGCCAATTTCTTTGAAAAGGACGAAGGAACGAAGGAACAAACAAGTTTTTTTGTTCCTCTCCGTTCCTCTCTGACACCTAACTTGGATTTCTTTCTGCAATTAAGAAACGTGGGATCTGCTTTGCAAAGGCAGTCTCGGGGCTCAAAATAACACATCCTTGCACACCTCTTTTGCAGCTGCCATTTAGTCAGATTGCCTTTCCTTCCTCCTCTGTGGTGACGCATTTGACTGGGGAACTGGAGTGTGGGTGGAGGAAATTGCTCTTTAAAATGTAAGTGCAAGGAAAGAAGTTTCTTGTGCGGGGGGCGAGAGAGGATGGGCTGTGTATGTTCAACGAAGATTGGGGAGGGTGGTTGGGTTCCAAACTGGAGCTGGGGGTGGTTGATGCTTGTGTCTCTAAGCAGAGTGCCTTTGCATTCACACTGCAGAAATAATCCAGGTTGACAGCACTTGAAATGTCATGGCTCAGTGCTGTGGAAGTCTGGGATTTGTAGTGTGTTGTGGCACTGAAGTGCTCTGACAGAGAAGGCTAATGTTCTCACAAAACTACAGGTCCCAGAATTCCATGGCATTGAGCTGTGGCAGTTGAAGTGGTGTCAGCCTCGATTATTTCTGCAGTGTTGATGCAGGCAGGTGGACAGGAGGACAAATACATGTTGCTAAAGCACAGAGGGGTGGCTGGTTCCATAGAAGTGCAAAGGAGATTGTGAACTCCTTTTGCAGACTTGCAAAGGGACTTGTGACTTCACGATATAGAAGTGTGAAGGAGTCCGTGATTTCATTTACCAAAGGGCAAAGTTGTTTGTAAGTCTGTGTTGCAGAATCTCAAAGATGCTTATGGATTCACATTGTGGAAGGACAAAAAGCTCTCGTGAGCTCACATTCTGGAAAGAGGACTCACAAAGAGTCTTGTGGTAAATTCAAGATGAACACATTTGATCTGGCATAAAATTTTGTGGATTGCTTGGTTGCATAGCATTTACGAATGCACTTTACATTTCTCTACTGCTTCATAGTGAACTAAGCATTCTCTAAGCTGTTTACAATGTGTTAGCCAATTGCTCCCAACAAGCTGGGGACTCATTTTACCAACCTACAAAAGGATGGAAGACTGAGTCAACCTTGGAGTCCTGGGATCAAACTCACAGTATTGTGACTGCAGTATCTGAATTTAACCACTGCATCACCAGGGTCCTCAATCTGATGAAGTGGCCTGGAATCAATGAGAGCTTACACCAAGTAAGCCTTGTTGATCTTTAAGGTGCAAACACTCTCACATAGGAGCTTGGGTTACACATCTGTATTCTTCTTTGGTGAATTCAAAGACATAGCCATGTTAATCTGGAAATTCAGTATGGAAAGAGACCTTTTAGATATAAGCCGCTTTGATAGCTTCGGCCAAAGGCGGGATAGAAATAAATACATTTATTATTATTATTATTATTGGCACAGGACCCCCAAGAAAGTGGAAAACCTGCAAATAACAAAAACACTATGTTTTTACTTGAGAGAACACCTCTCTAGGTCCTCCAGTGCAACTCTGTTGTCAACATCTGCCAGACACTGGCCATAGAATTGTGCTGGAGGAGCTACAAATGCCTAATGGAGGGTTCTCTCTAGGAATCTCTAGGTCCTTCAGTAGACTTTTGGTTAAAGTTGATCATAGAGTTGCACTGGAGGACCTAGATATTCCTAAACAGAACATACTAATACGGTCCATGAATAACCAAATCCACAAAAGTCAAATCCGCAAATGTGGAGGGACAACTATAATTTTGTTGTATTGTGGAAGGGGGGGGGGGTCTCTTTTCTGCTTAACTGGGTTTGAAGACAGCTAGGTTTCTGGAGAACTCTGGAACAGTCTACATCCACAAGGACAACTCCTCAGCTGAGCAACTAAGCGATGGAAGAATTAATTTAAGCAAATTACTAGTGGCTTCCTCTCTCCAGCTTTAGTGGTGCAGTGGCCAGCCAAATCATCAATCAATACCCCCCTCCCCACCTGACAGCTCCAGCTTGAATGCAGAAAACAAGAACATCACATCAAAAGAAAAGAAAAAAGATTTTAAATCCACTTTGACAAAAACACGCAGCAGCAAAAATGCAGCAATGATACAAGTAATGTTGTTGGTTAGTTCATTTTACTATAATATTTCGGTCCAAACCTGTATCAGAGGATGTCCGAGCAGGGCGCCATGAAATCAATTTAAACAATTTAAACAGTTTTCTGTTTTGAAAGGGATCTTGTAGCACCTTTGAGAGCTTTCAGAGACTTGGTCTCCTTCCTTGGAGAGAATGGGTGGCCAGGAAAAACCTTAAATTACACTGTGTGAATAGCCATAGGAATGCAAAACTTGTGGGTATGGCAGGCAAGGGGATCTTGGTGCTCCTTTGAGACTAACTGAGTCAAAGAAGTTATAGCAGAAGCTTTTGTAGACTTGGTCTACTTCCTCAGATGCATGGAGTGGACTGGTGCCCAGGAAAGCCCTTTATAAGCAGACTGTATGAATAGCCATGGAAATGGAGGGAGTTTTAGAAGGTGGTCCATTCAGGCTGGGAACCAGAAAACTAATGTGATGAACTGACTAAGAGTGTCCTCATGATGCTGGGGTGTTAACCAGTGTTATAATATGTGCAGTGTACTAGGAAGCCATCTCAAAGGTCCCTTTGCATGTTGATATTCCAGACTAACATGTCTATATCTCTGAATTCTAAATCCTCTTGATTAATCCCATCTGAATCAATTGCAGAATAGTGAATCTTCACAGGGTTAACTCCCATTACTGGTGCACCAAAGTTAAGTTAGCTCTCATTACTGGTGCCCTTGGTATCTGCTGGTGTTTGGTTCCAGGATCTCCTTTGGATCTCAAAATCCGTGGATGCTCAAGTCCCAGTATATACAATGGCATAGTGAAATGATATCCTGTATGCCAATTAGCAAAATCAAGGTTTGCTGTTTGGAATTTATATATTTTTAGAATATTTTCAAGCCATGGATGCTTGAATCTGTGGATAAAGAATCCATGGATATGAAGAGACGACTGTATTTCTAAGCATTACAGTACTTCTTTAATAAAAACAAAAAACAAAACACAGCAAAAAATTGGTACCAGAGATGGGAATAACATGGAAAGAAGGTCAGTTCAATGATTTTTTTCCCCCATAGAAAACTAACAATATGCACATAACAATTAGAAACAACTAGGTCAGGCAAGCTTTGTGTAAGTAAACAAAAACATTTGAACCTCCTAAAGACCACCTGGGAGCTTCTTCCAAATTGCACCCAGGGAGGATGCATTAGGCTCCACTATTCTTATGATGTAAATTTTGATATCTATCTATCTATCTATATCTATCTATCTATCTATCTATCTTTTTTTTTTAATGTGCTGGGCTGAGCTGATAAGGCAGGCTTCTCCCACCCCTTTCCCCCCCCTGTTTTGCTATTTTTCATTCATGCTTAGTGAGGGCTTTTGAGATAAGCTGCTGTTTACCTTGCCTGTTGTAGGCAGACATGTGCAGCTGCAGTAAGATTGACTGTTGCTTTATGGTGTTGTTTTATTGTATTGTGTAATGCTGAGGTGGTGCTGCAATCCAATAGGGAAAGTCTCCAGCTCTCTTTCTCCATTCTACCCAAAATGAGGCTGCTAAAAAAACAAACATCTTCCAGCTAGATGCAGGATGAGAAGGGAAAATTGGGGCTGGGCAGGCATTTAAAATTGTCGTAAAATGGAGTTTCTTTGTCAGTGGCTTTGTTAACTGAGAGATATTCCTGTATTTGTCCCAATGCAGGTGTGGTGTAGTGGTTTGTGTTTTGTTGGACTATGAGTCTAAAGACCAGGGTTCGAATGCCTGGTCGGCCATGGAAAACCATTGTGCAAGGTTTGCCTTAGGGTCGCAAAAGGAAATGACTAGAAGTCATACAACAACAATGTCTGTGTTGTTGTTGTTGTTGCTGTTGTTGTTGTTTTCCTGTCTTTTTTCCAACTCAAGTGATCTTACAACACACTAAAACAAAATACAGCTTTTTGAAAATAAAAAAAGCACCTGTTCATACAAAGGTAACAAAAGAAAAGAAAAAAGATTTCACAACATTCTATTAAAAACACAAAGTTAAAGCAATTAAAAGTACATTTAAAATAATAATAATAATAATAATAATAATAATAATAATAATAATTAATAATAATAATAATAGATAAAAGCATAGCCCACAGCAATGAAACTTCCCTTTTGAAAGCCAGTGAAAGCCAGGCCAGGCTACCTTTCTGAACCAAGAGTTTGTAGTGGAGTGTGGGAGAGTTTTAACAGCAAGGAGTAGAAACCTGGCATCAGTGCAGAGCATGGCATGGAGCTGGTGGGAAAATTCTGTTAAGAGATGCCAGCTCCCTCCTGCTCTAGGCTCAGATTGATTAACTGATTGATTGATAGATCAATAGATTATAGATATTTAGCTCCTAAGATACTCTGGATAAGAGCCAGGTGGTGTAGTGGTTTGAGTGTTGGACTATGACCCTGGAGACTAGGGTTTGAATCTTGACTTGGCAGTATAAACCCACCAGGTGACCTTTGGCAAGTCACACTCTCTCAGACTCAGAGCATGGCAATGGCAAACCCGCTCTGAAGAAACATGCCAAGAAAACTCTGTGATAAGTTTGTCTTAGGGTCGCCATAAGTCAAAAAAGACTTGGAGCACACAACATCATCATGCTATAGATACTTGAAGCCATTCTCCCCCGTCTCTACTGTGGTGTCATCATCCTTTGAAGGCTGTGAATGGGTGCATCTGCACTGTAGAAATAATGCAGTTAGACACCACTTTAACTGCCATGGCTCCAGGCTCCAGATTACTGGGATTTATACCTTGGTGTAGCACCAGCACACTTTCATAGAATCATAGAGTTGGAAGATACCCCAAGGGCCATGCAGTCCAAACCCCCACAATGCTCTGGCAGAGAAGACCCTGTAAGATTACAAATCCAGGGTTACACTTGATGGAGCTACAGTATTTAAAGTGGCATCGAAGTGCATCATTTCTACAGTGTAGATCAGGGGTAGGCAACCTTTTTGAGCTGGGGGTTGGGTTGCTGTCCCTCAGACAATTGGGGGGGCCGAAGCACCAAAAATAAATAAATAAATAAAATTAAATTAAATTAAATTAAAAATTAAATTTTTTTTTGAAAAATAGGCATGCACACTCTCTCAACCCCAGAAAACCCATGGCAAACCCTCTGTGGATATTTTGCCAAGAAAACCCCAAGAACAAGTAATAACAACAATAATCAATATCATCATGGCGGGCAGTGGGGCTGGTCCAAAGGCCTCAGGGGGCCGCATCCGGCCCCCGGGCCTTAGGTTGCCTACCCCTGGAGTAGATGCACCCTCAGTCTCCCACATAGATAACTTTTCCCAGCTCTGGAGAGACCGATTTGTGACTGATTGCAACATGAACCAGCCTTCTCCGTTTGTATGGAAAGAAAAATCCTTGTTTTAGTTATAATAGTGATATTAATTTTAAATGTTAATGGTTTAATACCGTTTTAAGGGTGGGAGGGAACATTTTGTACTGTATTTTATGCTGTGAACTGCGCGGATTGGGAAACCATTGGGTGGTATACAAATAATTTATTATTATTATTATTATTATTATTATTATCATCATCATCAAGGGAATGGCTTCCAGCAAAGAGAATTTGTGGAGTCACAATCCTCTGGTGGTACCTTTTGATATGTCCTTGGCTCTGTCCATGCTCCATTTAAGTAAATGCTAAAGATGTTTCAGGGGAATGTGTCCAGGAAACATCTCTCCAGCTCTCATCAATGCACATGGCTGTAAGTCCCATCAGTTTTAGCCATGCTTGCTCCTGAAGCAGACAGATGGTTGCAAGCTCCATGTTTCAGTGGCAGCTGCAAAGCTGAGAAAAAAAAACCATGTGCCGATGCATCATGTTCGGCTTCAGCACGAAACCATCCCCTTCCATCTCACCCACCCTGGATCACTTCCAGAAGCTGCTCCCAGCTAACCATTACTTCATAACATCCATCTTGGCCCTGTAAGGATAAGCTTCACACAATCTTATTGTCTTAATCTGTTCCGGAGGCTGGTTGCATGAGACGTTTACCAGCAGAGATGCCATCGGCAGTTGGCAGAAATGTCTGAATAAATAATCTGGAATGAAGTTACTGGTGTACCACTGGAGGAGAATGACATAACGGAGAGAATTAAAAGCTGTGTTTGACAACATCAGAGACTTGGCAGACAACTTCAGATGGAGAGCAGAAGTGAAACTACCAAATTGTAAAGTTTTGGATTTATAGAAACCTGGAGTTAGAAGGGTCTGCAAAAGCCATCCACTCCAACCCCCTTCTGCCATGCAGGAATACACACCTAAAGCCCTCCTGAGAGGTGGGCATCTCATCCTCTATTATAAGGAGGAGATAACATCACTATTGAAGGCAGTCTGTTTCACTGTCAAACAGCTTTTAGTGCCAGGAACTTCTTCCTATCCTTTAGGTGGAATCTCTTTTCATAGAATCACAGAGTTGGAAGGGACCTCCAAGGGCCATCTACTCCAGCCCCCTGTCATGTAGAATTCACAGCTAAATTTCTTTCTAATCTTTGGGTGGAGTACCCCTTCATAGAATCACTGAGTTGGGAGGGAGTCCTAAAGGCAATCTAGTCCAACCCCCTGCCATGCAGAATCCACAACTATAGTCCTGCTGATAGGTGAGCATCCAACCTCCATTTAAAGACCTTCAAAGGAGGGGACTCCACCACCCTTACAGCTCTTAGTGTCAAGAAATTCTTTCTGTAGTTAGCCGGAATCTCTTTTCTTGTAATGTGAGTCTCCTCCTGTTCTCTAAATTTCAAATTATAGATGGTCTCTGTCCGTTTTAAGAAATTTCCTATTCATTCCTTCTAGCACATCTCACCATTTGAGAACCAATGCAAGTGGTCTGTTTTCCAGAGCAAACTTTCTTAAAATGCAGATGAGAGAGGTAAAGTCCGTGGCTGAAACCAGTGAGACTTGGGTCTAATCTGCACTGCAGAAATAATGCAGTTTGACATGGCTTTAACTCTCATGGTTCCATGCCATGGGATCATAGGATTCGTAGTGTGCTGTGGCACCAGAGCTCTCTGACAGAGAAGGCAAAATATCACGGAAGATTACAAATCCCACAGTTCCAAAGCATTGAGTCATGGCAGTTAAAGCAGTGTTGAACTGCATTAATTCTGCACTGCAGAGACATGCTTACAAACCTGCCCTCTCCTGGCTGCATCCGCACTACAGAAATAATCCAGGTTGACACCAGTTCAACTACCAAGGCTCAGTGCTATGGAATTCCAGGAACTGTAGTGTTGTGGGACATTTACATTTCTCTATCAGAGAGTTCTGGTGCTGCAACAAACTACAAATCCCATGATTTGGTAGCATTCAGCCATGGCTGTTAAAGTGGTGTGAACCTGGATTTTTTCTGCAGTGCAGATGCAGATGCAGATGCGTCCCAGTTTAGTTCTGATTTTGGCCCTGAATGAAGTGTCTGGCAAGGAAAGAATTAAAACATACCCACAGATGTTGCTTTGGAGACATTTCTAGTCTGGGAAGCTTAGTCTTTCAGGCCAAGTGATGGAAATTCCAAATTTTGGGGAACATTGTTTCCAATTTTGGTTCAGTGGAGGAATCGACTTCCTTTGGCACCCAAACAGTGTGTGCACAATGTGCATCTGGTAGTTTATTACAATGGTTGTAACTCAGTGTGCAGCCAGTGAGTTAACCAAACATAAAGTTGCTCCAGGGAGTGATTCAGCCATCTTTGTTGAGCGATAACTCCACTGTAGGCACCGCAGCCGCCATCCGTGTTGTGACTGTCACAAGTCACTTGTGCATCATTGGAGACATTAGTCAAGGGAAGTCATTTCTGCTATGTAAGCCAGGAATGGCAAAGTGTGGTCCAACTGTAGGAGGCACTTGGGACCCCAAAGTGTAGCCCTGAAGCCTTCCCCAAAAACCCTAAACTGTCTAAGTAATAAAAAATGTGCAGATTTTCAGACATAAAAACCATCTGAATCCAACCAAAGACATCATGAATGTGGCAGTTTACGTCTCTTATCATGCCTAGAGCTCTGCAACCCCTCCAAAATTGAGTTTTTGCATGTAACGCTCTCTCAGCCTGAGGGGAAGGCAATGGCAAATGCCCTCTGGGAACAAATCTTAACAAGAAAACCCTATGATAGGTTTGCCTTAGGGTTGCCGTTAGTTGGAAATGACTTGAAGGCACCTGACAACAAGGGCCAGTAGATAATCCATGAAAATGCTGGGTGGAAATGGAGAGACTTCATTGCTATGGATGTGGGGGGATGTGGGAATGGCCCCTTTCCCTTCACAGTTGTCAAACCCTGAAGTAAGGTGCAACCTTAGATCCTATGTCCTGTTGCATAGTGTAAATTTTTACGGTGGTAGTAACGAAGCGACCTCAATCTTTGTCTGAATGCTGACATTGTGTGATCAGTTGCACATCTGTGCACGTGCCTGCTGTTTTCTCTGCTTCTGGTGAACCAAGCGGTACATTGAAGACAATGATGATGATGATTTATTTTATTTACTTTTATCCCACCATTATCCCAATACAGGAACTCAAGGCAGTAAACGGCAAGTTTAAAACAGTACAATTTAATAACTATACAAAGGTGTTAAAATGTATATATATATATTTAAAAATAAACAATTTTAAAAGTTAAAACTTTTATGCATTAAAATTTAAAATGTATTATAAATTCCATGCAAACTTTAAAATCTGAATTATACAGCATTTATAGCCCAATCCCTGTCAAATTTTTTGTTGTTGTGTGCCTTCCAGTTGTTTCTGACTTATGGCAATCCTAAATCAAACCTATCATGGGGTTTTATTGGCAGAATTTGTTCAGAGTTGGTTTGCCCTTGCCTTCCTCTGAGGCTGGGAGTGTATGACTCACCCAAGATCACCCAGTGGGTTTCCGTGGCCAAGTGGGGATGCGAACCCCAATCTCAGAGTCGTAGTCCAACACTCAAACCACTGTACCACACTGGCTTTTGTGAAGTGTTTACACTTATGCAATTCCCTTTACACAACTGTGAACGCAGTATGGCCAAAAAAGTACAACCACTTGTATAAAAGGAACTTGTATGTGTGTAACACACAACAGGACTCCTCCCAGAGCTGCCCACTATAGTCAAAATGGACAATCCTGGTGCCAGGGGTTTGGGGGTTTTGTTTTTGTTTTGGTCAAACTGTGAAATATGACAGTGGAGACAACAACAATCCCAGAAGTGGTCAGAACCCCAGACTTTTAAAATCATGTTTGAATATGACAATTTGTTTAAGCATGTAAATAATAATAATAATAATAATAATAATAATAATAATTATAATAATAATTTATTTATATCCCACCACTCTGTGGAGCAATCAGGGTGGCTTACAGCATGTTTCCTCTTTCTTATTATTGGGCTTATAACTGATCTGGTTATAGCTTTTTTGCAAGCTACTTTGGGTCTCATGCCAGGAGAAAGGTGCATATAAATGGAATAAATAAATAAGGTCTACTTCTGGGCCTGAAAAATTGACTTTTTCTTTTAAAAAGGTAATCCTCTGGTACCCCACTTTTCAGCCACTTTGAAAATGTCCTGATTTCTCTCTCCTCTCTCTCTCCATGCTTGCTTCTGTTGCTTCAAACTGAGTTCAAAGTACAAAAGCTGTTTCCACTCTATTAACTCAGCAGAGAAAGAGGAAAGGGGGTGGCTGGTTCTTGCCTTTCCCAGGAGGCTCAGGCAAAAGCAAACCTCTGCAGCCTCTCCCAGCTTGTGTGCTCTTCCTCAATGTTAACTTTGCCGTCTTGACCATCATCTGATGTTGCTTAGCCACATGTGTTCCGGTTTTCCCTCTGTGAAATGTTGGAGGGCGTGAAATGTCGGGACGAGAGGTTATGAAGCAGATTCTTCTTGGCTTAGAAAGACAGATGGTGAACTTAGTTCTCCTCTTTCTTCTTTCTTCCAGAACCCCAGCTGAAAGGAATCGTGACAAGGTTATTCAGCCAGCAGGAATATTTCCTGCAGATGCACCCAGATGGGACAATTGATGGAACCAAGGACGAAAACAGTGACTACAGTCAGTCCATTTCTATTTTTCTATTTTTCTCTCACTGTGTCACTTCTCGCTCTCTCTCCTTTGGCCACCTGATTATAAATCACACCCTTTGCCTCACAGCCCTGTTGCACAAGTACTTTGTGGCTTTGCTTTCTTGCATGTATCTGAACAGGAGAAGTGTTAAATTGCAGCCCTGCCAGTTCCTTGCACCCTGCCTACCTCTCAGCATTTCCCTTTTAAACAAATCTCTCCTTGCTCCATTCTACTTCTCGCATTTTATTTTATATTCGTGCCCCAATGCTGCAGCTGCTGTCTGGGGGTGGTGAGGAGAATAAAACTCTTCTCTTCTGATTCTGAGTTCTTGCCAAGAGAATCGGGGAGGGAAAACCATCTCATCTGGATGGCAGATTGATCACTTGGCAAGGGATTGCTCTGCTTGAAAGGAAGTAAATTCCTTCAGCCTCCAGCAGGATGATGCTTTTAGGGCTGGTGCAGGCAAGGGAGACCCATTGAGTGCAACACTTTGCTTTCAAGGGTGCACTTCCAGAGATGCCTAAGGCAAGGCAGGATGGGCACACACATTAGTAACAGTCCCACTCTATTCTGCTTTGCTCAGATCTCACCTAGAATATTGCATCCAGTTTTGGGCACCACAATTCAAAAAGGATATTGGGAAGCTGGAGCATGTCCAGAGAAGGGCTGGTAGTGAAGGGGTCTGGAAACCATGCGCTATGAGGAGAGACTTAGGGAGCTGGGTATGTTTAGCCTGGAGAAGAGACGGTTAAGAGGTGATATGATAACCCTGTTTAAATATTTGAAGGGAAGTCATATTGCAGATGCAGCAAGCTTGTTTTCTGCTGCTCCAGAGAATAGGACATGGAGCAATGGATGTAAACCACAGGAAAAGAGATTCTACTTCAACATTAGGGAAGAACTTTCTGAAAGTAAGAGCTTTTTGACAGTGGAAGATGATGCCTTGGAAAGTGGTGAGTCTCCTTCTTTAAGGGTTTTAAACAGAGGCTGGATGGCCATTTGTCACAGGAGGTGCTTTGATTGTGTCTTTCTGCATGGCAGAAAGGGGCTGGACTTCATGGCCCTTGGGGTCTTTTCCAACTCTATGATTCTGTGATTCTATGATTAAGGTTGCCTGGTGTCCCTTACTATATAAGGCATGCCCTTTATTTGATGTAGGTGGTGAGGTGCAGTGATTTGAGTGTTGGAGTAGGACTGTATGAGACTAGAGTTCAAATTCACACTCAGCCATGGGGGGGGACCTGATCACCTTTTAGCTTTAGAACAGTGATTCCCAGAGTGGGGGTATCCCCCCTGGGCCAGTGGAAAGATCCAGGTGGGCAGTGAGGGAAAAGGGAGTGGTGGGGGAGAAGTGACAGCAAAAAAGAACTTTTCCATTTGGGTCCCTGACTAAGCTCTGTAAGTTTTGCCAGGACTTGGGTGGCAGGTTGGAGTTGCACTGCTGCTCCTGCTTTATTTGGTCAGACAGGCTGAGAAAAAAGGTAGCTGAAGAAACAATGTTTGTCTTGGGGGTGGGTGGATTGAACCTGTGTGAGGAAGGCACATCTCTGAGAAAGGAGAGGGGAGGAGTAGCCAGGGTTGATTCTTCAAAAGAGTCCTTTGTCTCTCTCCAATTGAAAGAGGTCCCTTGCCAGGGGAAAAGTAGGAAGCCATCTGCACCCCCTCCACTCCAGCAGAGAAAGATCGAGAGCCCCCCCCCCAGGGAGAAGCTTTTCGCTTTGCACCTGGTCACCTTGGGTGCAGTAACTGAGCAACTGGCTGAGCCATGACTGAAAGATCTCTAGCCTGTGCTGGCCTTTGCTGCAAGGCTGGCATGGTCAGAAGCTTCTTGGTTGCTGCTCAGCTAGCTGCTTGGTTGTGCCTCCCTTTGTGGCCAGTAACCCCTGGGAGCAGCAACTGGGCAGCTAGCTGAGCAGCAACCAAGAAGCCTCATGCCTGTGCCAGCCTTTACCACAAGGCTGACATGGATGAGAGGCTTCTCGGTTGCTGCTCAGTCAGCTGCTTGGTTGCTGCTCCCAAGGTGACCAGCTGCTCAATTGCTTCTCCCTTTGCTCTCAGTGACCCTGGGAGCAACAAGCAAGAAGCCTCTTGCTTGTGCCAGCCTTTGTTGCAAGGCTGACATGGGTGAGAGGCTTCTTGGTTGCTGCTCAGCCAACTGCTTGGTTGCAGCTCCCAAGGTGCCCAGCTGCCCAGTTGCTTTGCCCTTTCCTCCCAGTCTTCCTCGGAGCAAAAACTGAGCAGCTGGCCAGCCAGCCTTCTCTTTGCTGTAATGCCAGTGCAGGGAGAAGCAAGCTTGGGTTGCTGCCACTGCTGTATTCACACATGAGAGGCTGAGAAAGAGAAGGAGGTAGTAGCGAGCTGGATGTGGCTGCAGTAGATGCTACTGGCTGGCTAACAGTAGACCTAATATCAAGAAATGGGTGTTGGGGGATGCTAGGGTTGTTGCCCAGGATGAAAGGGGGTGGTAGCCTGAAAATGTTTCAGAATCACTGCCTTAGAGCAGGGGTAGGCAACCTTTTTGAGCCGGGGGCTGGGTTGCTGTCCCTCACACAATTGGGGGGCCGAAGCACCAAAAATAAATAAATAAATAAATAAATAAATAAATAAATAATTTTTAAAATAAAAATTAAAAAAAATATTAAAAAATACGCATGCACACTCTCTCAGCCCCAGAAAAGCCATGGCAAAACCCCTGTGGAGATTTTGCCAAGAAAACCCCAAGAACAAGTAATAACAGCAATAATCAATATCATCATGGTGGGTGGTGGCGGCGGCGGCAGGACCGGCCTGGGGCCAGTCCAAAGGCCTCAGGGGGCCGTATCCGGCCCCCGGGCCTTAGGTTGCCTACCCCTGCCTTAGAGGAAGGCAAAGAGAAACCACCTTGGAATAACTCTAGAGAGCCAGTATGGTATAGTGGTTTGAGTATTGGATTAGGACTCTCAGGTTGCATCTAACTGTCGAAACCATGCATTTCGAGACCACTTTAAGCGTTGTACCTCCATCTTATGGAATCCTGGGATTTGTAGTTTTACAAGATCATTAGCCTTTTCTGCCAGAGTACTGGTGGCCTCACAAAACTACAAATTCCAGGATTCTATAGAATGGAGCCATAGTAGTTCAAGTGGTGTCAAACAGCATCATTTCTACAGTATAAATGCACCCTGAGACACCAAGGTTCAGATCCTTTCTGCTCAGCCCTGGAAACCCTTTAGATGATTTTGTGCAAGTCACACTCTTTCAGTCTCAGAAGGAGACAGTGGCAAGCCCCTTCTGAACAAATACTGCCAAGAAAAAAAAACCGTGATTGGCTCACATTATGGTCTCCATAAGTCAGAAACAACTTGAAGTTGCATAACAATACTCTTATTTGAGAGCTGTAGATATGATTGACAGGTGTCCATTATTATAAGTAGCACCCCCTAATTGAAGGCTGGAAATATTTTCTTTTCATGAAGAAAATACCATTTTTTGAAAAAAAAATATGCTATGGGGCTTAGAGTAAAATGAGGTTGCATACAAATAATTTAGAGAATATATGTACAAGTAATTTAGGCATAAAAATAGTTTAGCCATTCTGAAGGCTTATTAAACAGTTAACTAATTTAAAAGTTGAATAATTTAAAGAGTTTTTAAAAACCCAGTGTAAATCCCTGTATGTGGACAAACTGGAAGGCAATTATTACGGTATGTATTAGAAAGCCAGGTTTACACTTAGTACTAGAATGGAAGTAACAGTGATGCCAATTGGGCCTGCAGGAGAAGGGTACTGCATAAGAGAGAAAAGGCCCTGCATCCACAAAAGGGCATCACTAGGGAGTATGGGCTGCACCAGGTGATAACCTGAAGGGGTGACACCTCTGCTTCTCAAACATCTGCTTTTTGGCGGAAATTTGGCTGTAGTATTCAATTATGTCCCTTTAAAATTCTGAAGAGATGATGTTTGTGGGGCGAGGCTCAGTGGGAGGAGAAAGGAATGGAAATTTGTATTTTATTTATTTATTTATTTATTTAAACACATCACATCTTACCAAATATTTCCTTTAAGGCCATGAAACTGTGTATGTGTAAATGCACTTAGGCTGTGTGTATGATATTGTAAATTAAAACCAAGGTACAATTTTAATTTTGCTAGTTGCTTCGGTCACAATTTATTGCCATTACATTCAGTGATATACAGGAATTACGAGTTATGAGTAACATTAGGACAAAAAAAAAAAAATATTGCTAAGGATTTGGTATGGTATGGTATGATAGGAGGTCAATGGGAAGTGACACCATGAGGCACCAAAATCCAAGAATCCTAGAATTCCAATAGAGTTGGAAGAGATCACAAGGGCCATCCAATTCAACCCCCTTCTGCCATGCAGGAAGACACAATCCAAGTCCTCCCTGGGACAGATAGCCGCTCAGCCTCTGTTTAAAACCCTTCAAGGAAGGAGACCTCACCACTCTCCAAGCCAGCATATTCCACTGTCAAACAGCTGTTACCGCAAGGAAGTTCTTCCTAACGTTGAGGCAGAAGCTCTTTTCCTGTAGTTTGCATCCATTGCTCTAAGTCCTATTCTCTGGAACAGCAGAAAACAAGCTTGCTCCATCTTCAATAGGACATCCCTTCAAAGTTAGAACTTTGCTATCTCTGAGCCTTAATGTTTGTGGGAGTGTGTTCCACTGTCAAACAGCTCTCATTGTCAGGAGGTTCCTCCTAATGTTGAGGTTTCCTTGTAGCTTGAATCCATTGCTCTAGGTCCTATTCTCTGGAGCTGCAGAAAACAGGTTTGCTCCATCCTCAATATGGCACCCTTTCAAATATTTAAACATCATCACCATCCCCAACCTACCTTTCTCCTAGGACTTTTTCACACAGGGAAAATTGGGGGGAAATTGGGGGTTTAAACAGCAATTATCCCATGCAAATCGCGAAATCGCGATTAAGATTTTCACACACATGTCTATTAAAGAGCCAATATCCTGGGAATAACTAGGAATAACCAGATGTTTATTCCCCGTGAATGATTTGTTGCTATTTATTGCCTGGTTATTCCAGGATTAATGGCTCTTTAATAGTGACATTGTGTGAAAATTTTAATCATGATTTTGTGATTTGCACGGGATAATCATTGTTTAAACCCCCGATTTTGCCCGATTTCCACTGTGGGGAAAAGTCCCTAGTCTGAGAGTTCATATACATGGGCCAAATAAAATGGTCCCACTCTGCCCTCATAGCAACCTGTCTTCACAACACAGGGCCAAATCCCTGACTTGTGTGCAGACTGTCTTCACGATGTGTGGCCAGTTCCATGTTGAATCTGGCCCATCCCTCCCATGAGCTGGTTTTTAAAAATTTGCCTCTTGTTCTGAATTTTGCAGGAAAATCCAGAGCACTCCATAGTGACACTGGGCAGCTGTCTATACATGCATTCCTGCTGTACCACCCACTGCCACTGGTGCCGGTGCAAGTTGCTCTGTCTAAGGCAGGGACTGGCAACCTACGGCCCACGGGCCGGTTCCGGCCCAGGTCCCTGCACTTACCGGCCCAGGCGGACCCCTGCCGCCGTGCGTTTTGAAATCAAAATGGCAGCCGCCACTTGTTTGCGCAGTACATGCGCGTCGCGGTCACCATTTTGGAAATCAAAATGGCGGCTGCGACACGCATGGATGCAGCTGCGGCAGCGTGGGCAGCAGCAGTGCCCGCAGCGGTGGCGGCAGCGTGCACGGGGGGGTCGCGCGCACACGTGAACGCGCGCGCCGCCATTCCCCCCTCAGCCCGACAGAAGGGACGACTTCGGGGGACCGGCTCCCCACTCAAAAAGGTTGCCTACCCCTAGTCTAAGGTCACAAAAAGGTACCCAGCCATGTGACTCATGCTTGGCATCTTGTTTCTAACTTCAGAGGGAGCGATCTATTCCAGCGGCGGCGGCATGTATGTAGACAGTCACCAGGCATCACCCTGGATTGCGGAGTTAGCAGTGGGAATATGGGGCATTTCCAGGACCAGAATATTGCAGGAGCAGCCTTGAGTTTGAAGGCAGCTTATAAAGGTCATGCAAATCAATTTTGTGCAGAAAAGTCCGTTAATGCAAAACACACAAACACTGACCCCAAAAGCAAGGAGGTTTTTGTCATCTCATCCCGCAAGGGAGAAAACTTTTGGATTCCTTCATATGTGCATGCCAGAGTAAGATAAGTGAAACATTTGCGCCTCTAGTCTATGCACATAAAGTAATTCTAAACCTTGGGTGCTACAGCAGCCTGCCCAAGCCTTGCAATTAAATCCAATACACCGCTGTGGTCCAAAACACACTGCCTTCAATCCAATACAATTAAGAACTTACATCATACAAAAGTGGAAAAATATATAATTAAATTATTAATAAAATTAGAACAATTAAAAATATATCCCCTGAAAAGATCAACATGTATAAACAACATAGAACATGAAAGTCCCTTTTCCTCCTGAGCAGTCAGTCTGCCAAAACAGAAAGGTCTTCATCTTCCTCCAGAAGGAGAGCAAGAAGGGCACCTGTCTAACCTTTCTAGAAAGGGAGTTCCAGAGCCTGGGAGCAGCCACGGAGAAGTCCCTGTCTGCTGGGTTTCCACCCAATGTATCTCTGCTGGGGAGAGACCAGGAGAAGGACTTCCCCAGAAGATCTGGAGACAGAGACAGGCCCCTATAGGGAGAAATTATCCTTCAGATAACCTGAACCTGATCCATATAGATCACAATTGAATTGAAAAGATACTGACCTGAACTCAAAGCCCACCTGAGTGTGGAGCAGCATCTTCATGGTATGACAGGTTAGGGCATTCTGGTGCCTGTAGTCCATTCAAAAGCCAAGTCAGTTGACTTGAAGGAACACTTTGGATGGGCATGCCACAACAACGTTGTCTATAATAATAATAATAATAATAATAATAATAATAATAATAATAATAATAATAAATATTTCGATCCTTCCCCTCTATCGAAGCAATTGGGGCAGCTTACAACAATAAAATCTCATAATAAGCCCTCCCAAACCCAAACCCACCCTCCCCTCTCTGCTGAGGTTAAATGGAATTGATAAAGGAAGGAATGCACAACCACGCCTGTCAGCAGTGTGCAAATTATCCAAGAAGGTGTTTCTATGGACTATGGTGTAGCAAAATACATTAATGCTGATTGAATCTGGCAAGGCAAACATCTGTGGTATGAATTAACAGCCACTCTTCCAACACATTCAAGACAGTCTCGGACTGTTAATGAAAATGCTGCTATTTAAATAAGGAGGAACTGCTAATATTTGAAATTCATCATCAACCGGGTGCATATTTTAATGCATCTCCTCTGGGGAGGCTTAGCCTTAAAATATGCTTGGAGGAGCTAAGAATTGGTGGCCCATTTTGCAAAAGAGATCTTGATTTGTAGCCAAAGCATTTTGGGCAGGAAAGTGAAATGGGTGCATATTGATCAGCCTCATATCACAGAATTAATAATGTTTTTGGATTAAAAGGTGCTGAAAGGGCGCTCCTGAGAGATGGCCAGCCAGCTTCTGTTTAAGATGTTTCATCCTCCCTGGCAGGTTGGTGTGTAGATACATGGGCCTTAAACTATTTCACTTGCTCTTCCAGGAGAATAACCAGCTTGCGCTTGCAATCCTGTGCATTCTTGGGAAAGAAAACAAATGTAACACAGATGTTGCAGCTCAGGGCAGCAGCTCCTTCGCCATCCATATTTTCTTACCCCATACAGGCAGCATCAAAGAACGCCAGGCCCTATCATTGAACTCACTCAGAAAACACATAAGCAAAATGCCCCTGTTAATGGGAACCACTCCTCCCTACCCAGGGTCTCACAGTATATATACAACCAGGCTTTTCCATTTCAATTTTCTCTGAAGATGCTAGCCACAGATGCTGGCGAAACGTCAGAAAGAAACTCTTTCAGAACATGGCCACACAGCCTGAAAAAACCCACAAAAAAACTATAAAAATGCCCCTTTTTCTCTCTCTCTATTCGCTGAGCTCCTGTTCACTGAGCTCCCCTTTACCAATGGGGTTACGCCATCACCTGTCTTCTCTCCATACAGTGGATTTCTTTAGAACAAAAAATGAATACTTTCAGCTTCAGAAACTGCTTCTCAGCTCCCCTGCTTAGTAGTTCCACCAGTCGTCTCATCCATGCCCTCTTCTAGTACATGAAGGATTAGTGGAGGACAGGATCAGAATTCAAAATGACACTAACAGATTAAAGAATTAGGCTAAAACTAACCAAATGCATTTTAACACGGAGAAATGCAAGGTACTACACTTAGGCAGGAAAAAAAAATGAATGCACAGATATAGGTTGAGGGACACCTGGCTTGACAACAGTACGTGTGAAAGGGATCTAGGAGTCTTAGTGGACCACAGGCTGAACAGTGTGATGTAGCAGCTAAGAAACCCAGTGTGATTCTAGGCTGCATCAATAGAGTACAGTGTCTAGATTGAGGGAAGTAATAGTATCACGTTATTCTTCTTTGGTCAGACCTCACCTGGAAAACTGTGGCCAGTTGTGGGCATTACAATTCAAAAAGGATGTGGAGAAGCTTGAATGTATCCAGAGGAGGGCAACCAAAATGGTTGAAGGTCTGGAAACCACCAAACCCTATGAGGAATGGCTTAGGGAGCTGAGTGTGTTTAACCTGGAGAAGAGAAGGTGGCATGGTAGCCATGTTTCAATAATTAAAGGGATGTCATATTGAGGATGAAGCAAGCTTGTTTTCTGCTGCTCCAGAGACTAGCACACAGAGCAATGAGTTCAAGCTACAGGAAAAGAGATTCCATCTCAACATTAGGAAGAACATCCTGAGGGTAAGAGCTGACAGTAGAAGACACTGCTGCCTTGGAGGGTGGTGGAGTCTCCTTCTTTGGAGGTTTTCAAGCAGAGGCTGGATGACCATCTGTCACAGGGTGGCCTTGGATTGTGTATTCATGCATGGCAGAAGGGGTTGGACTGGATTGCCTTTGGGGTCTCTACTCTGTGATTCTATTATTCTACTATTACGCCACCATGTTCCTCCTTAGCACCACTGGGGTGCTGCTTGAACACACAGACACACACACAGAGCCTAAAGCACCAAGGTATACAATTTTTGACCGGACTCTGGCTTGAAGATTCAGTGGGAATGGGCGGGTAGTTGGTTGGTTTGGTTAGTGAACTACTATAAGGAAGTGGAGGAACTTGCATCCACAGTGAGATTCTGTATGTTGATCTTGAGGAGCATTATCTTTCCTGTCCTCAGCAGTCTGTGAGACAGCCCTTCATCACAAGACAAATGGATGGCAGAGGATGAGTGATGGCAGCCATTTACCTTCATTATCTGTGGTGATGTGCTCCAGTTTCCCCCTCCTCTCTCTCCATCAAAAGTGCTTATAAATAGACTTGTTAATTGCAAGGTTTGGGCAGGCTGCTGTAGCACCCGAGGTTTAGAAATAGTTTATGTGCCTAGACTAGAGATGCAAATATTTCACTTATCTCACTCTGGCGTGCAAGCATAAAAATTCCAAAAGTTTTCTCCCTTTCGGGATGACATTACAAAATCTTTCTAGCTTTTGGGGACAGGTTTTTCTTTATTTTTTCCTTGTGGGACTTTTCTACACAAAGTTCATTTGCATGGGAAAACATCACACCCTTGGTGCAAAAAAGACCCCTTTTCTTTGCAAACCATTCTCCCTCACTTTTTTTTAAAGTACTGAAATGTGAAAGCTCTTGCAATTATTATTATTATTTTGATGTGTTTTGATCTGTTGAGACACCATTTCTCATCCAGAAGAAGAAAGTTTGTGACTATTTCTTTATAAAGAATACTGGCTACTTTTCATGGAGTAAAGTTTTGCTCTTCTGGTCAGACTCGGAGGATTGTTGTTGGCACTGATTTTTCAAGGTTTAAATTTTGAAAATTTCAGGCATTTGAAATCTGAAATTTTCCCCACATAATTGGATTTGTTGACTCGTCCATACTGCTTTCTCCAAATGAAGATGACCCAAGAGCTGCTTTTCCTGATTAAAAACAACAACAAGAGTCTTCCTCTTTTTGTGTGTGTAAATCCACATCTGTGTCCAGGCAGAGAATTCTGGATTCACACCTGTGTCACACCAGTTATCTATTATGAGATTTGAGACCAAAAAGTAAATGTTGCACAGGAGACGTATGCATGTCTTTGTTATTTTTCTTCTTGTCATTGAATGAAAAGCAGCCATAGGAATCTGTACAGAGAAGCTGGATAGAATGGGTGTAGCAGGCTCATATTTCAGTGATTTTACGCTGGAATCCTTTTGGCATCTTATGAATGCATAAGTTCCCTTAAAGAAGTGGCTGGAAATATTCAGCCATGAATAATCAGTTCAAGGTAGCAGCCATATTCAGCTCAGCTTATGGAAGCAGAGTCATGCCTGCAGTGCCATTGTACTGGGGGTGCAGTGCACATGGATATGCATGTATGTGGTCATAAAACCTTACAGCTGGAAGGCACTATTAAGTCCAACTCACCGCCATGGAGGAATCCACAGGTAAACCACACCTGACGGATGGACATCCAATCTCTCATTAAAATCCTCCCATAAAAAGGAGGGTCCCCCAGTTTCTGAGGTAGTCCATTAAATTCTCGAACAGCTCTCACAGTCAAGATGGTCCTCCTAATGTTTTGATAGAAACTCATAGAATCCTAGAATCCTACAGTTGGAAGAAACCCCCAAGGGCTATCCAGTCCAACTCCCTTTGGCCATGCAGAAAGACACCATCCAAGCCCTCTCTGGGACAGATGACCATCCACCCTTTGTTTAAAAGCATCCAAAGAAGGATACTCCACCACACTTTGGCAGTGTATGCCACTGTCAAACAGCTCTTACCCTCAGGAAGTTCTTCCTAATGTTTAAGCAGAATTTCTTTTCCTGTATTTTGAATCCATTGCACTGGGTCCTGGTCTTTGGAGCAGCAGAAAACAATCTTGCTCCATCTTCAGTATGATGTCCCTTCAAATATTTAAATATGGCTGTCATGTCACCCAGTCTAAACATACCCAGTTGTACATAGAAACTGGAAATACAATGGTCTTGTGCTAGGACCAGTAACGTGGACAATCCTGACTTTGGTTCAGTTATATATATCTTTGCAATTCAGGATCCCTCGGTATCTGCAGAGTTTGGTTTCAGGACTCCCCACAATATCAAAAACCATGGATGCTAAAGTCAGTATTTTGAATCTTGGAAGCTAAGCAGTGTCAGTCCTGGTGAGTCGTTGGGTGGGAGACCACCAGGGAATCCCAGGGGCTGGAGGTTGTATTTCAGAGGACGGAACTGGCTAAACTACCTCTGAGGATAGATCCCTTGCCTAAGAAAATCCTATGAAATTCATGGAGTTGTGACTTGAAGGCACATACACACACACATGCAAACACAACCAATTAATCACCAAATCCCTGTTTGAACAAAATGGATTTTACCTGTTTTGATGAAAGGAGAGCAAGGAGGGTAGCAGCCTAGCCTCCCGTTGTTGTTGTTTTTGTTGTTGTTGTTGTTGTGTAGCTTCAAGTCATTTCTGACTTATGGTGACAGTATTGCAGGATTTTCTTGGCAAGTTTCCTCAGAGGGGGTTTGCCATTGCCTTTCTCTGTGGCTGAGAGAGTGTGACTTGCCCAAGGTCACACAGTGGGTTTCCATGGCCCAACTGGGATTCAAACCCTGGTCTCCAGAGTCCTTGTCCGATGCTCAAATCCTACCCCAGGCTAAGGTGAACCACAGAACGTAATAAGTAACAACAGTGGGTTACCTTTCAGGCACAATAATGGGGAATAGGAATGGATTATGCATCTTTATTTGATAAGATTATTGTTATTGTTGTTGTTGTGTGCCTTCATGTAATTTTGGACTTAATGGCAACCCTAAGGTGAACCTATCTATCGCAGGGTTTTCTTGGCATGATTTGTTCATAGGGGATTTGCCTTTGCAAACAACCAAGGCTGAGAAAGTGTGACTTGCTCAGGCTCATCCAGTAGATTTTTATAGTGAAACAGAGATTCAAATGCTGGTCGCTTGCATTCCTAGACTTGAAACTTGAATCACTGCACCACGCTGGCTTGTCCTTGCCAAAACAGCTTTTCTTATTCAAGATTAATTTGCAAGCTTTTGTTAAATCCCTAATCTATGCTTATTACTTAGAACAACTCTGATTCATGCAAACATGCCTCTGTGTGTTTGTCTATATGTATGTGTGTGTATATATGTACAGACACATCTACATACATATGCATATTCCTATGCAGACATATGTCTTTCTCTTTGTGTATTTTGGCTGAATACTTCATCTTATCTGCTTCCCATCACACTGGCCTCTACCTGCAAACACAATTGGGACCAAATGCCAGACATTTTTTAAAAAAATATTAATCATTATTTTGTTTTGTTTTCTGAACACTTAATTTTTAATTTTTTTAAAAAAAATAAATTGCATCCTTCCCCCCAGCATGGGACCCAAGGCCTTAAAAACACAGTACAATCTAAAAACTCTTAATGCAAAAGCTAAAATACTAATGAATAAAGATGTATCCACACAGCAGAAATGAAGCAATTCGACACCACTTTAATTGCCATGTCTCATTGCTACAGAATCCTGGGATTTGCAGTTTTGTGAGCTATTTAGCCTTCCCTGTCAGAGACCTCTGGGGCCCTGCCAAATTACAAATCCCAGGATTCCATAGCATAGAGCCATGGTAGTTAAAGTGGTGTTAGACTGCTTTATTTCTGCAGTGTGGATGCAGCAGCCTACGATAGCAAAAAGCTCAGTGCTCCAAATCTTTTTCTGCATTCTTTTTAGGTCTGTATTAATGCTTGAACTGAGCTGGCTATGGACTTTTGTGTTTGTTGCCCGAGGGAGTTTTCTTCTTTGCTCCTGACCTTGGTTTGGATCAAACGTGGTAAACCAAGGATGAGAAAAGTGTAGCCTGCAGGCTGCGTGCAGCCCCTGAGCCCTGTCTAGGTGGTCTCTGAAGCCCCAACTAGATCCCTCAAGCCTCCCACCCACTTTAAGAAATGTTTGGTGTGATTCTCAGGCAATTTCTATGCTAAACCCATGCAGGAAGCTCCCCCAAATGTATGAAACCATGAGTACATCTACACTGCAGTTTGACACCACTTTAACTGCCATGGCTTCATTTTTAGTTTGGTGAGGTGCCAGCACTCTTTGGCAGAGATGGCTAAAGGCCTTGTAAAACTACAAATCCCAGGATTCCAGAGGATGGAGCTACAGCATTTCATGTGGGGTCAAATTGCATTGTTTCTACAGTGTAGGTGCACCCCATGAGTTCGCCTTGAGTCCCAATTTTGGAGGAAGGCAGGTTGTAAATCATCATCATCAGAATCATCATCATCAGCATCAAAAAAAAAATATCCCCTAACACCCACAAGCATCATAGAACCCTATTATTATTATTATTATTATTATTATTATTATTATTATTATTATTATTATTATTATTATTATTAAATAAATAAATAAATAAATAAATCTTCTGATGCACAACAAGATCGGAGTATGGTGGAGTCTCCTTCCTTGGAGGTCTTTAAACAGATGCTGGATGGCCATCTGTCGGGGATGCTTTGATTTTGAGTTCCTGCATGGCAGAATGGGGTTGGACTGGATGGCCCTTGTGGTCTCTTCCAACTTTCTCATTCTATGATTCTACTACTACTACTACTACTGCTACTATAATTATCATTTGTTTATATAGTGTCATCCATGTACATGGTGCTTTGCAAACAGGATAAAATGTTTATAACTATTTCAATAATATACAATCCTAAAATACAATCCTAAAATACAATTGAAAACACATATATACACACACACACGCAATGCAGTGTGAAACAAAGTAATCACAACAGTTAATCAAGTGTACAGAGAACACGCCAGTTTTGCTCCGCAGTCCCTCTCAAAAATAATGACAAGGATGCTGCTATTACAATTTTGAGAGGTGCTGCTGAGGAAAATGGAGGTCTTTGGGCTTGCTGTGTGTGTGTGTGTGTGTGTGTGTGTGTGTGTGTGTGTGTGTGGTGTGTGTGTGTTTTGGGACAGTTGGGGTAAACTAGCTCCTGGCTCCCCCGTGATTTCCCACCTCCTTGGGTAAACCCATGAGAGAAGGAACAGCCGTGGCATACCTAGCATATTTGACACCTAGTGCAGATAATTTGTTTTAACATCTCCTCAGCAAAATCATTTTCAGTAATAGAATTATAGAGTTGGAAGAGACCCCCAAGGGCTATCCAATCCAGCCTGCTTCTGCCATGCAAGAAGACACAATCAAAAAAGTCCCTGTGATACGATGGCCATCCAGCCTCTGTTTAAAAACTCCAAAGAAGGAGACTCCACCACCCTCCCAGGCAGCAGTCAAACAGCTCTTACTGTCTGGATGTTCTTCCTAATGTTTAGGTAGAACCTCATTTCTTGTAGTTTGCATCCATTGCTCCATGCTTTGCAGACTGGCCTAAAGGGCCGGCCTGGGGGTGGAGTTGAGATGGGCAGCCGCACATCAGCTGCCCCAACTCAATCCCGACGCTATCCTGATGCTGTGTTCCCAGTTGAGCACTGCGCGGCGTCAAAACACCTTCCTGGTGAAGCATGTGCACACACTGTGCCAAAAGGATGTGGAAGAGCTGCAACACCAGCTCTTAGGGCAGCCTTTTGCAACCCTAAAAGGAGTGGCATTTTGCTACTCTTTTGGAGGTGGCAAAAGGGAGGATTGGGGCTGCGGTGTGCGGTTGCTGTGGCCTGATCTGCCGCTTCCAGGGGTGGTTTTGTGCCATCCCTTTAGGTGGGTCTGTAAATGCCCCCCAGTCTCTGGAGCTGAAGCAAACAAACATAGAATCATAGAATCATAGAGTTGAAAGAGACCACAAGGGCCATCCAGTCCAACCCCCTGCCATGCAGGAACTCCCAATCAAAGCATCCCTGACAGATGGCCATCCAGCCTCTGCTTAAAGACCTCCAGGGAAGGAGACTCCACTACTCTCCGGGGGAGTGTGTTCCACTGTCGAAACATGCTCCATTCTGCATTTGAACACCCCTTCAAGTATTTAAAAAGGGCTCTCATATCACCTCTTAACCTTCTCTTATCCAGGCTAAACATCCCCAGCTCCGTAAGTCTCTCCTCATAGGGCATGCTTTCCAGACCCCTCACCATTTTGGTCACCTTCCTCTGGACACGTTCCATTTCATTATCATCAAATGAATCAAATAAGGATGTTTCTGTCTCTGCTGCTGCTGCTGCTATTGCCCACCAGATACCCATGAAGAGATGAGTAATTGCAGCAGCAGTGATAGCAGTTCCATGTTTCTGCTAACCTCTGCCTCCTCTTCCTTTGCCTCCCTTTTTTGCCCACCTGGAAGCCTCTACCAAGTCTGGAAGGGCTTTTGGCCAGGTGGAAAGGGAGGTGGAGGATGGGGAGGAGTCCATGGCCACCATGGTTCAGTGGACGGAGAAGATGCTCTCCTCACTTGCTGATGGTGACTATGAGAGGGCTTCTCCTTTCTCTGCCCTCTGAGCCATACCTCACCCCACACCTTCCACATTTGGGGAGCAGTAGCATCACCCCACTTAGGGGGGTCACCCAGTATGGTCCAAACTCCCCACACTCTCCCAGTGATGCCCCTGGAACAGAGGATTTCCAGCTTGGGATTCAGGTGGTGGACTTGACGATGCTTTCTCGTTCCTTCATGGCTGCTGACTCATTGGTGTCCCTCCTCCTCTTCCCTTTTTTCTTTCTTCCAGCCCTCTTCAATCTAATTCCGGTGGGTCTTCGTGTGGTGGCCATCCAAGGTGTGAAGGCAGGCCTCTACGTGGCCATGAATGCCGAGGGGTATCTCTACAGCTCAGTAAGTTCCCTGCAAGGTTTTTGGTGCATCTTTGATGCCAGTGAAGTGAAACTGGTCATTGGAGAGAGTCTCCAAGTCAGGTTCTTGAGCTAAGAGTTGATTCTCAGCCTTTGGTCCTCCAGAAGGTTTGGACTTCAACTCCTAGAATCCTCATACAGTGTGGCCAGTGGGAAGGGATCCTGGGTGCCAATGTCTGCAATATCTTGTAGATTAATGGTTGGGAATGGGAACCACTGGTGCAGAGAGAATTTCACTGACAGTGTGTTCTTGGCTTGCTTATTTGCCTTACAGTCAGCAAATCACATTTCAGTCAGGTCCTTAAACTAGGGAGTTTATTACACAGGAGGCGATCCCATGAATAAAGCGCATTTAATCCCGAAAATATCCTCACGAGCGGGATGATTTTCAGACAACGTCCCTGACATCACCATTATCCTGCAAATAAACCATAAATTAAGTGGCAAAATCCTGTTGCTTTTTATTTTCAGGATTTTCCCATGAATAAAAAGTGGTGGGATTTTGCCACTTTATTCAAGGGTTAATTGCAGGATAATAGCGATGTCAGGGGACATCCCCTGAAAATCATCACACTCTTGCAGGATATTTTCAGGATTAAATACACTTTATACACGGGAGGAGGATGCTTGCTTCTCAGCCTTTGGTCCTCTAGATGTTTTGGAGGACCAGTACAGTGGATTCTGGGAGTTGAAGTCCAAAATATCAGGGGACCATTATTACAGAGGGGATTTCACCACTTGTATGGTCTGGGCTTTGTTGTTTGTCTTAAACAATAAGTGAAATACTGTTCCACCGTTGTCTCCCATTTCTTCAACTGAATGTTTGCTTTTAAAACAGTACTGTATTAAAGTAGGACCGTATATTTTTGGATATATGCATGGGTTAGCTCCTGCCATGGAAAATGTAGCTACAATGAGAGCATTCCTTCACAGTAGCACCTTCACTCTGCAAAATTACTCCTTAAAACTTACCTTTTCAGCTGCACTGCGGAAAAACTTGGCTTTGTAATGGTGCAACAACCGTAAATGTGAATTCCAGTAATTATGATGTTGTAAGTCTGGATTACAACACTATAAATAAATACTGAATGGGGTGCCATATAAATAGAGCTTAGAAAAGACTTTTTTCCAGACTATAGTTGCCAGAATCCCCCACCCAGGATGGCCACTGAATCAAGGTAACTTTTCCAAGGTCTGACTTGGACTTGTACGGCTTACTTTATGATAAGGAAGTATGCTGGTGATGGCACTGGTGTTAGCCAATGCACAGCTGGTTTTTCCTTGGTTCAGCTTGCCACAAACTTGTAGAACTAACTTTCCCAGCTAGCCCAGATGAAGATGTAATTCTGTTAAATGGGCAAAAGGAGTTTTCCAGCTGGCTCCACTGTCTTTCAGTATGCCTTCCCTCTTCATTGTCTATACTTGCTCATATGCAGATCACTTTGGATATGTCTCAATTACCTGTTTTTTCAGCATCAAACAAACACCTAAAAAGTTCCTCCATAACATTTACCCCAGTACTGTACTGAGACTGTAACTCTTGAGTCATTTCCACGTTAGTCTGGAATATTAGTATGCAAAGGGATCTTGTAGCACCTTTGAAACTAACTGAGCAGAAGACATTGTAGCATAAGCTTTCATAGACTTGTGGTCTACTACCTGTGATGCATCCAAGAGGGTAGGCCAAGTGTATGAAATGTTGTGCTACAACTTTTTTTGCACAATTATTCTAAAAAATGCTACAAGATCCCTTGGCCCAAATACTGTTGATTACTTAGACAAAAGGTAAACTAATTGAATCTGTTGTTGAATGGTGAATAAACATGTAGATAAATCCAATTGATTGAATGGGTCTACTCTTCCTGTCATGCTGTTCCTCAATACCAAATAGGGTAGACTTATTCAGCCAATTGAATGGTGAGTTAACATACATAGGTAAATCCCATTGATTGGTTGGGACTGACAACAGATTGACATTTTCTTGTTTAGTCACAAGTAGAGTGACTTAAATGGAGAGTCAACACATCAGTAAATTCCATTGGTTGAATGGGTCTTCCTGGTTGGGGCTGAGAATAGGTTGAGATCCTCTTGGTTAGTCCCAACTAGAATAGACCTATTCAATCAGTTGTTGAATGGTGAGTCAACACGTAGGTAAATCTCATTGATTGGTTGGGGCTGAGAATAAGTTGAGATCCTCTTCGTTCTAACTAGAGTAAACCTGTTCAATCAGTTGTTGAATGGTTAGTCAACACATAAGTAAAAACCATTGATTGAATGGGTCTTCCTGATTGCATCTGAAAATAGATTGACATTCTCTTGGTTAGTCCCAAGTAGAGTAGTCTTATTCAATCAATTGTTAAATGGTGAGTCAACACATAGGTAAATCCCATTAATTGAATGGGTCTACTCTAGTAAGGATTAAGAACAGAATTTAGGCCATTGTTTCTTGGACCTTAGCCGTAGTCCTAAGACTTCCTTACAGGTACAGACGCTGATGCTTCAATGACAGGTAAATGGTCTTGGATGTATTCTGAGTGTCCTGGACACATTCTGTATTCAGTGGAGCCACCTTGAATTAGCATATAAATTGATCATAATCGAGAACAAATCTGTACAGGACAGCAAAGCAAAATGAACGGACCAATGCAGATGGTGGGTTTGAGGGCACCATTAAGAATGGCTGAAGGGCATGGTGATGGAGCATGGCGGAGTGGAATGCATTGTGGGAGAACATGCACCAGCAAATGACATACTCCTTACTAATGAGTGCCAAGGAAGTGTACCCTTTCAATGTTTTACAAGATGATCATGCAATTTCTAATTTTCAATATGTTATATGTCAATTATATGTCAATTATGGGGTTACATTCTACTTGGATAGTTGCATTAATTGTGCGGAGCATTAAGAAAGTAGTGCGCTCAGGCAAGGTGTGGGTCGGGTGGAAGGGTAAGATTTTTAAAAAAACAAAATGCTTCGTAAAAGCTACCTATTTGACTAATTCCAGCATAGTTGCTTCTTCAAAGTGGTGAGGAAGGTCATGGGGAGGATGTTCTTCAGAGACTCATTTAAAATAAATAATTGATTTTTACTGATTTATTAAGCAGGGCAGTTCCTTTGCTAGTAATGTCTTCATGCTTCACTGGATTCCCCTTGATTGCTGCCTGATTAAAGCTGCTATTAAGGTGCACACATGTGCTTCGTTCCACAGTTGAATTATGGCTGGGGTGGTTTCCGACTCCGTTCTGTGTGATGATGGACTTCCAGGCCAACTGAGGTTGTAAACCTAATGCACAGTAACCTGGAAGGAGGGAATCCCAAAGGATCCACGGGTCATCAGTCTAGACTTAGACTTTGATGCCAGAGGGCTGTAATGTTGTATTGCAAGGGCATGCACTAGATGGTTCTCAGTCTTTGGGATCTCTGATGGTTTGGACTTCATGTCCCAGAATCCCCAGCCAACAAGGGATTTTAAGTGCAAGACATCTAGCTGACCAAGGCTTCAGAACTACTGCACTCAATTGTTCTAAGCTCCTACCCAAAATACAAATCCCAGGATTCTATAGGATTGAGGGATAATCATTGAAGGCTGGTGCCATACTGCATAATTAATGAGTTTGACACTGCTTTAACCATATGGTCCAATGCTGTGGAATCCTTGGATTTGTTGTGGCACTAGGGCTCTTGGACAGAGAAGACTTAATATCTCACAAAATTACAAGTGCCAGAATTCCATAGCATAGAGCCATTCTGCAGTGTAGATGCAGCCAAAGTGGCGTTGAACCTCTATAAATGTGTAGTGCAGGCCCACCTTGAAGGTTGTGACAAGAGGGCAGTTATGGAGGCAAAAGAGCGGAACATGGGGATATTTTTCTACCTGGCTCAGGTTGAATCTAGACTAGTGCTACCTTTCTTTATTTAAGGAATTTTTCACAGGGCATCCTGTTGTCTTCCAGAGTGTGTGCTTTGTTTTCTGGGAATATTTTACCTTGTGCAAAAAATTATCAAGTGAGACTTAAATCTTCACAGTCATTAGGATAAGCATGGATCTCATGTCAGTATTCTTCCTGAACAAGATGTACCCACCTCCACTTCTTCATTGCAGCAAATGATTTTGTACCCTTTTCTCTCTGGATTCTGTTTCAGATAATTTTTTGCACAAGGTAAAAATGTGCATTTTGGCTGAGATCCTACATTGGGTCTGCTTACCATAAATTTCAACATGTAGAGTTACTCATTAATTGTGCTACATAGTCCTTGAGTTGAATGGGCAACACTGTGCAACTGACTGTACAACCAAATGCACAACTGACTGTGCAACAAAAGACACCCTAAAGAAGTACTATTGCCAGTTTCACTTTGGATGGCAAACAGTTGTTCAGCAGTAATCACTCTCTTGAGGTTGGCATTACATTTGTACAACCTATGTGACGTTGTGAGTTTACATTTATGCTATGCAAATGTGCTGCAGGCTCCTGGCAATGACTGCTGGGCTAGCTAAGCACCTAAATACCTTAAAGCAGGGGTAGACAACCTAAGGCCCGGGGGCCGGATGCAGCCCCCTGAGGCCTTTGGACCTGCCCCAAGTCGGTCCTGCCTCCGCCGCCTGCTGCCCCCCGCCATGATGATATTGATTATTGTTGTTATTACTTGTTCTTGGGGTTTTCTTGGCAAAATCTCCACAGGGGTTTTGCCATGGCTTTTCTGGGGCTGAGAGAGTGTGCATGCATATTTTTTTTTTTTTTTTAGTTTTTAAAATTTATTTATTTATGGTGCTTCGGGGGCCCCCCCAATTTTCTGAGGGACAGCAACCCGGCCCCCAGCTCAAAAAGGTTGCCTACCCCCGCCTTAAAGGCATCAGATCCGGTCTGATCTTGGAAGCTAAACATAATCAGCCCAGGTTAGTACTTGGATGGGAGACTGTCTGTGAATACCAGGTGCTGTAGGCTCCATTAAATATGCTCCATCTTCTAATTGACAGCCCATCATGTATGTAAAGAAAGCCATCATATCACCTCCCAATCTTTTTTCTCCAAGGCATACATCCTTGTCTCCCCCAGTCGTTCCCCATAAGGCTTGGTGTGTAGACCTTTGGTCATCCTGATTGCCCTTCGCTGGACATGTTCCAACTTCTCAGTAGCCTTCTTGATCTGGGGTACCCAGCATTGGAGACAGGTGGTCACCTGAAGCCTGGTCATTGTCCCATTGTCCGCACACACATAGGACTACGCAATGAAGGCCAAGGGCCGTGTGATAGGGCCAAGCCTGTAGGGTCAAACAATGTATTTGCTTGGCTGTCCTTAAGAATGGGCTGCTTAGGTTAAAAGAAAGCAAATCCCCCTGCTGCCTTTTTTTTTTTTAAATTAAGCTGGAGAAATAATGGATATTTCCAGAGTTACAGACCTCAGATGTCCCATTCTTTTTGTTAAAAATCAGATGTGTTGTTTCTTTCTCCTCCGACATGCCGTCCCTTGCCACTTATCTCTGGCGTAGCATTCCATTTGAGTAGGCAAAGTGTAATTAAATTATTTAGTGGAAGTGGTTTGGAAAGCGAAGAGAGTGCCATCTGCAATATTAAAAAATCCCATCTTCCTTCCAAGAGGGGAAAGTGTGTGCAAGTGGTGGTGATGGGGAGAGAGTGAACACATTCAAGTTGTGCCGTTCATTGCTGAAAATGCAGACATTAGGGCTTCATTTTGCTGTAATTTAACTGTTGAAGCCAATGGCAACAGGAAAGAATTGTGCAAACACTGGATATGTCTTGCCTGATGTGGGGTTTTTTTTAACACTCCAAATTTGAAAAACCAGCTTATGTCTTGTTCTGATAGTTTTCATTCCCTCTCTTGTTCATTTTCTTTCTTCTGCTCCATTGCTTTGCATGGTAATAAACCATCCCCATAGCCTGTTTTAGCAGAAAGCTTTTCCCTCTCTGGGTTGTGCTTAAACTCTTTCATCCGAGCCTCTTTTTAGTGATGGGTACAATTTCTCTGTACTTTCAAGGTTGTCAGCTAAAACTGGGCCCCCAATGCTGCATTATTTAATTTAGCGTCTGCCCCTTGGCACCTTTTTGCTCGACCCCTGCCACAACCGATGCTGAGCTGACATTTAGCACCAACAGGGTGGTGGATGGTGTGTAGTAAGAATGGATAACTGCATCCCTCCAGATTTTTTTTTTTTTGGACTGCAGTTCCCATAATCCCTCATCACAGTCTATGCTGACTTGGTCTGATGAGAGAGGTAGACCAGAAACATCTGGAGAGATGCACACTGGAAGCCATGTCCTATGAGGAGCAGCTTAGGGAGCTGGGTATGTTTAACCTGGAGAAGAAAAGGTTAGGGAGGGACATGATAGCCATGTTTAAATATCTGAAGGGATTCCATATTGAGGATGGAGCAAGTTTGTTTTCGGCTGCTCTAGAGAATAGGACATGGAGCAATAGATTCATTAGGAAAAATTTTCTGTGGTTGAGCTGTTCAACAGTGGGAAGAATGCTGCTGTCTTGAAGTCTGGTGGAGTCTCCTTCTTTGGAGGTTTTTAAGCAGAGGCTGGATGGCCATCTGTCACTGGGAGGGCTCTGATGGTGTCTTCTTGCATGGCAGAAGGGGGTTGGATTGGATAGCCCTTGGAGGTATCTTCCAACTATGATTCTTTAGAAAATTCTTCTTCATCTTCTTCTGTATTTTTAGAATGTTTAAATTGTTTGCATTGTTTTAAATTTTCAATTGCTTAGACCAGTTTTACTGTAATTTATTGTAATATGCCCAGAGCTGATGGACAGAGAGAAATATTTTAGTTACTAAATAAACATGCCAGCAGCAGCTACCAAAGAGTTAAATGAGTGGGGGATGTTGGCAAATCCAATCCAGGTGGGTGGAAATCCACCCCAGGCTTTAAAGGAGCTATCCAAGATCTAGGATAAAACCTGAGCTGGAATCACCATCCATCTGACATGGACATCATCATTTAGCTACCACTCCCTATTGAGTTGGGTAGAAAGGGAGGCTGAGTGCTCAGCCTAACACAGCTGGTTTATTTGGCCATTTATTATACGAAAGACTCAAATATTTGGTAAAGCACTGAGCCAAAATGAACAATCTCAGTGTCCTTTTGGAGGCAGCTTTGCCTCCTGGAACCATCGCAACTAGAGATTTATGTTCCAGACGCAAAGCAAATTAAAACTCTCTCTGTACAGTTCAGTTCATTTGCATTTATTCATAAATCTGCTCTCATCCCCTTGGTGTAAAACATTGCAGATAAGAAAACAAGAGTTTAAAACTGCATACTGAAATTCATGTTACATGCACTTAACAGAGTCCTGGTTTCCATGAATGAGAATAACTGTCCCAAGGAAACAAGAGAAAGAAAGCAAAAAATGAAATTTGGAGCAAGGATACATAGTTTGAGCAAGTGTAATGTACAAAACAAAATTATATAATAATATATATTATATAATATTATATTTGTTGTTGTTGTTGTGTGCCTTCAAGTCATTATGAAAGAATGAAATCCTAAAAGTTATAAAAATAAAAACCATAAATTAATACAAATAAATCATAAACATGATAAATCAGTTTCAAATTCAGTCATTTTAAAAGTTAAAGCACCGTATGCACAGATCTGGATGAAATCCTGAGGTCTCAAAAGGTTGAATTAAAAGTCAGGTTTTAAATTGGTGCTGGAACGAATGGAGTTGCCGATCTGGTCTCAAAGGAGACGTTATTCCACAAATGTGGTAACATATCTGAGAAGGTCCTGTCCCACATCCTCACACTAGGGGACACCGAAAATGGCTGTAGGGGCATCCTTGCTGTATACAGAGTGGCCAGATGTCATAACTGCAAAGGAGGACAAGCTACTACAAAATGTAGGACATTCAAGAAAAATGTAGGACACCCCCAAACCAAAAGCTGAAGACACTAATATAAATATATATTCATTCCATATGGTATATTTATAGCTATGTTATTCATGCCGTATTATGTACTCAACCATATTTTTTGATGAACATATCTTCACTAAAAGCCTCGTCGGCTTGCAATATATGTATAGAACTCTGAGCAAGGCAAATGCTTAAGATTGTCCTTTACTAGCAACAAAC
>JAIPUX010001880.1:116260214-116277262 GCA_020142125.1 Phrynosoma platyrhinos
AAAATGGAGGATATTTTGGAATTCCTCCTGGACAGAAGGTTGAAATGTGGGACTTGTCCTGGAAAAAGAGTATGTCGGGTCATCCTGGCTGTGGGATCCCTCTCAGTCTCTTCCCTTCAAGAGGAATCAGCTCTGAGCTCTTGGTGACTACCAGCTGGGAATTTATCTGGTCATAGGACTCATCCTCAAAGTACAAGTCACAGACCACAGTTCTATGCAAAGAGAAATAAGGATCTTGTGCATTGCACTGTGTTGCATGATGCATTTCCTGCATTTTGGTTGGTCAATAAACATATTGCTCTTTCGTAGCAATACGAAATGAGGCTAGCCAATGAGGCTAGCCCTGAATAGGTAACCTCATGATATGTTATGTGCCATCAAGTCAGATTCAGGTTGCGGTGATCCTGTGAATGCCAGACTTCCATGAGCATCACTACGGTCATTGACAGCCCTGTTCAGGTCTTGCAAACTCAAGGCAGCTATGGCTTCCTTTATTGAATCTAGGTGCATCTACACTGCATAATAATAATGGAGTTCGGCACAACTTTAAGTGCTGCAGCTCCATCCTATTGAATCCTTGGATTTGTAGCTTTGCAAGGTCTTTAGCCTTCTCTGCCAAAGAGTGCTGGTGCATGTCTAAGTCTCCTGTCTAGATATGTCTTGATAGGTCTATTGTCCAGATAAGTCTATGGCTAGATAAGCTGTTGCTTAAAAGTATCCCAATTTGTTTGATAAGAGTTTGATATGGAACAGAATTTATTATGTGTTTCGTCTGATCATGCTATGAGTAGACAATGGGTGCATCTACACTATGGAAATAATGCAGTTTGACACCACTTTAACTGCCATGGTTCCATCCTACAGAATTCTGGGATTTGTAGTTTGGTGACCTGCCAGCATGCTTTGGCAAAGAAGGCTAAGGACCTTGTAAAACTACATTTCCCAGGATTCCACAGGATGGAGCTATAGTGCATAAAGTGGTGTCAGATTGCATTATTTCCACAACATAGATGCACCCACAGTTGCTTTTTACATCTGTTTGCAATCTATTTCATGACCAGATGTTCAGACCTACAGATTTCTAGTTGTTGGTTGTTATTTTTGTTTGAATATTTATTTACTTTTTTTGCTAGGATTCATGCATTATATTGAGGTGGTTTTGAATTGCCATATGTTCTCACAAACCATGTTAGTAGTTCTCTGTGTGTTTCTATAGTTTGTGTAATAAGTAGTTGGCAATCTATTCTATGACTGCAATTTTGTCATGGCTCACCATTTGGGTATCCGTATTCATGTTGTGGATAGCATCACAGTGGATTGTTATTATATTATATATTAATATATTACACACCGGCTGGCATCCTGTTAATTGTTGTGTGCACTTGTTAAGTTCCCTTACACATGCAGTTGTCTGTTTTGGACTATTGAATTGCATCTGTATTCAGTTTGCAGATGCATAAGCGGAGTTCCAAAAATATATTCATTGTGCATGGACTTAAGCATCCTTGAATGGTGTGGGATTATTAGGAGTGGGAATGTTATTCAAAACTATTTTTAAAATGGTAAAAAGCATGTTTTTTTGAGTGAGAAATCCAGGCAAGAAGAATTCTGTATTGATTAAAATGTTGGCAGTTCAGCACTTATTCTGAGCAAAATTCACACATTTGTTTTGCCATCTTGAATCCCATTTTGGGAGAAAGGTGGGATATAAATCAAATAAATAAATAAATAAATTTTAAATTTAAAGAAACTTTGCACAAGAACCAGCATTTTCTGTACAGAAAACAGTATTTCCTGCACAGAAAATAAAATTTCAGAACTGAAGTGTTATTTTCTGCTTATCATAATTAATTACTAGTTTATCCAAATTATGGTTAGATTGGGCATTTAAAAAATCAAATCACACTAAGAGTAAGTTTAAATGTAAATGTGGAAATGTATGTTGTTCATATTTAGTTTTGTACAGTGTTAATGTAATCCTATGAGTTGTATGGATGGTTAAGTTTTTTTGTTGTTGTTTCTTTGTTTTAATAATTTAAAAAAATTATTAGAAAAAAAATAAAATTTGTGCACAGAAATGTTATTTTGTGACTAGAAAATGTTTCTTACCCAGAAAATTCTTCATTTAAGGACTTTCTCTGTGCAAAATTGACACACAGCTATTTTGTGCACAAAAGCATTTTCTGTGCAGAAAAATGTTTCACACAGAAAATGCTGTTTCCCATGGGAAACAATCATATCTGAATTTTGCACAGAACAAGTCCCAGACTGTTAATAGTCTTTGAAAATGATACAGTTTACAAGGAATTTCTCACAGTGAGAAGAAATTTACTTGCTTTCTTGTTAAAAGGAAATTGGTAAACAATTACATTGTTTAATGTGGAGTCGAAGGCTTTCATGGCCGGCATCCATGGTTTTTTGTGGGTTTTTCGGGCTGTGTGGCCATGTTCTAGAAGAGTTTCTTTCTGATGTTTCGCCAGCATCTGTGGCTGGCATTTTCAGAGAAAGAAGGTGAAGATGTCAGCCACAGATGTTGGTGAAACGTCAGAAAGAAACTCTTCTAGAACATGGCACACAGCCCAAAAAACCCTTAAAAAACTACATAACAGGAGTGCCTGACACTCATTGGAAGTGCTGAATGCACATCAGAATTGCCCAATGTGCACTAGAAGAGCCCAAAATGCACCAGAAGAGCCTAGCGCACATAAGGTGTCCCTGATGTGTATTGGAGCACTTTTGCTGGTGCCCTTATATGCATCTTCACAATTCACTAATTGGGTTTTGTTGCATCTCTGCAATGTAGCAGGAATCAAAAGTTACACAGCATAGACTGTGATGCAGAATCTCATTCCCTGTTTTCACACAGCACTAAAAACCCACAAAAACAATTACATTGTTCATAATTGCTGATTATGTTGCACTAGATTCCTTAGGGCCGCAGAAACAACCCCTGAGCATTATTCCCCATTGCACAAGGCACATTTTTTTATGCATTTGCATTAAACATCAACATGATTCTATCTAGAAGGACCTTCAGATTTCTCCAGTTAGGAACTGGTCCATTCCAGTGAGATAAATACCATTTCAGATGAGCTCAACCTTGGACTAATTTTTCCTCTTTATTAAAAGTCTGCCTCTTTTTATCTTAGAAAATATTTTCCAATTGCTATGCATCTTTATAATATGGAATATTTTCTTCTTTCCTTTAAAAAAACCCTTAGCACTGGCCAATTTAAGCTGAATTGGAGTTAGAGGATGGGCAGCGTGGGACACTCAAATAAGTTGAGAGTCAAATGAAATGATTTTGCATTTTCTTCCCTTTATGTGGCAGCAATTGAGACTTTTCCAGAATGATAATTGCTGCAGTGATTGTGTGTATGTGTTCATAAAACTCTGCAACATGGTAGCCCTGGTGCTGTATCTTTTATATTATTATTATTATTATTATTATTATTATTATCATCATCATCATCATCATCGCCATCATCGTCATCATCATCATCATCAGTGCAATTCAGGGCTGTCTAGAGGGTCTTCTGCAATTGTGCCGCAGTTGTGAAGTCAGATTTTGCAAGTCAGATTTTTAAAAAATCTCAAAGCCAAAAAGTCAATGCTGTCCCATTAAAAACAGCACTAATTTTAAAGCAGTCTGTAAATTAAAGTATACTGGGACCTCTCCTGACCCAATCTCTTCCCCCCTCTAAAACAAACAAACAAACAAACAAACATTGACATAAACCTCATTCAGTTCGAACTTTTTAAATTATTGAAAGCTGCCATGAATCCCATTAATTTGGGAGAAAAGTAGGATATAAAACCCTTAAAATAAATAAATAAATCACCTGATCATTGGCAGAATGGGCCTCCTTCTCCCCTTATGAATGATGCTTTTATTTAATGATAAATGAGTGTTGTTGTTTTTTTGCTTTTATTTTGTAATGCCCTCCATTTTTTGAGTGTCCTACATTTTGTGGGACATTTTGCTGACAATTAGATTACAAGTGAATGAGGTTTTGGTCAAGTTTGGAGAAGATCGGTCCAAGAAAGTTTACTAAGGGTGCATCTACATTAGTGAAGTAGCTGATACAGAATATTGTCAAATAATGTGATACTGCGAGAGATATAATAATACTCTGCTCTGCTCAAGTTGAAATCTTGTTGATGTCTTACACTTAAAGTTTCCCAACAGAAGGAATGGGAGATATCTGTCTGATGAGGAATGCCCACATTGACTCCAGGGTCATGGATGTAGAGATGTACATGTGGGTGCCATTGTGCATGATGTGCATTGTGCATTGCACATGGAACGACACTGCAGTTGGAAACACAAGCACATTGTCATGCATCCAATTGTACCTTTGGTGCCTTGGTTCAGCTGTACATCACTACCATTCAGCACAAGGTTTGTGCAATACAACTAATAAGTACCTCTGGGCAACATATGCTGCATCACCCCACTGTCAAGATGACTAGATGTTCTAAGTACAAGGAGGTCAAGGCACTGCAAAATGTAGGACCTTCAAAAAAATGTAGACCATTCCAAAATAAAAGCAAAAAACCCACTCATATAAATATAAATGCATGCTTCTTAGTCATGCTCAAAATGGAGGACATGTTGAAATTCCTCCTGGACAGACTGTTTAAATGTAGGGCATGTCCTGGAAAAGGAGGACATCTGGTCACCCTGCGGCCAGTGTAGGTCCTCATCCGGTATCATGAAAGCCTTAGATTCACATTCATTCACACACACACACACACACACACCTACACCTGTTCTTCCTCTTTTAAAAACCCTAGAGAGTTTGAAGACTTTTAGAAACAACTTTGTGGAATCTTAATTCATTAACTAATTATGGATAATATCCCACCTTCCTCTCCACATTGATTGCAATGAGGCATCTCCCAGCATAGATTAAAACAAAGCGCAGCTCAAAGCAATGCTGATAGATAATAAACGAAGTTAAAACACAATTAAATGAGCTATCCCATTAAAAACAGCACTCATTTAAAGCAGTCTGTAAACATTTAAAACCTAGCAATAAGGATAAAAATGCACAACTCAACACCCTATTGAAAGCTCCTTTGGCACAACCAGGGAATTGCAAAATTCATGTCTAAATAAAAAGGTTGTTCCATGCTGGTAGAAAGGTAACGGAGAAGAGAACAACCCAGGCTGCTTCTCTGCTGCAGAAATAATGCAGTTTGACGCTGCTTTAACTAACATGGCTCAATACTTTTGAGTCCTGGGATTTGTAGGGGGGGGGTTGGGGGGGTTGGCATCAGCGCTCTCACAGAGAAGGTTGTTCTCTCTCAAAACTACAAATTTCATTTCTATAGCATGGAGCTGTGTAGTTAAAGCAGTGTCAAACTGCATTAATTCTGCAGTGCAGACACAAGACAGGACCTTTTCCATGGCTGCCCCCAGGCATTCAAACTCTTTTCATAACTTTTTTTTTTTAATCTGACAGTCTTTGGGGATCCCAGTGTTGTCAAGAAAGGATTTTGTTAGGGTGCAGTGTTGCTTGTAAGCATTTTAAATTGTTTGTTTTAAGTGGTTTTTAATGCTTTTGATGGATTAATTCCATCAATCCAATATTAATTTAGAAAGTTTTAACTACAGTTGGCCTTTCATATCCACAGATTTTCAACCATACATGGCTTGAAAATATTTTTAAAAAGTAATAATCCAAAAAAAAGCAAACCTTTATTTTGCCATTTTATGGAAGTTGTTTTTAATGTTTTTAATTGATTCATTCCATTTCAGTGTTGACGTTTGGTATGATTTCACTACAGTCAGCCCTCCATATCTACAGATTCTACATCCACAGATTCAAATGTCCACAGCTTGAAAATATTAAAAAAAAATAGTCCAAAAAGCAAATCTTGATTTTGCCATTTTATATAAGGGGCACCATTTTCCTGCCACACTGTATATAATGGAACTGGACAATCTATGGATTTTGGTATCCATGGTGGGTCCTGCAATGAGACCCCAGTGGATACCAAGGGCCCGTTGTATAATGCAGATATTTTAATCCTTAAACTAACTTTAATATTGATTTGGAGGAAAAGGTTAGATGGTTAAATGCCAGTACTGTAGCCACAAGGTTGTGAGTTCAAACTCAGGGCTTCAAGGTCAACTCATCCTTCCATCCTTTCGTAGGTAAAATGAATACCCAGCTTGTTGGGGGCAATTGGCTTACAATTGCTATTATAAACCGCTTAGAGAGTACTGAGTTCACTGATAAGAGGTAGAGAAATGTACATGCTATTGTGATGATGATGGTGATGATGATGATTGATAATGATGACAACAATAGCAACAACAGTCCTTTTAGAGTTTCTTCCCCATCCTTTGGCTCTGCCTGCATTTCATCTCCCCAGTATCCCAGCCTTCCTCTCTCTGCCATGCTCTCGATCTCTGTCCCTGATGCTCATGCAATTGTGTTAAAAGCTTTTCCAGACTGCAAAAATCACTCTCTTGATGGGAATGTGTGGTGACAGGCGGACGGTGGATCTTGCTGCATCTTCGCTGCCTTCCCTCCTCAAGAAAGTGAGGGTTTTCCCTTTTAAGAGGTCGAGCAGGGCTCTGTGGGAGATGTATTATTGATAGTGGCGCGTGGGTGTCCTCCCTGTGCATGTGCCTATGCGGAGGCTAAACCCTCATGGGTTCTGCATCCATGAAGCCGGTGCAAAACACAGGAGTGGGGTTGGGGGCATGAGCTGGCAAAAGAAGAAAGAAGGGATGGTGCATCTCACTGTAGAGGGAAATGGAAAACTGACACTGGTTTTAAAGCAAGGAGGAATATCATGTGGGAAAGTGCTGGAAAGCAAACAAAAGCGTAGAATGAAGTAGCATCTAGGGTTGGAGGAGGATGCCTTTGAGGATCACCAAGAAAGAATGTTTTTGCACCTGAAAATAGATACACAGGTCCTTTAAAAAGTCCTTAATGTGTGGCTGTGCTGGTTCTCTACATATCCCCCTCCACTCTTGCTGAGCTGGATGGGTGCCCTTGAGACCACCTCTTACCTAAAAAATTTTTGCTACTACTACCCAATGATTAACTTATTACCCCTTAGCAACACATTGGGACATTGCTGGGGAATTCCACTGGTTTTTGCAAACCCAGTGAAGAACTAGCCAAGGTAAGACATGTGAAAAAGAGTGCAAAGAGGTATCTTAAAGAAAAACTGTACTCTAAGGAGTTCTAGAGCAAAAGGATATCACTATATAAAGGACCAACTTGCCCTGCAGACAAGGATGGAAAGTTGCAAGTTGCAAAGTCAAATCATTTCAGCCAAACCAGGAAAATAACTCAAAACCCTGACACCGCTGACTGGTACATGTTCCAAATATTCTTTCTACTTTTATAAGAGGGAGGTTCAGATAGTCCAACATACCAGCATCTAACTTTCCATCTCTTAGTCTAAGATTTCATAATGTTGACCATAGAATTGCACAGGAGGACCTATAAATGCCTGGAGAAGTATTCTCTCTGCGAATCTTTAGGTCCTCCACTGCAAATTCTGGTGGACCTGACCATAGAGTTGTGCTGGAGGCCCTGAGGTTCTTAGAAAGAACATATTAATCAAATCCGTGATTAATCAACTTCGTAAAAGTCAAAGCTGCAAATGTGTACTTTTAAAAGGTTAACTCATAGTACAAAACTATACATGTCTGCTCAAAAAGTAAGCACCACTGACTTCAGTCTTGGGCAACCTGAAAGCTGTCTGAAAGACAAGGAGATCCTTGACCTACAATGAAGCTTTTGCTGAAAAGGACACAAAGATTCATTTTATGCATCAGAATCATAGAATCATAGATTGACATTGCAGAGATGGGCTATTTTAATTCACCAAGGGTCCTGAAAATGTCAATCATTGGCTAAGCTAGCCACTAATGAGTCAAAATCCATTAGCATTTCCCTGAAACGCTACACTCATTGAACCTTTTCTATGCAAAACCCAGTGAACTCGCTTTATACTAAGCCATTATTTCCAAGCTCTGCTAAAGAGCTTTAGTTTTTCATTAGCACCCAAATCGAGTCACGTGTTGGGGAGTTTGCCAAGAAGATCACATCCAGGGAGACACTTAGGGTTGCCGCCTCCACTTCTTCAAGCTTTAAGTGGACCTTAAGGTTGGACCTTAATGGAGGGATTCCTCATTGTCCTCATACTACTGTAGTGGACATGCCGAAGCACAGGGATATACAGTTTCTGACTTGGGCCTAGAAAGAGAGTATCCACATGTCTTGAGTCTAAAAGACCATGGCAGCATCTGTATTGCAGAAATAATCCAGTTTGACACCACTTTAACTGCCATGGCTGAATGCTATGGAGACCTGGGATTTGCTGTTTGCCATGGCACCAGAGATCTCTAACAGAGAAGACTAAATAGCTCAAAAAAACTACCGTCCCCAGCATTCCATAGTACTGAGCTGTGGCAGTTAACATGGTGTCAAACTGGATTATCTCTGCAGTGCAGATGCAGCCCATGCCTCTGCATAGCTGCATCTACACTGCAGAAATAATCCAGTTTAATACCACTTTAACTGCCACGGGTCAGTACTATAGAATACTGGGAATGGTAGATTTAGCCTTCTTTGTCAGAGACCTCTGGTGCCACAACAAACTACAAATCCCATGATTTAATTGCATTGTTGTCTTTTATATGTTTTAAACAACATTTCAGCTATTTTAAATCTGTGTTTTTAACATTGTTGTTGTGTGCCTTCAAGTCATTTCCTACTTATGGCAACCATAAGGCAAACCTATCACAGACTTTTCTGGGCAAGATTTATTCAGAGGAGGTTTGCCATTGCTTTCCCCTAAGGCTGAGAGAGTGTGACTTGCCCAAGGTCTCCCAGTGTGTTTCCATGGCTGAGCTGGGAATTGAACCATGATCTCCAGAGTCATAGTTCATCACTCAAACCACTACACCAACATTAATACAGACCTGAAAAGAATGTAGGAAACAATTTGAAATGGTTTTCTTGCTAACTTTAACTGCTGCCATACTGCAGAAATAAAGCAGTTTGACGCCACTTTAACTGCCATGGCTCAATGCTAGGGAATCCTGAGATTTGTAATTTGTGGCACCAGAGCTCTCTGACAGGGAAGGCTAAACATCTCACAAAACTACAAATCGTAGGATTCTATAGCAATGAGACATGGCAATTAAAGTGGTGTCAAACTGCTTTATTTCTTCAGTGTGGATATATCCTTACTCATTAGTCAAGCAGAGATTCGAACCCTGATCTCCAGAGTCATAGTCCAATAGGTTTTTATGGGTTTTTCAGGCTGTGAGGTCGTGTTCTAGAAGAATGTCTTTCTTACATTTTGCCTGTACCTGTGGCTGGCATCTTCATTCTCTGGAAACGTCAGGAATACATTCTTCTAGAAACGTCAGGAATACATTCTTCACAGCTCAAAAAACCCACACAAACTTATGGATGCCAGCTGTGAAATCCTTCGACTTATAGTCCAGTGCTCAAACTACTACACCACCCTAGTTCTCAAACAAACAAACAAAAAAGGCCTAAATCTGTTTAAGAAATTAATCATTAATATTCTGTTCAATCCACACTACACCATACTGGCTCTCATGTTTTTAATAGGATTCTTTATTTAATGCTTTTTAAAACTTTTTTATTGATTGCTATGCAGTTATACTTTGTTTTAATCTGAGTTGTTACCTGCCTTGGGACCTATTTTGGAAGGAAGACAGGATATTAATTAATATTATCAATAATTAAGACATAATAATATTAGTATCATTAAACAGGTGTAGGCCTTTTTTAAGAGCCAGGATGGCATAGTGGTTTGAGCGCTGGATTACAAAGCTGGAGAGCAAAATTGGAATCCGTGCTCAGCCATGGAAACCCATTGGATGATGAAGAAGGTATAGGCAACCCCCATCTGAACAAATGTTGCCAAGAAAACCCCATGATAGGGTTGCCATAAGTCAGAAATGAAGGCACACAATAGCAAGGCCCTTTTTTAAAAGTATGCATGAAAAACTGCATTTGCTGAAATAAAATCACATTAAGGTTGTTGGTTCAACTGGGTGAGAATTATTCAAGGGGCAGAGGACTGGCAGCCCTGAGCCTTTTGTCTAGAGATGCCAACGTCTGCACCAGGGCATGCATGGTTTCTCTTCTCCCAAGCAAGAGATGTCCAGCTGGGAAGAGAAGATGGCTGAGTGCCCATATTCTTTTACATCTGGTCACCTTGGCACTCTGAGATGAGGGCAATGGGTCACTCTCTGCCCCCTCTGCCACTTCAGTGCCATTTATCTCCAGTTTATACAGTACCCATTTCATTTCCTGGCAGTTACCATCAATCAGATGTCAAAGGAATGACTTCTAATCAGCCTTTGCTGTGCATGTGGCTTTTAATTGTAAAATATATTATACCATGTGGGTAATTACTTGCCCTTTTGTGGGCACAGCATCAATCTTGCTCTTCCAACTCATCAGGGGCCGAAGGAGACATTAAGTCACACGTTGTATCTCAAACTTGAGCTGTCCTGTATTCTGAACTTCCCTGGCAGCAAAAAGCACCACAGGCACAATCCACCAAGAGATGGGCTGGAATCCTGTGAGTTTGACACACCTGTGTGAATTCCCTTGTACATGGCGGTTGTACCCTATGGGCCACTGTGCAAAGGATGTATTCATTCCAGAGCTGCATAAATAAAATACTTCAAGTGCAGCCATTTCACAGGGACCTCATTCCTTCTGCTCATCATGACTGGAGTAGAGCCATTGAATCACTTGGATTTACCTGCATGTTGTCTCATCATTCAATGATTGATTGATTGATTATTTATATGCAGCCTTTCCCCCAGAACAGGACCCAAGGTGGCTCACAGAAGTAATTCAATTAAAATCTACCCATGCAGTTTTAAAATCATTACATTTAAAACAATATTGGCCGTCACTTTGAATTGTGCCTGGAAATGAACTGGTAACCAAATGAAGCTGTTTCAACAAGGGAGTTATATGCTTGATTGAACGGGCCTATTTCAGGTGGGGTGGACCCACAGAATCCTAGAGTTGGAAGAGACCCCGAGGGCCATCCAGTCCAACCCCATTATGCCATGCAGGAAGACACAAGCAAAGCCCTCCCTGTGACAGATGTCTATTCGACTTGTGCTTAAAAACCTCCAAAGAAGGAGAATCCACCACCCTTTGAGGCAGCATCTTCCACTGTCAAACAGCTCTTACTGTTCCTGCTAAAGCTTAGGTGGTATCTCTTCTCCTCTATCTTGTATCCATTGTTTCGTTCCCTTGCCTCTGGAGTGGCGGAAACACGCTTGCTCCATCCTGACATCCTTTCAAATATTTAAACATAGCTATCATGTCCATTCTTAGCCTTCCCTTTTCCAAGCTAAACATACCCATCTCCCTAAGCCATGACCAATGGTGATACTGTAGTTCAAAAATGGGAGCTCTTGTTGCAGTTGCGCATTGTTGGATGGTATGTAACTATCTACATGTGGCTTTAATGCCCCCCTTGATTCCCTTGGGTTATGGACACAGCCCCTATGCATTATTTCCCGTGGCACAATGCAATACTAAACAGACACATTGGCAGATATACCATCAGTTGCACAGTGTGGATATTCAGCAGAAGGAGCCTCCAACACAACCACTTTGTAACTATGTGAGTATAGGTTTACGCTACAGAAGCACAGTGTAGTATCTCTGTTGTTTTCTTCCGCAGGTATCACTGAAGAGAACATTTATTAGCAGGATGCAAAGGGCTCTTTATTAGGATCCTTTATTAGCAGGAGGCAAAGAGGATGCCATTTAGATGTTGTTAGAGCTTTGAAGAGCTATCTCTTTGGACTACAGCCCCCATGGTAGCTAGGGATTCTGGGATCTGTAGCCCAAAAGGTGACCTTTTCCAACTCTGTATGTTCTTCCTTATGAACACAGGTCTGCTACTTCTTTGAGGTGACTTCTGCCATTGAGAGCACCCAGACAGAATTTTAATTCTTGACTGTCCTTGTTTCTCTGTGTTAGATTTCTTCATATGGAGGGTTGCATTGCAGGGAAATTGAGCTTTCCTTCATGCCGTGAAAAGGCTGTTGGTTTTACTAGAACTAGATTTTTGATTATGGTTCATGCATGTATAACTTCCCTTGCAGTAGTGGTGGGACTTTTCTGTCCAATGCAAAACATCAGCATTCAGTTCAAAATTGAAAAATCTGGAGAATAACTCTTTATATATAATCACAGCTGCAAGAACCATGTATGCACAGAAATGGAAATCTCAAGATCTTCCTGTAGCTCAGGGGTAGGCAACCTTTCCCCTTTAAGGGCCGAGGGACTTCAGCTCCCAGAAACCTCAGCCATGTTGGCCAATAGTCCCATGTTGGCCAATAGCTCCTGGGATTCTGGGAGCTGAAGTCCCTCGGCCCTTAAAAGGGAAAGGTTGCCTACCCCTGCTGTAGCTGATGAATGGTTAAATTAGCTGATATGATAGAAATGAATAGACTGTCACATTGGATTAAAGATAAATCTATACAGAAGGTAGACAAAGAATGGAAACTAGTTTTACTATTTTGGAAGGAAAAATACACATTTAAAAAACACCATTTGAAGAAAGACCAGGGATGATGGGAGTTGTAGCTCTTCACCTCTGGCTCTAACTCACCACCTTGTTATGCAGCAGAGCTGACCAGTTTTGATCAGTAGTTGATGCTTCTTTCCCAAGCAGCAGAGTTTCAGAGAATAGGCTGAAGACCCTGACAAAATCTCCAAGCCTTCTCACTCTTCTTCCTGAGATGTCTCCAAACGTCTCCAGGATTCAGCTGGCTCTTGTATCTTCCCTCAAGACACCAGACAACTCAGTAGTCTTATATAAAAGATCTACTTTATTCTACTGTATATAAATAAAAATACTATATGCCCTACAAATCACAATCTTATCTACTCCACAATATCTCAAACTACTCCACAATGTACATTAGCAAACATTGTAATTTATAGCCATTGTTAGACACCACCCACCAGTCAGTTTCCACCCAGCGGGTGTGTACATACATCCTGATTGGTCCATATAAATCATCCCATATCTAAGACCAACCCAAGTGTTTCATCATTTTTACCTTGACCACTTAATGAGTCTCAGGTGTTTGCAATCTATCACAGGTGTTCTCAATATACCTTCTATAACTTTGTCTTTGGCTCTCAAGGCTTCTTAATTATATTATCTTTTTCACCTGTGTATCTCCCTGATTGCTCCTGCTTAGTCACTTTGGCTCTCACATACATATTTTTATTTCTATTACTGTATGTCCCATGTTGCTTTTTCCTTAACAAGATAGATGAAAGTGAGAGAAAAATTAGAGGGAGAATTGTAAAGAGAAATTAAAAACAGCAAGAAATAAACAGTCAACAACAAAAAAGGAGGGGGGTTAGAACAAAAGGGAAAGTCATGTAAATAGAAAGAATAACAAGGGAAAGGGAAAAAATATTTGGATTCAAAGAAATACTGACAAGACTAGATGGGAAGTTGTTATAAGCACCATTTAACATACAATGTAGGATATGTTGAATGTTTGCTTGAAATTTAATTTGATGTAGTTGTTGTATTAAATATGTAATTTGCTCATTGCAAAAGATGCATAGTGTTTGTGTTAATAAAATTATATACAAAATTGAGAAATTGGACATGTGCATGGAGCGGCATTGTTTATGCAGATGTGCAGTGGACATGGATGTTCACTTCACATTGTACACAATACACATGTATTGGAGGCACATGTGCATAATGCATGAATGGCCATTGCTCACAATGGCCATTGCATATTTGGCTGTTAATTGAGTAGCACATTTGTTGTCTTATTTCAGCTGCACAGTGCTGTCATTCAGTGCAAGAGTTGCCTATCGCCCTTGATGCACAAAAACTTGACTTGCCGATAAACACAACCCTAGTGTAGAGTCTTGGTCTTCCTTATCATCCTTCATTTGTGTAGCCATCACTGCAATTTCTTTTAGAGCAAGTGGTTTTCAGTCCCTTTGCAGATGGAAGAAATAAATATGCTCTGAACATGATAAAATGTTTCAAAGATTGCCTGCAATCCCAGGGTGCTACTAGGAATTTTATGGAACTTAAATATTGCCGGTTTCTGATACATGATAACATGTAAGGGTCGGTAACTGTGGACGTAGTGGGTGTCCTCTGACTTGCCCACCTCAACCTGAAGCTGCCTTCTAGCTGTAACAAATACTGATTCTAGTTTGCAAAAGACAGAATAGCTTTTTGATTTTTCAGTGTGTGATTTGATAGCCTGCTGTATTCTCTTTGCGCCTTCGCTCTCCAAGCAAGTGCTGAGAGTCTTTTAGACACGTGCGTCCATGTGGAAAACCCTCTGAGGATCAAGTTTGTTTTTATTTTCTTTTGTTTAGCATGCTGCTTACTGTTCTGTTTTATCTCAGAGAAGTAAAGAGCAATTAATTTTTTAAGCCCCAGAAGGAATATCTAACTCTGCACTTAAAAATCTCTTGTTCAGGCTTAAAGCCAGCAAAATAGGGCATCTTAAAAAGTTTCTGGTTATCATCAACAATATATTTCTTTAAAAGGAAGATATCCCGGCTCAGCTGTAAAACCCACTAGGAGACCATGGGCAAGTCACACTCTCTCAGCCTTAGAGGAAGGCAATGATAAGCCTTCTCTGAACAAATCTTGACAAGAAAACCCCATGATAGAGTTATCTTAGGGTCATCAAAAGTTGGAAAGAACTTGGAAGGCACACAACAACTCTGAAAGACCATCCAGTCCAACCTGTGAAGTTTTGGAAGAAAGAGGTTGCAGTATTTGTTGCTGTGATTCTCAGAGTTTCTTTAAAATGCCAAACAGCATTTATGTTATACTAATATCAGCTGCAAAATTTGATCCCCACAATGGTGTGGGTTTCTTCTTAATTCTGAGAGGTTTCCTTATCTTTTCCTCTTTCCTAAACATTTGTATACCAGCGAATAGCACTTCTGCAGTATAATGCTATGACTCTAAAAATTTAAAAAGCAATGAGAATTGTTTGTACTTCAAACCATAGAATTATCTCATCTAAATAGGCCTCCAGTTATTTGGGTTTTTTCAAAAAAATAAACTCTGTTGGAAGAGCCCTGAAAGAAATTGCAAACAGTCCTCCCAAATAATGGGATGAGTAGACAGAGGAGAGAACAACCAGCAAAACCCAAGGAGCTATTTCACAAACATGCTTCCTTAGACCAGTTTGGAAAAGACCCACTGTTGAAAAGAAATAAATGTTGGGATGAGTAGTTTGGAATTTGTGCTGGTTTGTGATAGGCTAATTTGTATAACTGGTGTGTCCGTGTGATTTTATGTGATTATTATTGGCTATTAGTGTGTGTGTGTGTCTGTGAGAGAGAGAGAGAGAGAGAGAGAGAGAGAGAGAGAGAGAGAGCCTTCAAGTCACTTCTTGACTTATGGCAACCCTCATGCATTTTGTAGGGTTTTCTTAGGCAAGGAATCCTCAGAGGTGTTTTGCCAGTTCCTTCCTCTTAAATAGAGGCTACAGCATCTGGGATTTCTTGACAATCTCCCACCCAAGTCTTAAAAAGGGCTGACCCTATTTAGCTTCCATGATCAGATGAGATCTGGTACCTTGAGGGTATTTAGGCTGTGTGGAATTTTGAGACTGCTATATGAAGCATTGCTTGCCTGCCCTGTTGGAAGGCGAGGCTGCCATTCTACACATTCCCTGATGCCATGCCTTTCTAAACAAACCCTTGCCCCAGTCCCATAAACCTATGCTTATTGAACCCTTAAAGGAAATCCAGAGCATTGCAGTTGCACTCTGAGTAGAGAGGAAAAAAGGAGGCAGAATACATACAGCCGATACATACTCTTTACCCAGTTTATAATTTTTTAAATATTTAACATCCTCGCTTCTAATATGGGTTTCCTGTAAACAGGTAACTTCACATCTTTGTTTCTGTAAATAATGGAATACCTTTTTCCTTTTTTGCAGTGTGTTTAAGCCTTTTACGTTCCATGTTATGATTTTTTTATTATCCATCCACCTCTCTCTTTCCCCCCAAATCTACAATCAGTCTTCAATTATCCTATTAACCCAATTTAACCAATTTCAATATCTTTATCTTCTTTAATTCCCCCTCTCCACTGTCCTCACTAGTTACTTCATATCTTTTCCTAAGTCCTCGTCACCCAGTCTCTCAGACTCACTTCTGTATCTCCAATTTTCTGCACCAACATCTCTCAGTTCTGTACTTTCCCCTAATTCACTTAAGGTTCCTGCTGCGTGACCATTTCTATCATCTCTCCTTTGATCTGTTTCTTCTTCCCTTTCCTTCTCTTTCGCTCTTCTCTTTTTCCTCCTTTCCTCCAGATCCCAAAATCTCCTTGTCGTTTACATTTTTAATTATTAGTTTTCTCTTTTTGTACCAAAAAAGTTAAACCCTCGGGTTGAACCCAACAATAGGGAATATTTTCCTGTCTGAGGAATGCTGTCAGGAATGTGTATTCCTTCCTCTTTTTCAAAAGTCAGGAGGGCACATCCTTGAAAATTTGAACAATCTTTCAATTTACCTCGAAGGGGGATTCATTGTGGTATTTTAAAAGTAGATCCCGTGTTTGTTTTCGCACAAAATAAACTATTAAACTAAGAAGGATAAAGACTAGGTAAGGAAGGTCGAGGTACAGAGAGAAGTAAAAAACAAGTTAAATAGGGAAGGTGGGAAAGAAAAAGAAGAAGAAGGGACTAAGTTTTAAGGAGAGATGATGTCAAGAAACCAGATGGCCAAGGCTCAGAGTCAAACCCAACTTCCAAGACGACCCCCAATTGAGCAGCCTAAAGCTTCAGATCCTACTCAGATGATTTTGGAGGAGATGAGGAAATTGAGATTTGAAATGAAATAGGAAATGAAAGATTTTAAGTCTGAGATAAGGCAAGAGGCCTTCCCGGAATAACCCTCCTTGGAGGACTTAACCCTCCTTGGAGACTTAAAGATTTTAAGTCTGAGATAAGGCAAGAGGCCTTCCCGGAATAACCC
>JAIPUX010001880.1:116300288-116310959 GCA_020142125.1 Phrynosoma platyrhinos
CCTTCTGTGTGTATCTAGAGGTGGCTGTTCACTGACATTGTGCTGGTGCATATGCTAGCCTGCCACATAACCCGGCACTTTTGTTTTCTGAATTTGCTGTCATGCTGGAATCTACCCTGGTTGTTCATACGGAGGGATTTCAATGTACAGGAGTGTCTCAGGACCATGGTGTTACCCAAAATGCAAGGTCCTGAGAGGGCACTCATAATCAATATTCAGATAGGGGAATTAATTAGCTCCAATGACAATTGCTAGAGGTAACTAAAAAGCTGGGGTTAGGCCTGTGTATAACGGTGCCGAAGACAGAAGTCCAGCATGCAAGTTTCAAATAGTTTGGAAATGAAAATCACCAGCCTCACAAGAATACATGTTTAAGAACTGATGATGTAAAGGTAGTAGTTGATAGCCATTTAGATTTTAGAGGTTTTAACAAAGAAGAATACAGTACCGTACCAGGTTCAGACACAGAACTTTGATTGGGAGAACATGCTGAAGTGAGTCTGGCTCAGCACACAGCCTCTGGATCTAGGTTGGCCTGCATGTGCCAAGGAATCAAAATCCACATTTAATAATCATCATTTAAAATGCACAATTTAAAAATCCTCTGGATAGGTCTGCTGGAAATCTCTCAAACTTTCTCTCCAATCCTACTCATTCTGAAGGGCATGTTTCCGATCAGGTTTTCTTCTGTTAGGTGAGGTGATGGTGGCACTGGTGACTGACAGTTTCCATGTCTAGGATGTCATCAATTCATTCTGGGCTCTATTCTGAACTTTAAAAGAGATCTACATCTGAGTGTTTTGATTGGCATAACTACTTTTGCCTTGTGTTTTAGTTTTTTGACTTTTTTTTTTTTGCAAGATTTGTTCAGAGGGGTTTTTGCCAGTGCCTTCCTCTGAGGATGAGAGAGTGTTACTTGCCTAAGGTCACCCCATGGATTCCATGGCTGAACAGGGCTTCAAACCCTGGTCTCCAGAGTCATAGTCTAACATTGAAACCGCTACACCATGCTGACTCTGTCAAAACAGACAAACAGCAAAAATCAAAAGATGGACTTCTAGGCATACCCACCATGACTCTGACATAGTGCAAAGCCAATAGTTCTTCAGATCCAGTGAAGGCCAGTGGCCCAGGTTCTTCCAGGCTTCAGACCAAAGTTTTAAGGAGCTATCAAGGTGCCAAGCTGATCTGAGGTGTTTAACATTCAGTACCTTGAATAGTTCCTTTAAAGTCTGGAATAACATCCCGATTTGGGTGCACTCTATCCCTGGCAGAGAAGCCACTGACAACCCCTCCAGGTAGCAGGATTGGTACCACAGGACTTGAGTTTGCCCACCCTTGTTCTAGACGTCTGTGCTGTAATTTGGATCTGCAACCATTAAAACTGCTCCCTTGCTGGGCTGGCATCAATGGAAGCTTTTTCACCATAGACAACAGCCGTGTCTCTCTTGGAGGTATCAGCAAAACAGCTGGCAGTCTCGCATTAGAGACAAAGAGGAAAGGTGGTTCTCAGCACCTTCTACCTGTAAAAGGGATTTTAACGCATTTCAATTTCCAGACCATCCCTGGCAATTAAGTTTAACTGCAAACTCTCCCCAGTTAAATTTTTAGAGTTTAATTCCAAGGATATTAAAACAAAGCAAGAGAAGATTGCATATCCTAGTTGTAATTTTGGAGTCGAGATCATGCAGCCCTTAAGCTCTGCATGGTAACTTGTGCAGGAACAGGGCTCCTTATAACAGAAAGGGTATGTGTGTGTGTTGTTTTGCCACTGCATTTACTGGGTGACCTTGTGTAGTCTGCATTTACTGGGTGACTTCTCTCAGTGTAAGGTGAAGAGGGAATTATAAACTTCTCTGATTTCCTTAAAAACAATGGTGAGCTTGAAAAAGAATGCAATCATTCTAACTGGCTGGAGATTGATGGGTGTTGCAATACAAGCCATATGGATGGATTTGGGTTCAGACAGACATGACTTGCATGTTAACAATGCAAGTCTAAGTTGAGAAAGAGAGATGTGCATTTTCAATATCCCATCAGCCCCAAATGATCCCATACCTGCTAGGTCTCAAGCTGTGACCCGCCAGCTCTTTCTTTTTTCATTTTGTACTTCATGTGTTTCCTCTTTTCATCCGAAAAGATCACCTGAATATTGGGGTTAGGACTTTTGGGATGCCAAGTGGGGATTGGGTTGCTGTTTCATAGGGTAGACAAGGCTGTATGCAGCCTTTAAACACTTAATCCAGCAACAGCTGGTGGCTTTTATGTCGGGGTGGTAGTGAGGAAGCATATCATTCCTTTAAAGTTCAGACTTAAATCCAGGACAGATACACCACCCCACTGACCTGGAAGCCACCAGTTTCTATGGAGTGAATGAAAAAATAATAAGGAAAACATATTTGTGATTTTAAGATTTACCCAGCTCTATGGAGTTTAAGAGCCCTTCCTTCCCTCTCCATCCAAATACATTCTATTTTTTCTTTCACAGATCTTTTCTTCTCTTGCTCCTTCTATTTTTCTTTTCAAACAAGGGCACGGGAAAGAAATGCAGCAGAACCCAGTAAGAATGGTATGAGTTCAGCTACAAAATGGCTCCCTTGTCAGGGAACATAGCGCTTGGAAAAGATGCAAATGTATTAACATTTCATTAAACAATACATTGATTTAAAAGCACAGGATTAATCATTTCAAAATGTTTCAATGGTTGACAGCACCATAGACATATGTTGCTGTTTTCTTAAGGCTGGAAACAAGTCTGGAGTGCACAAACAACAGCAGGAAATTAAAATATCTAAATACAGTAGTTTTATTATCTTTTAAAAAAATAATAAAATCCAGGCCAATTCAAGGGTTACATTGTACACGCACCCCCACAACAAAGGTACAGCTGTATAAAAAAAACATACTTAAGCTGGTGGAATCATATTAACATTTTATACAGTACACTCACTCATAGCAAAATGCAGCACAAAACTATAACATACAAATGAATACATTTATTTTTTTAAAATTACATGTGCACCCAACTGAGTGCACCCAGTTCTGTAAAATGACAATGGGAGCAATTATTTCATTTAAATGTGCATTTTTGTTGTTGTTGTTGTTTTAATTCTAATGCTCAGGGGGAGGAAAAGAGAGCTGTAAATACAAGGCATTTCCTAAAGAAGGAAAACTATGTTTCAACACTGCTATCTTCACTTTGTTCCCTGACTCCAGATGTCCAATCCATTGCATATCATGCAGCATCCCCTATTTGTGGGTCTTCTGTATTTATCACCCTATATCAGAGGTAGGCAACCTGTCCCCTTTAAGGGCTGAGGGACTTCAGCTCCCAGAATCCCAGGAGCTATTGGCCAACATGGGACTATTGGTCAACATGGCTGAGGCTTCTGGGAGCTGAAGTCCCTCGGCCCTTAAAGGGGGAAGGTTGCCTACCCCTGCCCTTTATCGTTTAGACCAGTGGTGGATGGCCAGTGGGGAGACAGGATGAATCCACTCTGAGATTCATTCTGAACTTTAAAGGCATTGTCCAGGCTGCTGTATCCTATGCTCCTCCAATGGGTTCAGAATCTTGGGGGTTATTCGCACTGTGAAAATAATTCAGGATGAATCTGGGTTAAAGGATGTGGAGAAACTGGAGCGTGTCCAAAGGAGGGCAACTAAAATGGTGAAGGGTCTGGAAACCAAGCCCTATGAGGAACGACTTAGCGAGCTGGGGATGTTTAGCCTGGAGAAGAGAAGGCTGAGAGGTGATATGATAGCCGTGTTTAAATATTTAAAGGGATGTCATATTGAGGAAGGAACAAGCTTGTTTTCTGCTGCCCCAGAAACTGGGACCCGAAACAATGGATGCAAGCTGCAAGAAAGGAGATTCCACCTCAACATTAGGAGGACCTTCCTGACAATGAGGGCGGTTCGACAGTGGAACACACTCCCTCGGAGAGTGGTGGAGTCTCCTTCCTTGGAGGTCTTTGAGCGGAGGCTGGATGGCCATCTGTCGGGGATGCTTTGATTGGGAGTTCCTGCATGGCAGGGGGTTGGACTGGATGGCCCTTGTGGTCTCTTCCAACTCTATGATTCTATGATTCTATATGCATCCCAAATGTACCCGATTACATGGGGGGGGGGTTATTGCCAAAAAATCCACTTAATCCGGGATAATCAATATCCCATTCCCTCAAGTTTTTTAAAAGATCTGCATCATCGGAAGTATGGATAACCGATGCAAATATGCCCAAATAGGATAAAACACTGCATACTAAAAAAGGAGTTCTGAATGCATTTGCATCATCGACTCAATCTTTATTCAAATGCTTGCACATGTGAGCAACTGAACTCACAGATATGCACACCGATGCAGATCAATGCAGTTCTGTAGTATGAATAACAAACCTGGAATGCACGAGTGAGACGATTCACATCATTGCGCTACAAAAAAGACATCTCAGAGAGCTACTTTAATGTTCAAATTAAACACTGAAACATGTTCATCAACCAGCTAACAGGGGAGCCAAAAGCTGATGAGGGCGAGACAGTACTTTTCCTGAGCCTGAGACATCCAAAAGCCAACAAATTTTCTCCATCTGCAAGACACCAGTGCACTCCTGAGCAATCTGGTTTTCCCCTTAGGGCCTTTGATGCACCAGTGCTCACATCATCCATGGCTTTTTTGTCATGAACAGCTGGGGTTCTGTTGGTGGCTTACATGTGCTGCAAAAGGCATTGGACGTTTCTGCCAAATGCACAATAGAGTCATAGAGTTAGAAGGTACCCCCAAGGGCCATCCAATCCAAACCTATTCTGCTATGCAGCAAGACACAATCAAACCACTCCTGATAGATGGCCTCCAGCCTCTGTTTAAAAACTTCCAAAGAAGGAGATTCCACCACACTCCAAGGCAGCATCTTCCATTGTGAGCAGCTCTCATTGTCAAGAAGTTTTTCATAATGTTGAGGCAGAATCTCTTTTCCTATAGCCTGAATCCATCGTTCTGTGTCCTGTTCTCTGGAGCAGCAGAAAACAAGCTAGCTCCATCTTCAATATGACATCTCCTCAGATATTTAAACATGGCTATCATGTACCCTTTGACCTTCTCTTCCCTGGGCTAAACATATCGAGCTTCTTAAGCCGCTCCACATTTACCACCACAAATGTGGGTTCCAGACCTCTCGCCATTTTGGTCACCTTCCCCTTGAATTGAATGTTCACATTAAGTTCAAGGTCTTGGAAGATGAGTTGGTGAGAATGAAACAGTTCTCTTCCCCTTCTCCTCCTTTTTGGTTCACCTATAACCAGTAATAGCTACCGTACCTTTGCCATAGAGAGAGAGATAGGGTCCAAACAGATGGGATGAAATAGCCAGCTTTTGTGCGGCTTGGGTGCATGGCCATTAGGTGATGCACACCCCCAAGGTGCCCAGAAGATGTGGCGAAACTGCCCCCAGGCCACACAGATCCGTCCAAAAAAGGAGTGGATATTTTCCACTCCCATTTGAGCTGGCGGTGGAGGGCATCTTTGGGACCATGGCATGTGTTTGCTGTAGTTCCATGGCATCTTCGGTGGGGGCGGCTTCAGAATCCCCCTTTGTGGCCATCTGTTTCAACCCATAGATAGCTAGCTAGCATTATTTATTTATTTATTTATTTCAAGGATTTATATCCCACCTTTCTCCCACAATGGATTCAAGACGGGTTGCAATAATTTAAAAAGACAGAACTAAAACACTGATTACAAGTTAAAGATAATTAAATATTACCAACATTAAAACGTAAGTTTAAAATAACATAGTTAAAACCAATGAAAAAACAACAACATTGAAACAATGCAACATACATGTGTGTGATATTACAAAACAGTCACCTTAGGGCAAACAATCACAAAACATTTTGCTTGGTCCTGATATCAGAAAGTGCTTGGAATGCTGTTATTTGTTTAGTCGTAAATCCATTTGTAGGCTTTCCATCTTTAATCGGTAGATTATTCTCCCATGTAACATTAGGTGATTAGTTGGCTTCTGTCCATTTTAATCAGGGGGCCTGGGACTTTAGAGCAACCCTCTTTAACCTTTTATTTTCTTTTAATGATGTTCTGGTTCCAGCATGGTTTCCATAATGGGAAAAAAATGGAATTGAAAATATTGTGGGATCATTCCTTCTAAAGAATAAATAAAGGGTTTTGTTTGTTGAATTCTAAGTTAATTCACACATTGGTTTCTGGTAAAAGATTTCTGTGCAGAGCCTTAGACAAAATGCAAATTTGGCCAGCATCCTTTTATTTTACAGTGGGCCCTTGGTATGCACTGGGGTTTGATTCCAGAACCCTCCATGCATGCCAAAATCCATGGATTCTCCAAGTCCCATTAAATACAAGGGCATAGTGTCTGTCGGGGATGCTTTGATTTTGAGTTCCTGCATTGCAGGGGGTTGGACTGGATGGCCCTTGTGGTCTCTTCCAACTCGATGATTCTATATAAAATGGCAAAATCAAGGCTTGCTTTTTGGAATGTATATAATTTTTTGAATATTTTCAAGCCGTAGATGCTTGAATCTGTGGATAAAGAATCCATGGATATAGAGGGCTGACTGTATTTTATTTATTGCACTTATATCCTGCCTTTCTCCCCAAAATGGGATCCATTTAATGACATATATGTGTGTAAGTTCCCCTCTAGAAACGGTTTAACATTTTTCTTTAATGCAGAGGTCCATATTAAGGTCGAAGGCCAGAGAAATAGAGTTGTGCCAGTGGTGCCATTTGTACATTTTGTTTGCAAATATGCATTGCACCTGCAGTTGTGCATTTCACTTTTGTTTGTATATTCACTTGCACAGACTTATGATTCACTAATGCACAGTTGGCATGTAGCTCTAAGTGGGAAATTGCATTCTGTATTCTTGACGAGGGAGCTTGACCTTTATTTCAGTGGAATCAATTGAGAGTTACAGCAAATTTGATAGGTTAAATAGCAAGGGGACCATTTGGTGAATGGGAGGGATTTGGTACCTTTAAAATATATGTGTGTGTGTGTGTCCTGGGCCTACAGATCATACTTTATACTTGCCCACTCCAGTTTAGCACATTTGTGATAATAAACCATCATCATCATCCAAGCTATCCAAGGTGCTGTTCCCTCTCCGCAAAATCAGTTCAGCACTTTGGCTGCATCTACACTGAAGAATTCCTGAAGTTTGATGCTGCTTTAACTGCCATGGCTTAATGCTATGGAATTCTGCAATTTGTAGTTTTGTGAGTTATTCTCTGTTAGAAAGTGCTGATGCCACAGCAAACTACGAATCCCACAATTCCATAGGATGGAGCCATGGAAGTTAAAGCAGTGGCAAACTGCTTTAATTCTGCAGTGCAGCAGCAACCTCAGATAGAAAACATGGACTCAAACCCTGCATCTGATGCATCTGTGGAAATAGACTTAGGTCTACAAAAGCTAATACTACAATTTCTTTTGCACAGTTAATCTCAAAGGTGCTGCAAGCTCCCTTTGTATGCTGATATTCCAGACTAACACTGCAGTGTCTCTGTGTTCTGCTTTATGCTCTTAAAGCCTTCCTTTTAAGCTGCTGTTCCCTGAGCTCTCCTCTTCTTGGGCTGCCTCCTTTTTAATTTTATTTGCTCTTCATTAAAGAGATTACACCCAGATTTGCACAGCTTTATCTCTTGGCTCATGGCTACTTTTCTAAACAACTCCTGAGCTTAATCCCTTCTTTTCTTTCTTCCCTTCTTTCCTGTCCCACTTGCTGCAGGACATCTTCACACCAGAGTGCAAATTTAAGGAGTCCGTCTTTGAAAACTACTACGTTATCTATTCCTCTACGCTGTACCGGCAGCAGGAATCGGGGAGAGCCTGGTTTTTGGGACTCAATAAAGAAGGGCAGATTATGAAGGGGAACCGGGTGAAAAAGACCAAACCATCATCACATTTTGTACCAAAACCCATAGAAGGTAGGAAGAGCTCCAGCTTGTTACTTGTCCATGCTAAGTGTGCATTATTTTGGCACAGGGCAGGGAGGAGTTCTGGCATGCTGTGGATTTTGGGAACAGCTAGCCAAAGCCAGACCAATGGCCCCATCACTTATCCTTTGTGTTGAATGGCAGGTTTGTGCAGCTGAACCAAGACACCAAATATAGGCATGTTAGTATGTAGCTTTTGTTGTCCTAGCAAGTGAGGATGAATAATTTCAGCCTTTTTCTCCCCGTTGTGAGGAAAACAAACATTTCTGTACAGTTCACACAGACTTTATACATCCAAAGTGTTTCTGGAAATTATTTGATGCAGAAATAAATGTGAGGTTTTGTTTTCTTGTGAGGTTTTGTTTTTGGGGGGGGGGGCATGGGGTTTGTGAAATTTTGCACAATTTGTGCAAGACTGCTGATTTCTATGCAAAAACAGCAACCTTTCACAACAAGAAATCTTGAACAATACAAACCTTAGACCAAAAAAAAAAAAAAAAAAACCCAAAAACCCAAAACCCTTGCACTACAAAAAATCTTGCATAACAAAACAATGTGGCTGTTGTTTGTGGAAGATTGCTGGGGCTTTGTGCAAGAATATTGTTATGTAAGATTTTTGTTGTCCAAGATAGCTGGTTTTGGCTTTTTAAAGAGCAATTTTGCACACAAAAAAATCTACATGTGGTTGCGTGGGAAAAGGTTTTTGTTTTTGTAGAAAATTACACAATGCTAAATGAAAAACAAACAGGTATTTCTGCACAGAATTAATTTCCTGAAAAAAATTCAGAAGGTGAGGATTCTGGGTGAAAATTACACAGATTTCTTACAATTGTATTTTAATTCTTTGCTGGTTTTCTTGCATACTGGCAAATCTGTTTTTCAGCCAGAAAACAAATAAACATGCCAGGGTCTCAAGAGGGCACCCACAATCAATATTTAATAAGGGAGTTTTACTTGCCCAATTGAAGCTACTGGTGGGGCTTGGGCAACTAAAAGCAGGGATCAAGCCTGTGTATACCAGTTTCAAGAAACAGAACTCCAGAATGCAAGGTCCAAATGTATTTTTATTTGTAAAAGGGAATCACCACTCACACAGAGGGATGCATACTTGGGTTTCTGTTCACACCATCACTCCTATCAATGAAGAGATTATGAAGATTCTGATTTTGGTGGATCTGTTCTGGCCATGTGCTCTTGAGCTTCCCCCATGCTGAACCTATCATATCTCCTTCTATGGTAACAGATGTCCTTATATGGCAAGGCTAATTTCCTACATTGGAGGTGCCTTCTTGCCTACAACTTGATATCAACTTGATATTGAAAAAGATGAGGGGTGCAGGGGGCCATATCATGGGGTAACAGGTTTGATAGCTACCAGTGAGGACACAAAATGGTGTGGGAAAAGTGTTACATTCCACCTGTCTGACATAACAATCTTGGCTGTCATATGCATTCACACCCACATGAGCGTCCCATGTGCAGCTGCATGCAGAACAGCACCACATGCACAATTCCACTTCCACAACCTTGAATTCATTGTATCATTCCACATCAGTCAGAAATGCTAACTTGCTTTCACACAGGATCTGACACATGTGTAAGACACCCCACAGTCTATGGAAGTCATGATCCATTGCAACATGCACAGGTTCCAGGTGAGGGCAAGGACTTAAATCCATTCTTAAAATAGGCTTTGGTAATACAAGATATTTAGCCAAGATGTCACAGAAGATCCTGGGAGGTTTTTTTTTTTTTCCTGTGTTGTTCCTCCTCTGTGGTGTTGCAAGAGATCTCAGACCCTACTTGCTGGACCTCACCTTGAAACACTTGTGGGATTGACCCACAGACTGTGGGAAAAGAAGACACATTTATATTGATCATGGAGACATTGACTTTCCAGCTTGTTTGTTTTAACAAACTGCTGAAATTAAAATGCATGCAATAACAACAGGCTTAAGCGATACAAATTATGTCCCTATAACAAAGGATTCAGTATTGATCCTCAGAGCTGATCCAAAACACAGTCAAGGACAAAGGCTCTTATTGCATTTTGGTCACGTCTTGACCAAGGCGTGTTTGTATGACATGCATATTTCCCACTAGCAATTAAGCACAGTTATTTTTGGGTAAAAAGAGGGTAATCCCATTTGTGGAAACAGACCTTAAAAATGCAAAGTGTCCTTCCTTCTTTGTTGCAGGACTTTAAATTGTCAGGTGCACTTCCATACAGTGCTTTACTCAAAACTAGAAGCCACTGGGATTATGCAGCGAGATGGCTATATAACATCTCCAGTATCAGAGCCAGTGTGCTTTTGTTTATCATAATAATAATAAATAATAATAAAATTTATTTATACCCCGCCCCTCTGTCAACAATCATTTGTTGTTGTTATCATTTACTAGGAAATACAGAAATTGATGTCCTGTTGATGTTTTAGCACACTTAACCTTCCTTTCACATGCAATTTCACTTTTTAGTCATTGCACAACATCCAAATTCTGTGCACACTTGTATAAGTGGAGTTTCACAAGCATACCATATTTTCTGGCATATAAGATGACCCCCACCTTTTCCAGTTAAAATATAGAGCTTGGGATATACTCGCCATATAAGATGACCCCTCTTCCAACACACACCAAATAAAAACTAAAAAAAACCCATCAGATTTGATTTCAATATGGTAATGTTAATTCAAATGCTTATGA
>JAIPUX010001880.1:116311059-116326318 GCA_020142125.1 Phrynosoma platyrhinos
CCCCCCCATCATCTTCTTCCTCCTTCTCCTCCTCCTCTTCCTTTTGCCTGGCCTTCCTCCTCCCCCTGCCCCATCGTCTTCTTCCTCCTCCTCCTCTACCAGATGTATAAGATGACCCCTGACTTTGAAGATGATTTTCCAGAGTTAAAAAGTCATCTTATACGCTGGAAAATAAGGTAACTGTTGCACATAAAGTTGCACTTTCTTGGAAGACAAGTAACTACTCATCAGTGCCTTCATTGTAGTCACTGGGACTGCAAAAACAGCAAGAACATTGTCAATGTCTTCTTTTTTTTGTTCATTCTTTTTTCTTTCTTTCTTTGATAGCCATTTATATCCCAAGATCTCAGGGTGATACATAGTAAAACCAACTTGCCACTTTAAATAATGTACTCCATAAAAATGTTATTAAAGGGCCAAAATATATTTAATAAGCTAAAAGAAGTTAGACTAAGGGGCTCTACAGATGGCCCCTATGAGGTGGCTCTGTGCCGCCCCTGGGAGCGCTGGATTGGGGCCGCGGCAACTGCATACTGCAGCCCTGATCCGGAGATTTGCCGCTCTAAAAAGAGCTGCCAAATGCTGCTCCTTTTTAGAGTGGCAAAAAGCCGCCCTTGCCGTGGTGGCGGCGGCTTTTCAGTGCTCCTTTGGCACAGCGCTCCTTTGTGCAGCATCTGTTTGGGCAGGCAGCATGAGGATGACATGGGGGAGGAGTTGGGGTGGCCGGCGTGTGGTCACCACACCCCGACTCCAACCCCAGGCCAGCCCTTTTGGCCAGTCTGTATAGCCCTTAAAATTGATTAAATCAGTTTAAAACTCTCTCTGTGTGTATTTGTGTAAAATCAAGTAGAACACAGAGACTTTAATAAGCATCCATATTTTCAGTCTAGAATGACTGTCATATGGTTGCCAATTGGGCCCCTGGGGAGAGTATTCCAATACTGGGGTGCCACAGAAGAGAAGACCCTGATCCCACATCTTTCCACAACATACTGCTCCCCTACTAATGTTATACATAGTAGTAGTGTAACCACCACTTAAATGTGTGAGTGCAGATTTGTACTACAGTAGCACAGTGGAGAGCCAGCATGGCATAGTGGTTGGAGCGTTGGACTAAGACTCTGGAGACCAGGGTTCAGATTCCAGCTCAGCCATGGAAACCCACTGGGTGACCTTGGGCAAGTTATACTCTCTCAGCCTCAGAGGATGGCAATGGCAACCCCCCTCTGGAGAAACTTGCCAAGAAAACCCCATGATAGGTTTGCCTTAGGGTTACCATAAGTTGGAAACAACTGGAAGACACACAGCAGCAGCAGCAGCAGCAGCAACAACAAGCACCCTAGGATCTTGGCTACTCTCAAGGGTGAAGTTGCCCTCCTGCCCCATTTCTGGCCTTCCTTTGAGGCTGCTGTGGGAACAGAATGCTGGGCTAGAGAAACCTTTGGTCTGATCCACCACGATTCATCTTATGTCCTTAGGAGGTCAGGCTGGCTGGTCTGCAGTTTCCAGAACCTCCCTTTTGTCTCTTTCCAAATAGTGGCATAATGGCTGGAGATGCCCATGGGAGTGGTATGCTGAGAATTGATTTAGGATTTTACCTTGAACTGTAAAGGAACTATCCAAGGTGTTGAATACAAAGTGTCATGACCTATAAAGCCCCCTATGGCTTGGGTCCAGACTATCTGAAGGACCATATCTCCCCATACAAACCTGCAAGAATGCTAAAATCTTCAGTGGAAGGCTTCGTGTTGATCCCATCAGCATCCTAGGTTCGCTTGGTGAGGACACGAGAAACAGGAAGATTGGCCCTGCTTTCTTTCTGCTGGAAGGCAAAGACATTTTTATTTAAGCAGGCTTTTAATCTATAATCTTTATCAGGGAGGCTTTTATTCAGTGTGTATAATTATGTTTACAACTTTTATATGTTTAATGCAATTTTATATTGTTTTTAACAAGCTGTTTTTAATTGTAAATTTTTAAACTGATTTTATCTGTGAACCACCTTGGGAGAAAGGCAACATATAAATCAAATAAATAAATAAATAAACCCTGTTTTGGGGATGGCATGTGGAAAACCTTAAACTTTGTGACCACATCCAACTGATGGAAGAGCACTCTCAATTCCCAGGCACTTGTGGTCTCTGGCCCTGTGCCAATGGCTTCCTAGGACTTCCCACTACAGAGGTTCCTCTCCCTGACAGTTGGAAGGGACCCCTAAGGGCCATCCAGTCCAACCTCATTCTGCCATGCAGGAAGACCCCATCAAAGCATTCTCTGTGACAGATGGCCATCTGGCTTCTCTTTAGAAACCTCAAAAGAAGGAGACTCCGCTTTTTGTCCTTCTACTGGCAGAATGCCATCTTTCTCTCTCTGCCTATCCCAACCCACATGCACACCCAGCAACATCTGTGATAAACAGGTTTTGGGCACTGTCTCTGTCCAGGAAACAGTCAGGGGGCTTCTCTTGAATCCCCTCAAACAGATGGTGGAGAGAAAGGAAGGGAGGAAGAGTGACAGTTTCTAAGCTGGCTGCAAGCTGGCTGTCATAAAGCCCCCCTTCTGCTGCATCCTCAAGGTCGTTGCTGCACTGAAGCAGCCCTACTTCCTGCAATGTCATGGCGTTAGATATTGTCATTTGGAACATCCATCCCCTTGGTTGAGAGGGATTTAGGAAAGCAGTGATATTGGAGGATATTGTGGTAACCCTGCCTTCCAGACTGCCTCTTCCTGTCTCCTCTGGCACAGTGTTCCAGTCTGCTTTGCATCACATAACCTGGTCCTTTTGGGCAAGGGCTTTGCAGTCTTTCTCATATCCTCTCTTTAAAAAGAACCCTATAAATAGAGTTTGCTAAAGATCAGATAGTCAAAATGTTTGGGTTTTGAGCATGACCACTTTCAGAGTGTCCTAGCAGTTTGCAGTCTGTTGGACCGTGCACCAGTGAGGTACCTGGTGGTTCCCATGTTAGAAGGGCAGTGAATCTAAGTTCTGAGTTTTCATGTGAACATTAAAGGAGCTTTCTAAGGTACTGAACCTGTTTGGCGGGAATAGGGTTCATCACCTTAGATCATAGAATTGGAAGAGACCCCCCAAGGGCCATCCAGTCCAACACCCTTCTACCATGCAAGAAGACATCATCAAAGCCCTCCTTGTTACAGATGGCCATCCAGCCTCTGATTGAAAACCTCCAAAGTAGGGGACTCCACCACACTCTGTCTAAGACAGCATCTTCCACTGTCGAACAGCTCTTAATGTCTGGAGGTTCTTCCTAATGTTGAGGTGAAATCTCTTCCTGTACTTTGAATCAGTTGTTCCAGGTCTTCATCTCTGGAGCATCAGAAAACAATTTCCTCCATCCTTAATATGACACCCCTTCCAATATTTAAATATGGCTATCATGTCCCTTATTAACCACCTCTTCTCCAGGCTGAACATACCCATCTCCCTAAAACACTCCCCATAGGGCATGGTTTCCAGACTTTCATCATTTTGGTTGCCCTCCTCTGGACATGCTTCAGCTTGTCCACATCCCTCCTGAATTGTGGTGCCCAGAACTGGACACAGTATGCCAAGTAAGGTCTGACCAAAGCAGAATATAGTGGCATCATTACTTCCCTCAATCTAGATAGTGCCTTTAAAATTTGAATTAAAGTACAAAATGAACTAAAGTATAGTACTGAGAAGGTATATAAATATTCATCTATTACATCTCTGTATGCAGAGACAAATAATGTTTATGGTTTCTTTCCCTGCTGCAGGAGAAAACAAAGATACTTGAACAGTTTATGATGGTGTACCTGCCCATCATCCCCTTGTGTGCTTTCAAGTCATTTCTGACTTATGGTGACCATAAGGAGAACCTATCATAGGGTTTTCTGGGGCTGAGAATGTGTGACTCACCCAAGGTTACCCAGTGGGTTCCCATGGCCAAGTGGGGAATTGAACTCTGATCTCCAGAGTCACAGTCCAACACTCAAACCGCTACGCCATGCTGATTCTCTCAAGCATGCTTATTGCTGCAGATTTCTTTTACTTGGATTCACCCACAGCAAATGCTCCAGGATCTTCTGAAGCAAAGAGGGATGTTCACAGTTAAGTTCCAGTGGCGCAGAAAGCTCATAAACAGGAACTGTCTTCCCTGAATGAACTTAATGTGCCTTTCAAAGACTCAGCACTCAGTGGAGGCCTGGAATTATAAAATGCTCTGTAGCCCCATAAACTGGCTCAGGATGCCACAGAGAGCCCTGCTAGCTGCCATGTACTGGCATATCTGTCCTCTTTAAAGAGCCATCTGGTCTTCAGTGGGCAGGAGAGAAAAGGAGGCAAGGTTCGCCTGTAGGACTCAGGGCTGGGTGAGGCCTCTTTACCCTAGTGGGCATCTCAATTGCTTTGGCACTGTGGGATGTTCATTGTAGCATGAGCCAAAGCTTGGAAACATTACTTTTTAGGATGGTGGCTCTGCAACGAGGGAAGGAGGATAGAAAAGGTATTTCACAGGAAATAGCGGTGGATGCATGTAGGAAGGTTTCATGGCAAAAAAAAAAATAAAAAAAAAAAATGGGAAGAAACCACATGTGGCCCCCGAGGCTGTTTTTCTTCCAGCCCTTCAACACACTTTCTCTGGCTCACTTACAAGCCTCTGAGAGTGGAGAATCATCTTTAAAATAGGTCGCAGCCCCTCCTGCTGCATTGTTGATATTTAGTTAATTTTCAAAACCACAAATGGATTTTCAGCCATTTTTCTTCCTTTTTTTTTTAAAGGGCCATTTTGGCATTCCATGTGGTCCCTGGAAGGTCTCTAACACAGAATATTGGGCATCAGACCTGCTACAGTTGCCCAAAGCTGCTTTAAACCATGTCCCTTCTTTTTCTGCTACGGTAGCAAAGTCAATAGGAATATAGTGTCTAAATCAAGGGAAGTCATAGGAGGGTTGCAGACTGCCAGAAACAGTGCAAATTGAGTCCACTTTTAGGGTTAGGGTTAGTGCTAGGGAATCATGGGAACTGTATTTTATTGTGGCACCAGAGCTCTCTGACAGAGAAGGCTCAATGTCTCAGGAAAAACAATTCCCATGATTCCCTAGCACTAACCCTAACCCTAAAAGTGGACTCAATTTGCACTATTTCTGGCAGTCTGCAATCCCCCATAGACTCACTATTCTTCTTTGGCTAGCCTCAACAGGAATAATCCTGTGTCCAGTTCTGGGCACCATAATTCAAAAAGGAAGTTTAGAAACTGGAATACGTCCAGAGGAGGACAAAAAAATGGTGAAGGGTCTGGAAACCCCCAAACCCTCTGAGGAGTGGCTTAGGTAGCTGGATGTATGTTTAGCCTGGAGAAGAGAAAGTTAAGAGAAGACATAGGATAGCCATATTTAAATATTTGATGGGATGTCAGATTGAGGATGGAAGAACCTTGTTGGTGACATAGTAACCATGATTGAAAGAATGTCATATTGAGGGTGGAGCAAGCTTTTTTTCTGCTGCTCCAGAGACTAGGACACGGTGCAACAGATTCAAACTCCAGGAATAGAGATTCCACTTAAATATTAGGAAGAATGTCCTGACAGTAAGAGCTGTTCAACACTGGAAGACACTAATGCTTCGGAGGGTGGTAGAGTCTCCTTCTTTGGAGGTCTTTAAACAGAGGCTAGATAGACATCTGTCACAGGGAGGGCTTTGATGGTGTCTTCCTATATGGCAGAATGGGGCTGGATTGAATGGCCCTTGGGATCTCTTCCAACTCTCTAACTCTGTTATAGCTAGTTTGGCAGACACCTGGTACCCAGAAAGCCTTGAAAATTTTCTATGCCAATGTTCTTTCATAAAATAATAATCCCAGTGTGGTCTACAATAATAAAAAAACCTGATATAACAAAATTGATTGCTAGAAAGAATAAAGCAATATGGGCACAATAAAATCAGTAGAATAGAATACAGTTATTAACTTGTGGAGTTGGAAGGCATTTCTAAAGGCCATCTAGTTCAACTTCCTGCCATGCAGACATATACAACTAAAGCACTCCCAAGAGATGCCCATCCAGTCTTTGTTTAAAGACCTCCAAAGAAAGAGAGTCCATCATCTTCCAAGGCAGAATATTGCACTGTCAAACTGCTTTTGCAGTCAAGACATTTTTTTCTAATATTTAGGTGGAATGTTATAATTTCATAGAATCATTGATTTGGAAAGGACCCCAAGGGTCAGGCTAAAGAACTGTAATCCACTGAACTTTACTGCACTAGAGGCCTCTAATGGTCTAGTGGTCACAGAATCAAAGAATCATAGAGCTGGAAGGTCCCTTCAAAGGCTATGCAGGAAGACACAACTAAAGCACTCCTGAAAAATGCCAATCCATCCTCTGTTTAAAGACCTCCAAAAATAGAGAATCCACCACCCTTCAAGGCAGCATCTTCCACTGTGGAGCAGCTCTTACAGTCAAGAAGTTCTTCCTAATGTTTAGGTATAACCTTCCCCCCACCCCTTGTCCTTTGGATCTATTGGTTCATGTCCAACTCTCTGTTGTCACAGGGGGGGAAAGCTTGAGTATTTCATTAAAAATGAAAGCAACAGTTTTTCATTGTTTTAATGAAAAAGTTCATTGAGTCATTCTTTTTAGAAATAATTCATTATTCCATTAAAGAGAGAGCATGTGTGTGCACTTGCCTTCTTAGAAGGTTTTGGTTTTGTTCCAACAGCGGAATATGCTGCCTCAGAGGGTGGTGGAATCTCCTTCTTTGGAGGTTTTAAACAGAAGCTGGATGGCCATCTGTCACAAGAAGGGCTTTGATGTTGCCTTCCTTCATGGCAGAATGGGGTTAGACTGGATGGCCCTTGGGGGTCCCTTCCAACTCTAGCATTCTGTGAACCTATGAGTTAGAGTTGAAAACTGTTGGGCTCAAGGTTTGGGGACTCCAACCTCATCTTAGGCTTCTACTTCAGTTCTAGAAATAGTGCCTCCTTTCTAAATCTGCTTAGTTTGGCTTCTGTGAAATGGTGCCCTGTGACTCCACTCTGTGGCAGCCATTTTATGATAGCAGCCTCTCTCCCTTTCCACCCATGGCAGACTCCAAGGTCATGAGCTAACATGTGGCTTGCATAAATCCCAGCAGGCAGAGTGGCACATGGATTATGCTACGTGAGCACTCTGTGGAATAGCAATGCTATGCAACCGAACGAAGAACCATATGCACATTGAAATGGGGGAGGACGTATTCAGCAAGTGCAGAGGGAAATGCATTGGCTGTGAATGCTCATCCACATGGACATTGGCCCCACATGCACAACTCAGCTTCCATGACAAAAATGCTTAACTACTTCCAAAGGGGAATGTACACATATGAAAGATGCCAGCAGATTTCTGCCCCAAAGGATATATGCCATACACCCATTGGGCTGTGTTCTAGCATATGATGGGCCTGGATAAGGGCTGGGGAACCCTGTTGTTGTTTTGTGCTTGTCTAAGGGTGCATCTGCATTGCAGCAATAATGCAGTTTGACTCCACTTTAACTGCCATGGCTCCATCCTAAAGAATCCTGGGATTTGTGAGCCACCAGGACTCTTTGGCAAAGAACGCTACAGACCTTGTAAAACTACAAATCCCAGGATTCCACAGGAAGGAGCTGCAACACTTAAAGGTATTGTCAAACTGCACTGTTACTACACTGTGGACATTTTTGTCTGACACAGAATATCCACATTCAGTTTAAGGTCCCAGAAAGGAAGTGATGCCATTGGTCCCAGTTGTGCACTGTGCTCCAGTGCACATGGCACACTGTGTTTCAGGGATGTACAGGCAAGTCATGCATTGATGCATATAGTGGTGGTGTTCATGTGTTGCCATGGTGCATGAATGCACACGCACATAGGATTATATGTCCGGTTACATGCTAGGTTACACGGTGTTACCATTCAACATAACTTCATATGTCAGGATTTATGCTATTCAACCCCAGTCCCCCAATCCAGGCCTGGGGAAGTTCTAGATTCCCTCCCACTTGGGAAGAACTGCCTCCTGCCATATTCCATCTGTCCCAGAGCTGATCTTAAGTCAGCCCAGAAGGCCATGCTCTGCTTTGGCTCAAAACTAGAAAGGTTGAGTTGCTTCTTAGCTGCAGACAGTCCAGATCAAAAGCCATGGTGATCCGGATCATTTGAAGGTGCCTGAGTCTACCAGCTCCACAGTGGCCAGGCTGCTCTGTTGTTTGGCTCTGATAAGACAAAGCCGGGCAGAAGATTGACCTTCCTGCCTTCTTAACATCTGACTGAATTAATGCCAAGCGGCAAAGGGACCGTGAGCTGGGACTCCACCTTTGTTCACCCTGCATCTAAGGCTCTCGGTTGAAACAGAACATGAGGAGAGGAAGGGGGGTTCAAGAGCCTTATCTCTTAGTGTCCAGAACCCCCTGCTTTGGGAAGGCCTGGGCTTGAAAGGGGAGGGTGGGGGCTCTCTACAGGCAGAAAGAGGGGGAAAAACAGCTTTCTGGGAAAGGAGACGGGAGAGACAAGAGGAGTGCATTCTGCAAAAAAAGCCTGTTAGCCTGTTGTAGCAAAAGCAGAAAGAAAAAAAACCTTCAAACCCTAATAAATTTAACCCATAATAAAATGTGGCACAGGCTTCTTTTTTTAGGCAGAGTTGCCCCCTTCCCCAGATATTTCTAAATGTATTTTCTTCTTCTTTGGAGAATGCCTTTAGCCAGAATCCTGTTGGCGTCTTGCTTCTGTATGAGTTCCCTTCCACATGGAGTTGTACTTTTTTGTCCATTGTGCAGTGGACATACAGGTTGAATCTCCCTTAACTAAAATGCTTGGGGCGAGTAGGAGTTTTGATTTTGTTTTTTTTTTAAAGTATTTTTTTAATATTTGCATGTACATAATGAGATATCTTGGAGATGGGACCCAAGTCTAAGCATGACATTCATTTGCATGCCTCTCTTAAGTGCTCTGGGTATAACACTTGCTCTCTATTTTCCTTCTCTCTTTCCCTCTTTGCAGTGTGCATGTACAGAGAGCCTTCCCTGCATGAAATTGGAGAGAAACAAGGCCGCTCCAGGAAAAGTTCAGGAACACCCACCATGAACGGAGGCAAAGTGGTCAACCAGGACTCCACATAGCGGAGAGGACCGCTGCCGCCGCCGCCACCACCGCCCCCCTGCCCCCTGCATCCAACTCCTGCCCACCCGTCCATCCCGACCAGCGAGCCCTCACGGAGACGACAGCAACCAACTGAGCCAGGCAGGGGCTTCCAAGGAGCGGCTACGAGTTCGGAACTCAACCTTTCCCTCGGTTTAGGATGGGAAGACCTTGCCTGTTGCGATGTTTTAGGATACAGAACACCCACCCACACACCCACACACCGAGCGAAGAGGGGGTGAAACGACAAACAAAGTATATATTTTCAATCAGGACTCCATTAACATTATATATATATATATATATGTATATATATATACAGCAAAACTGTTTGCTCTGTGATCAAGGGGGAGGGAGGAATTGATCATCTCTGCATAATAAATAATAATTATTTAAAAATATAAGAATTATAATAAATGAATTATTATCTAACAGGAATAAAGACATAATAAAGGTGTTGTCTTTAAAAAAAATAAAAACAACAACACATTTGCTTTTGGAGAATCCAACTTAGTTTGTGATGCAGAAGCTGGTGAAGAAAAATAAGAGACTTTTGGGGATGTGGAGGAAAGTGTCATTTCATAACTCAGGGATGGCTACGGAGGTGCCTCATGTCAGTGGAGAGGGGTCAAACATAGTCTGAGTTTTAGGGCATGTCTGCATGGACCAAATGACCCAGATTCCCCCTGTCTGGCATTGCCTATCTAATAATGGAGGACAAATGGGCCAATTCCACTGCAGACTGTCTTCACGTGAGAAGGCCAGTTCTGCAGCAAATCTGGGTCATCCCTCCCTTAATACACTTTTTAAAACATACCTTTCACTCTGGATCTTCCCAGAAAATCCAAGGCACTATCTGGACTGGAGCGATCCTGGGCAGCTAATTATTATTATTATTATTATTATTATTATTATTATTATTATTATTATTATTATTTATTTATTTATTTATTTATACCCCGCCCCTCTGCATTGCAAGTTGTTTGCAACATGTCTCACTGTGCCATTCGCTGGCATGAGATCAGAACAGGGGGCCCAGCCATGTGATCAAGACTAGGGACCTCATTTTTTGACCTCAAAGGGAGTGACTTGTGATGCTGGGCACATGTGAATTGCTGCAAAATGCTCATGTAATAGGCATTAAGGACAGCTTTGGGGCCAGAATACTCCTGGCTACTCCTGAAGTATCCTGGCCAGTGTACTTTATCAAAACTTTATAAGTGCTGAATCTATTTGCGGGAGACAACTCCTTCAACATTCACATTAATACCATAAACGAGTTCATTGGCCGCAAGCACCCAGACCCCATTCCTTCCTTTTCGTAATCATCATTTCCTCTTGATGAGCTTTCAAAATAGGCGAGTAATTCTGGCTAAATCCCTAGAAGGACTTTTTGCCTTCTTCAGGGGTTGCCCTACGTGGCCTTCCAAATGTAGCTACTCACCTGACAAAGCTAATAGGGAGGAAGGATGGAAGTTGCACTTCAGCAACATCTGGAGGGCCACAGGTCCCCTCCTCCTGGCTTAATGTTCCACCATAATCAAAGTATGTAAAGGGATCTTGTAGCAGCTTTGAGACTAACTGAAAGAAAGCAAAGTCTCAAGGGTGCTACAAGATCCCTTTGCATACTGATTTTCTATATTAATACAGTTATATCTTTCAATTCTTCCAAAATCTAAGATGTGACATCCAAGACAACTATTTTCTGTTGGCCAGAGTCCTGTTGGCATCTTACCAACCGACTGAAGTGGTTGGACATTTTCTTCTAATGGAAAGAATTCAGCTCAAGGTTGTGAAAGCAGTGCTGTACATGGCCAACACACACGGAGACGCAAACTGTACATGTACATGGCATGTGCATATTTGTGCATTACACATGCAGGTGCCAGTGCACATTTGGTTGTACAATACCACGGTTCACAAACAAGGCATTGTTGCACAACCACTGAATAACAATGGACCTAAAGTTATGCTCTGTCTCCTTACTGTAAAATCTTGGGCAACTGTTTATACATGGGTAATATTTGATTCCTATGATCAAATCTTTTATTTTATTTTATTTTTATTTTTTTCTCACAAAGAAGGGCAGTCAGCATGCATGGATCTGCATGTGTGAAGGAGTCTACACAGACAAAGTTCCACAGGTTGAGTTTCTGTTGTGTTTTGGTACAAATATAATACCTGAAAGTCCCCAAGGGGGAGGAAGCTCTACCCACCAGCCATGACCCCGTCTCTTCTATGTTTGACAAAGCATCTGAAAAGCACAACTTTACACTGTTTAAAAACCTCTGAAGAAGGAGACTGCACCACTCTCCAAGGCAGTGCCTTCCACTGTCAAACAGTTCTTAGCATCAGAAAATTCTTAGTAATGTTGTGGTGGAATCTCTTTTCCTGTAGTTTGAACCAATTACTCCATGTCCTAGACTGGGGAATAACGGAGGGGGGGGGGGCTTGCTCCATCCTTAATATGATATCCCTTTAAATACTTAAACCTGTCTATCATGTCCCCTCTTAACCTTCTCTTCTCCAGGCTAAACATGCCCATCTCCCTAAGTCGCTCCTCGTAGGGCAAGGCTTCCATACATGGTGATGATGGGCTATCATCATAGAATCCTAGAGCTGGAAGAGACCCCCAAGGGCCATCCAGTCCAACTCCATTCTGCCATGCAGCAATACAAAATCAAAGCCTTCCCTGTGACAGATGGCCACACAGACTCTGTTTAAAAATCTCCAAAGAAGGAGACTCCACAACCCTCTGAGACAGCAACATCTTCACTGTTGAACAATTCTTACTGTCAGGACGTTCTTCCTAAGGTTTAGGTGGAATCTTTTTTCCTGTAGTTTGCATCCATTATTCTAGGTCCTAGTCTCTGGAGCAGCAGAAAACAACCTTGTTCTATCCTCAGTATGACAACCCTTCAAATATTTATACACAGCTCTCTTGTCAATTTACATGGATTACATGCATATAAAGTTTCTGCAGACAGGGTTCGTAATTGTGTGGAAATTTTTTGTACATCCACATAGAGGTGTTTATTATTATCAAGATATTTATATCCTGCCCCATACCTAAAGATCTCAGGGAAGTACACAACAAAATCAAATTAAAGAAATAAACAATAACAATAAAATATTAAAATTATTAAATAGTTTTGCAGTTAAAAACATCATCTAGGTAAAGCCAGTTAAAATAATTTAAAATAGATGAACCATAGCATCAATGGTGTCCCTGGCCAGGGTGTCACCTGGGGTGGGGGGGGCAGGACTTTGGGGTGGGGTCAAAGGGATGCCTCTCACCTTGCTGCTCCATGCCACTCTACTTGTGAATAGGTGGCATGGGGTAGGGAGAGGGACACTTTTTCTAGGGAGGAAGTCTGCCTGCCCTCCCTTCCAGCTACTCCTTCCCGGTCTTTTTCCTTGGAGAGGAAGCCCAAGACGGAACAGCCAGGAAGGGCATGTGCACGCTCCTCATCCTCCTCTGTCCCAGGCATCTGGCAACCAAAAGGCAGAGGAAGGTCCAAGCAGGTATCATTTTTGGTGTCACCTGGTGCGATCCACACTCCCTGCACCCCCCTAATGATGCTTCTGGATAGGATGTGTGCAGCCTGGATAAAATCAGTTAGGCCCAAAGGCTTTAATAAAAAGCCAGGTTTTGACTTGGCATTGATCTCAATGGTGGTGCCAAGCAGGCAGCTGGGGAGGTCCACAGCCAGTGTCACCAAAGAGAAGACCTTCTCTCATGTTCTCCACAGTGCATTTCCCCAGCTGGTGGGACATGGAGGAGGGCTCCTTCAACAGACCTCAGTTCTCGGGCAGGTAGATGGAGACTACCAGGGCTACCATACTGCAGAATTAATGTCGTTTGACCTCATTTTAACTGTCATGGCTCCGTCCTATGTTGTGGCACCAGAGCTCTCAGAGAAGGCTAAACTACTCACCAAACTACAGATCCCAAGATTCCATAGCATTAAGCCATGGGAGTTAAAGTGGCATTAAACTTCATTAATACTGCAGCTTAGGGAGTTGGGGGGGTGTAGCCTGGGGAAGAGAAAAATAAGGGGACATGAGAGCCATGTTTAAATGTTGGAAATGATGTCATGTTGAGGATGGAGCAAGTTTGTTTTCTGCTGCTCCAGAGACTAGGACATGCAGCAGTGGATGCAAACTACAGGAAAATAGATTCCAGCTCAACATTAGGAAGAACTTCCTGATGGTAAGAGCTGTTTGACAGTGGAAGATGCTGCTGCCTCAGAGGGTGGTGGATCCTCTTCTTTGGAGGATTTTTAGCAGAGGCTGGATGGCCATCTGTCACAGGGAGGTTTTTGTGTGTTCCTGCATATGTTGGATGATGCTTCTAGTTCTTAGATTCTGTGATTCTATGACCAGAAAGAAAAGTGGAGAAGGAAGCCCAGGGCAAGCAGTCCCATGAGTGGATCATGCGAGGTTGTGGCATCCTGGCAATTCTGAAACGGCTAGCTCCAAGATAAAGACTGTTTCTGAGGACCAAATCTGCTCACCAGCTCAAGTACCTGTGTTTTCATCTAGCAAGGTAAGTGCAGGATGGAGTCACAGAGATTCCCTACCCTTCCCTGGGCTTCAGAAAAGTTTAGAACCCTTCAAAATTTCACACTGGCATTCAGTAAGCATTGAGACAATTGACTGATTCTACAGCCCAGAGAAACCTAAGGTTTAAGAGGTACACTGAAAAGTGAAACAGAGCTCTTAATAGATTTACTGATTACAGATACATGGGGGGAAGCGGTTACAGAAATTAAAAACAAAGAAAGTGTGCAAAAGAAACCAAATACAGTTGATCCTCCATATACATGGATTTTTTTATTCATGGATTCAAGCATCCATGGATTGAAAATATTTTTAAAAATTCAAAAAGCGAACCCTGATTTTTCCATTTTATGTGAGGAACACCATTTTACTAGGCCACTGTATATAATGGGACTTGAGCATCCATGGATTTTGGTATCCACAGTGGGTCCTGGAACCAAACCCCAGCAGATACCAAGGGCCCAGTGTACTTATGCAGCATCATAAGCCAGTGGCCACCAGCTATGCATATTGAGTTTGTTCCAATAAGCTTCAGCTGGCTTTTCAGGAGAGGTGCTGACACTTCCCTTTTTGAGATTGGAACAGAAAAATACCTGTCCCTGAAAGTATTCCAACCAGACTGTCTTTTGGGACATTACAATGATACTCCCAGGCTGAAAGGGGATGCCGTCTCCCTTTTTGTTTCTTCCTAGGATTACAGGATGGGTGAAAATCTTGGCTGGCATTTAGTGTGGGACTAATAGCTTCCTAAGCAGACCTACATGTGTGGCAAATATAACTCAGCAGCTTTGCAACATTAATATTTGTCCAGGGGCTGCCATGATGTTATACAGTTGGCCCTCTCTATCCCATGGATTCAAGCTTCCACAGCCTGAAAATGTTCCAAAAGGCAATATTTCAAAAAGCAAACCTTGATTTTGCTATTTTATATAAGTGACACCATTTTAGACTGCTATTATATGTAATGGAACTTGAGCATCCACAGATTTGGGTATCCATGGGGGTCCTGGAACCAAGCCTGGAGGATACCAAGGGTCCACTGTACAGGCATCCATGACACAATGGTGGAGTGACTGATGCACATGGCTCAATAAAAAATGGGCACCAATGTGCATTGGGACACTCCCCAGTGTGCATCGGGACATCAGCTAGGAAATGTATGGAGCATAACAGGAGTGAAGTCGTAGGCTTTCATGGCCAGCATCCATAATTTTTTTGTGGGGTTTTCGGGCTGTGTGGCCATGTTCTAGAAGAGTTTCTTTCTGATGTTTCACCGGCATCTGTGGCTGGCATCTCTTAAGATTCTCTGAAGATGCTAGCCACAGATGCTGGTGAAACTTCAAAAAGAAACTCTTCTAGAACATGGCCACACAGCCTGAAAAACCCACAAAAAACTACATAACAAGAGTTCCTGACACTCACTGGAAGTGCTGAATGCACATCAGAATTGCCCAATGTGCACTAGAAGAGCCCAAAATGCATCAGAAGAGCCTAGCGCACATAAGGTGTCCCTGATGTATATTGGAGCACTTTTGCTGGTGCCCTTATATGCATCTTCACAATTCAC
>JAIPUX010001880.1:116326418-116342915 GCA_020142125.1 Phrynosoma platyrhinos
AGTGCGCCCTACACTTTTGGGGCTCACTTTCACTGACTTCTGAAAGGAATGCTGATTTAGCGCTCCTTTTAGAGGCGCCGACGGTGCGCTGCGGTGCGGCTGCGTTGCTCCGGTGGCGCACCGTCCCGCGGCGTCCCCGATGCCGTCGTCTGCTTCCCCCCGTAGAATGACAGTCCCTAGCACTGAGCCAGGGCAGTTAAAGTGGACTTGATTTGCACTGTTTCTGGCAGTCTGCAAAGGCCCATAGTCTATGCAGTCAAAGGCTTTGCTGTAGTCTATAAAGTACATGTTAATTTTCTTTTGGAACTCCTTACAATGCTCCATTAGCCATTGTATATTTGCATTGTGATCCCTGGTGCCTCTTCCTTTCCTGAACCCTGCATGAACCTCTGGGATTTCTCTTTCTGTATTTTTTTTCTGAGACATTGAGCCTTTTCTGCCAGAGATCTCGTGCCACAATAAACTACAGTTCCCATGATTCCCTAGCACTGAGTCAGGGCAGTTAAAGTGGACTCAATGTGCACTATTTATGGCAGTCTGCAAAGGCCAAAGGCTATGGAATACCCTTAAAGACATGCCAACGCATCTGATAGTCCTAATGAGGAATCTGTACTCTGGACAAGAGGCTACTGTCAAACAGAACATGGAGAAACAGAATGGTTCCCAATTGGCAAAGGGGTCAGACAAGGCTGTATCCTATCACTCTACCTATTCAACTTATATGCTGAACATATTGTAAGGAAAGCAGGCTTGGACATGAAAGAGGGAGGAATGAAAATAGGAGGAAGAAATATCAACAATCTGAGATATGCTGACGACACCATAATACTAGCAGAGAACCTCACAGACCTGGAACAACTACTAAGGAAGATCAAGAAAGAAAGTACAAATTCAGGGTTACTGTTGAACATACAGAAAACAAAAATAATGACTACAGAGCACTTACACACATTCAAACTAGACAATGAGGAAATAGAAATAGTAAAAGAGTTCTCATATGGAATCGGAATGGGGACTGCAGCCAGGAAATCAGAGGAAGATTAAGAATGAGGAGGATGGCTATGAAAGAACTACAAAAGATCCTAAAATGCAAAGACATACAACTCAGCACAAAAGTCAGAATCATACAAGCCACCCTATTCCCTATTACCATATATGGATGTGAGAGCTGGACAGTCAAGAAAGAAGATAGGAGAAAAAACAATGGATTTGAGAGAATGTGGTGCTGGAGAAGAGTGCTGAGGATCCCATGGACAGCCAAAAGGACAAACAAATGGGTCCCAGAGCAGATCAAGCCAGAGATATCCCTAGATGCCAAGATGACAAGACTTAGATTGTCGTACTTTGGACACATCATGAAAAGGCATGAATCATTGGAAAGACAATAATGTTAGGAAAGGTGGAGGGAAGTAGAAAGAGAGGAAGGCCACATGCTAGATGGATGGATTTTATTAAAGAGACCACAAATATGAATTTGCAGAAATTGGGCAGAGCAGTAGAGGACAGAGGGGCCTGGAGATGTCTCATCCATAGGGTCGCCATGTGTTGAGATTGATGCAAAGGCAGTTAACAACAACAAATGACCAAAGTAAAATAGAGTTGTTATGTCAGTCTGGATACTATATACCTGTTTTCGCCTTTAGATTCCTGCAGTTACTCACCTCTAATTTAGACATTTACAAAGAGAAACCAGGATTTTTTTTATTGAATTTATAGCCTATCTTTCTCCCAAAATGGGATTCAAGGTGGTCTGACAAGATTGACAAGGAGTGTCATTTTCCTCTCCTGAAGATCTTTGCTATGTAAAAGCTAAGCGCTTAAAAAATAAAATAAAATCCAAGCTGCATGTTACAAAAATAAGCTACAGATGAAAAATGCAGGAAATCCCTGGGTAGCAAACACAAGTGGAGAAAAGGAGGATTAGCATCTTAAGACTCTGTTAAGAATGGGTAAGACCATATATATTGTTCCATTTTCCTCATTACATTGTGACCACAATAATCACTACATGGTGCACCATTGCTCAGCCCCACCACAATCTTCTCTGTGGGAAATCAGTGCTTCCCATTAAATACTGAGCAGAAGGAGAGAAGTGAAAGACATCAGCCTCACCTGGCTCTTCATCTGCATTCATGCCCTGTTAGCTCTGCTGTCTGCTGCCTTCTCGTGGCAGACATGATCCTGAAAAGAAGAGAATGCCCAGACATTTTTTTTAAAGAAAAGGACACTCAGAAAGGTCAACAGAATGGAGATTTATTTCAGTCCTGGCTGGGATTGTCCTATGCTGGGCATCAAGTAGGCCTCACTTGAAAAGAAGGAGGAACTCATTTCTTTCTCAGCCCCCTGGGCATTTTGGTAGGATGTGAGTCTCATTTAGCTCCATTTGTTCATTGAGTAACCTAAGAAGGACCACCATCATTTTCTATACAAGCCAACCTGCCTATTGAGATATAATCCCCAGTGGGTGTCAGGATCATAGTTCCTCAGATTTCCTGCCGTGCTTGCTAGCTATGGGTTTAGTGTGCCTTGTAATATTTCGCAATACTGGATAATGGGATATGTGGTACTACTGATGATGCTGGGTGGAAAGATTATTTATGATTCATGGAGTTATTAATGAGCAGATGGGTGGGGATGGTCAAGGTCAGTTCTTGCTTTGTAAACGGATAGGATAAAAGCCCACTCAAAAGTTTGAATTACTTTGTGCATTCATTATACTGCATAACTGACATTGCATCCCTCTTTAAGTGCTTTGGTTCCATCCTATAGGATCCTGGGATTTGCAGTTTAGTGAGCAGCTGCTGGAGGCTCTATTTCAGAGGACAGAACTGAGATAAGTCTGTGTTTTTATTATACTGTGTAACCAACATTGGACAGCTAGCATGGCGTAGTGGTTTGAGTATTGGACTACTACTCTGGAGACCAGGGTTTCAATCCCAGCTCAGCTACGGAAACGCACTAGGTGATCTTGGGCAAGTCATACTGTCTCAGTCCCAGAGGATAGCAATGGCAATCCCCCTCTGAAGAAACTTGCTAAGAACACACCATGACATGTTCACCACCGTCAGGTTGCCATAAGCCAGAAACAACTTCAACTTCAACAACAACAACAGCAACCAAAATTGCCTTCCTCTTAACTGTCATGGCTCCATCCTATGGGATCCTGGGATTTGCAGTTTAATAAACAGCTTCTGGAGGTAATATTTCAAAGGAAGGAATGGGCAAAATCATCTCTAATGATTCCTTGCCTTAAAAACCTTATGAAAATTTATGAGGGTGCCATAAATCAACAGGTGACTTGAAGACACACACACACACACACACACACACACACACACACACACACACATATATATATATATATATATATATATATATATATATATATATATACACATACACAGAGAGAGCCAGAGGTACATTCATTCAGTTGCACAACTTCGGTATCCAGCAGTACGCTGGTATAGTGCAACCTTCATTCAACGACATGAGTGCAGATTCACACTATGCCAGTGTGATGTAGGATCCCAGCCAATGCTTCAGTTGTGTATTTGTTCAATCAATCAATCAATCAAACAAACAAACAAACAAACAAACAAACAAACAAACAAACAAACTACAGGCTGTTCCAAAGCCTCAGATGCCCCTGGCCATGCCACATTGAGTTTCCCTGCCTTTGGGGAATGAAGAAAACATGAAGGACAGCAGGGTAGCCGATTCTGCATTGCACCAGCTGTCTTTCAGATTTTTCAGCCCGGCTGTCATCTCATCAAACTGAAATGGAACATGTCAGAAACTAGCCTTCCGAAACCTACCTCCATCAGCAATCTTGTCTCTCTGCCTCAGAGCTAGGTTTCTGTTAATGGTTCCACCCACCATCCACACTGTTGCCCAGCACACCGTCTGCTGTTCCTCTTCTCCCTTGCTCACATCCTTCTGTTTCAATCTGTTGCTGAAACCTCACACTCCTTCCCTTGACAACATCCCTAAAATTGGATCCCTCTCTTCAACCCACTCCCCATTTTTCATCCTGCTGAATCTCCCCTCCTAGATCCACCTGAATTTTCTGCATTCCACAAACGGACTAGCATTCCATCTCCCTCTCTCCAGTCACCAGGAAAGCCTAGCATGGTCAAGAGAGATTTCAGCCTGTCCAAAAACAAATCCAAGAGAGTGTTAGAAACTTAAACCTTTGAAAACCAGACAATGGCAGTGAGAAAGCATAGAATCCTAGAGTTGGAAGATATCCCTGCAGGGCCATCCAGTCCAACCTACTTCTGCCATTCAGGAAGACAAAATCAAAGTCCATCCTGTGCCAGATAGCCATCCAGTCTCTTCTTAAAAACCTCCAAAGGAGGAGACTTCACCAATCTCTGAGGCACCATCTTCCACTGTTGAGCATCTCTTATCATCACAAAGTTCTTCCTAACGTTTAAGAGGAATCTCCTTTCCTGTAGTTTGAATTCATTGCTCTGTGTAGAGCATCAGAAAACAAGCTGGCTCCATCTTCAATATGTTGTTATTGTTAGCTGTTTTCAAGTCAATCTTGACTTGACTCATGGCAATGTTTCCAAGCCTCTCTATCCTCTACCTCCCTCTTCAGGTCCTGCAGCTTCAAGCCTGTGGTCTCTCTGGTTGAGTCTATCCATCTGGCATGTGGTCTTCCTCTCTTTCTACCTCACCTTCCCTAGCACCATTGTCTTTTCTAATGAGCCTTCAATATGACAATATCAATATCCTCAATACGACATGCCTTCATATATTTAAACAGGGCTATTATATCTCCTCTTAACCTTCTCTTCTCCAGGCTAAACATACCCAGTTCCCTAAGGCACTCCTCAGAGGGCTTGGTGGTTTCCCAGCATTTCATCATTTTGGCTGCCCCACTCTGGACATGCTCCAGCTTGTCCACATCCTCTTTGAATCATGGTGTCTGAAACTGGACACAATATTCTAGTTGAGGTTATAAAATCATAGTATCCTAGAGTTCAAAGAGACCTCAAGGGCCATCCAGTCCAACCCCCTTCTACCATGCAGGAAGACACAATTCAAGTCCTCCCTGTGACAGATGGCCATCCAGCCCCTGTTCAGAAACCTCCAAGGAAACCTTATCAATGACTTGGATGAAGGCATAGTGCATGCTTATCAAATTTGCAGATAATACTAAATTAGGAGGGGGCAGGATCAAAATTCAAAATGACCTTAGTAGATTAGAAAGCTTGGCCAAAACAAACAAAATGAATTTCAGCAAGGAAAAATGTAAGTTACTATACTTAAGCAGAAAAAAATGAAATGCACAGACAAATCCACCCTCTCCAGGACTCAAGGTTTTACTGGCCATTCCATGCCTGGTGGAGATGCAGGGATTGGAGATGTATTTGGTTATATCCCTTAGCCAAATGCAGATGGATGACATAATTTACCAAGACTCTGGTATAACTTGGCAGACAATGTTATCAGTAGCCAGACACTCCTCTGTTCCAACCACTGGTCTCCAGCAGGCACAGAATGGGGAAGGGGGGGCTATTGCAGAAAATCCATACATCCTGGGTTATATTGGAGTTACACCTGCATGGAGTCATATTGGAGTTCCACCTGCAGAACTCCTATGCTACCCTGGGCAATGTAAGGTCTCAGCCTTAAATGTGCTGTGAAGATGGCAAGAAATAAATGCTTCTCCAAAAAGAAGGACATGTGGATCTCTCTTCTCCTCCTCTCCCCAGTGGTTGGGGCATCTTCTCAGGCTCATTTTCCAGCTGCCAAGCAAATGAAAAAGTGGGTCAAGAGCCATCCTCCTGCAGACAGCATGCAATTTTACACTCTCAGAGTGAGCAGACAAAAATGCATTAGTGCAGGGGTAGGCAACCTTTTTGAGCCGGGGGCCGGTACTGCGAAGTCCTTTCCACCGCTGGGCCAAGGGGAGGGGGAATGGTGGCTTGGCGCACGCGTGCACGCGTGCACGCACCCCCCGCGCAACCCCCCTGCGCTGGCTGCCGCCGCCGCTACAGCCACCACTGCGCAGCCGCCTCTGTGCGGGCCATGGCCACTATTTTGATTTTCAAAATGGCAGCCGTGCCACGTTTGCGCATGCGCAGGAGTACTGCATATGTGCAAATGAGTCGCAGTCGCCATTTTGAAAATCAAAATGGTGGCTGTGGTGTGCGTGGCCTGGCCGCACGGCGGCAAAAACACGCGACGGCGGTAGCGGCAACCTTCCGCCTGGGCCGGTAAGTATGGGGACCTGGGCCTTAACCGGCCCGCGGGCCATAGGTTGCTGGTCCCTGCATTAGTGGATTGAAACATCGTGACACTGAAGGGGAAAAAATGTGGAATGCACAACTGCAACTGTCATTTGTTGGCTTACTTCAGTTCAGAAATACAAGCTTCAGCAGAGTCAAAAGACTGAGTTGATCACAGCATAGCAATGGTGTCAGGACCAAATCATTTTCAATTATACAGCATATTAAAAACACATTTCACTTCAAACAGTTTTTCAGACTTTCCCGTTCGTCTGCAAATCAAAACATTCTGACTTCCCAGGGCTCACCTCCTGCTTCTTCCCCTGTACCAAGTTCCCTACAGTAACAACCTTGGCAACCCATTCCACACCAGACATCTGTTCATTGCTCGAAGCCAATATTTCACCAGTTGTGTTGCACCTCCTATCATCCAGTATTACAAAGGCATACACAAACATAGCTAACAAGCATGGCAGGACCTATGATCCTGTCAGCAATGCACAATGCATGTCTGCATGTTCAATTCACAGTGACACCACATACACAATTCTACTTCTGCAAATTTCAACTGAAGATAGGTGTCTGCATTTGCACATGGGGTGCCACTGAACATTACAAATACAGATTGTATTGTGCATATGCATTGCACACACAGAAGTGTATTATACATTGAAGTTGTGCATTCCACACTGCTTTGCTCCTTCAGTTCTGCAATGTTGCAATTCACTAATTCACAATCATCATATAATTCTGTTAATTTAAAACTACTCTTGATGTAAGATCTTGGTCATTATTCTGCTCTTATGAAAATTTTTTAAGGAATGTTGTTGTTAACTGCCATCAAGTCAACTTTGACTTGACAGCAACATATGAATGAAAGACCTCCAAGTCACTCTGTCATCAATAGCTCTGCTGAGGTCTTGCAGATTCAGGGCAGCCATTGTGGTTTTCTTGATGGAATCCATCCATCTGGAATGAGGTCTTCATCTTCTGTTACTGCCTTCTAGAATGTGTGTATGTGCTCTCAAATTCCTAGTTGATTTGTGGTGTCCCCATGAATTTCACAGGGTTTTCTTCGGCAAGGAATACTCAAAGATGGCTTTCCCAGTTCTTTCCTCTGAAATATAGCCTCCAGCACCTGGTAGGCGTTGATGGTCTTCCATCCAAGTACTTACCAGGGCTTACCCTGCTTATCCTTCAAGATCAGATGGGATCTGGTGTCTTTAGGGAAGTGTGTGCTGTAGAGATAACATCCATATTGTGTTACTATGAGCCTTTACAGACTGCCAGAAATAATGCAACTTGAGTCCACTTTAATTGTCCTGGCTCAGTGCTAGGGAATCATGGAAATTGTAGTTTTTTTCTGAGACATTGAGCCTTCTCTGTCAGAGAGCTCTGGTGCCACAATAAACTACAGTAAAGTTTTAATTATCACTTTAAAAAAAATTAACAGAAAGTTTGTTTTGATTTGTATTTGTTAACTTATCTCTGCGTAGTCACCATCCAGATGTGCACATTTTCCTCAGCATTTCTTGACCCTCTGATGCCATTATTGTAGAAGTCTGCAGAATGAGCCTTAAACCACTCTCCCATGTCTTGAATGATGTCATCTGTGTTGTCATTGGCAGCCTTGCAATGGATTTTTCATTTTTGAGAAAAGAAAAAAAAATCACTTGGTGATGATGACACTGACAAAATTCCATTAATGTACCATAATAACTTCCGGGTGATAATTATTACTTTACAATACCCCCTCGCACCTAGTCCTGACAATATGAAGTGTTTGACAGTGGAATGGACTGCCTTCAAGGGTAGTGGATGCTCCTTCTTTGGAAATATTTTTTTTAAGGTTGGGTGGTCATCTCTTAGGTTGCATCCACACTGTAGAAATAATTCAGTTTGACACCACTTTAATCACAATGGCTCCATGGTATGGAATCCTGAGATTTGTAGTTTGTTGTGGCAGGAGAGCTCCCTGACAGAGATGGTTACATATTTCACAAAACTACAAATCCCAGAAATCCATAGCATTGAGCCATGGCAATTAAAGTGGTGTGAAATTGCACTGATTCTGCAGTACAGGTTAAGCCTTAGGAATGCTTTAGTTGTGGATTCATGTATGATAGAAAACCCCTCAGGGGGCTCCTCCAATTATGTCCTCAGCAGTTGTTGTTGTTGTTGTTGTTGTTGTTGTTGTTGTGTGCCTTCAAGTCATTTCCAACTTATGGCGACTGTAAGGCAAACCTATCATGGGGTTTTCTTGGCAATATTTGTTCAGAGGATGTTTGCCATTGCCTTCTCCTGAGGCTGAGAGAGCATGACCTGCCCATGGTCAACCTTAGCACACTACACTGTTATAGCGCTATATCCTGCTGCGAACATCCTGTGGCATTCTGGGCTTTGTAGTTTAAAGAGTCCTAAGAGCTCTCCAGCTGAAAATGCTAAATTCCATTGCCTAAACTGCAAATCCCAGGATGTCATAGGATGTCATAGGATGTCACCATGGCAGTTAAAGTGGAATCATAGCACTATAACATTATAGTATGATAAGTTCCTTGACTACAACAATTCCTGAAACATGATTGTCTGAAGAATGCACCAGAGCAGAATACCAGTTGGCTGCAGGCCCCAATTGCAACACTCTTCAAAATCCACTTGTACCTCTATTTTAGCAGCTTGGTACACCCATTATTCATGCCATAAAAACCTTTTTGCTGTTGAGATGTAGGCATTGCGGGGGGAGAAGACAAAGCTCCTTGCAGGCTGTGGATTTAGAGCCTGGGACAGAGTATACAGATGGGAGGGGAGGCTGTGAGTCATTTGAAATATAAGTTGCCTCAATGGGGCTGCAGTAAAAGAGGGAGGCAGAATGGGGCTTTTACAACGTCCGTCTTACACAATGGCCATTCTGCATTGAGGATCAAGATTCAGGATATTCAGGGTAGCTCTCATTTACTGAAAATATGACACAGTGCAATGCACAGACGGCAATGCTGATCCTTTGAGGGTGTGGGATCTTTAATTATCTTCATTCCCTACACTGATATCTTTTTAGGAGTCATCAAAGTCTGCAGTTTTGGGGTCTCCAGAGATCTTCACTGAGCCAAAGGATACAAAAAGCCTAAAGTATATGAAGGTGAAAAAGGTGGTGGTGGTTGTTTACTGCCTGCGAGATGATCCTGACTCATGGAGACACTGTGGATGAGATATCTCCAAGACTCCCCATCCTCCACGGTACTTCCTAGGTCACAGGTAAATTCATACCTGTGGCCTCCTTAATAGAGTCCATCCATCTGGTATGTAGTCTTCCTCTCTTTCTACTGCTGCTACCTTTCCAAGTATAATTGTTTTCTCGAATGAGTCTTTCCTTCGCATGATGTGTCCATTTTGGGGAGAGCCATCCATGGTATCCTGAGCACTCTTCTCCAGCATCATATCTCAGATGAGTTGATTTTCTTCCTGTCCACTTTTCACTGTCCAGCTCATGCATCCATATATGGCAATAGGGAATACAATGGCTTGTAAGATTCTAACTGTCATGCTTAGTTGTATATCTTTACATTTTAGGATCTTGTCCAGTTCTTTCATATCTGCCCCTGGTGTGAGTGGGGTGAGGATCAGTGGGAAGAGAAAGGTGAGGTCCCAGGGTTCCCCCCTTAAATAAAATTTAATTTTAATTTTTCATTTTTTTTATAAATTTATTTTTTATATATATATTATGTTTAAATATATTGTTTATTTTAAATATATTAAATATATTATATTATTAAAACATATTATTAAAATATATTATTTCCATATTTCTTAAGAAACTGCATCTTACTAAATTTTCACTTTAACAACATGAATTTTCACTTTAACCACATAATTTTTAGGTGGAATCTCTTTTCCCATAGTTTGACCATTGCTCCATGTACTGGTCTCTGGAGCAGCAGAAATAACCTCCTTCATTGAGTAGGGATGCAATGCTACACTAATTTTCTTCTTTGCAATAAATAATTTTAGTAACTTTGTTCCCGCTGTGAGTCAAGTCTCCAAAAAACACACACTTTCTGAAGCTTATTCATAATTAGGATTGATTATGTGCAAAATTTCTGCACAGTTACTTTGTTCAGAGAACAGTATCTTCTATGCATGAATTAGTTATTTCCTGTGCTGAAAATAATCTTTCTGCATACAAATATTATTTTCTGTGCAGAAAATGTTTCTTGCCCAGAAAATTCTGTAATTGGGGGCCTACTCTGCAGAAAATTTTCAGGTGGTTGATTTGCCCAGAAAAGAACATATTTCAGCATGAAAATATTTTCTTTAAAGAAAATGTGCTTCTGTAATGAAAATGCTACTTTCTTCTGAAAACAACTATGTATATATTTTGTACAGAGTAAGTCAGGAATCTAATCAGTCCAGGACTCTTCTAACCATGGTCTTTTTGTCCCCACTCCCTGGATATTTTAAAATAATCTTTCCATTCCTAGCATTGAGATTGCATAGCATAGATCTCTGCATATGGAGCTATTCATTCATTGCACTGCCCAACTTTTGTGTTGAAAGGCAGCATGGAGCAACTGAACACGAAACCAAATGTGGACACACATACTCTTGTGCAGGGGTCCCTGGACTTTTTCATCCGGGGGCTGGTTTGCTGGCCCCCAGATGTTCTGGAGGGCCGGTTGCGCATGCGCATGCACACTACTCAGGTGCCATTTTGTTTGCCAAAATGGTGCCCGAGTAGTGCGCATGCACGCACGATGGTGGGCACCATTTTGTTTGCCAAAATGGCACCTGGAGTCGTGCGCATGTGCGTGGCATCACCCGCACATGCTCACACTGCTGGATGCCATTTTGCATTCCAAAATGGTGTTCAGTGGGGTGCGTGAGTGGTAGCAGTGGCAAGAAGCATCGCGGGCCAGTAAGGAGGCCTCGACGGGCTGGGTCCAGCCCGTGGGTCATAGTTTGGGGACCCCTGCTCTTGTGCATATGCATCACATCTGCATGCACAATATCATCAGGTGCATAACTTAACTGTCAGGAGTTGCATAAGCAACTGATGGTTGTAGAGTGAAAATGGTATGGCTAAGTCGTGGTGATTTCAGACACAGACACAGGTGCTGAGATAATGCTAAAAGGGATGCAAGCATGACTTTAACAAATTAGAAAGCTGGGCCAAAACTAACAAAATTAATTTCAATAGGAAGAAATATATGGTACTACATTTAGGCAGAAAAAATGAAATGCACAGATATAGGATGGGGGACACCTGACTTGAGAACAGTAGATGAGAATGCTATCTAGGAGTCTTAGGGGACTACTGGATGAACATGGGTCAACAGTGTTGATGTGACAGCTTAAAATGCAACATGATTGTAGGCTGCATCAATAGGAGTGCAGTTTCTGGACTGAAGGAAGTAATAGAGCCATTTTATTCTGCTTTGGTCAGGCCTCATCTGGAATCCTGTGTCCCGTTCTGGGCACCACAATTTGAAAAGGATATAGAGAAGCTGGAGAGTGTCCAGAGGAGGGCAACCAAAATGGCAAAAGGTGTGGAAACCACCAAACATTCTCAGGAGCAGCTTAGGTATCTGGATAGGTTTAGCTTGGGGAAGAGAAGGATAGTCATGTTTAAATATGGGAAGGAATGTCAGATGGAGGATGGAGCAAGCTTATTTTCTGCGTCTACAGAGTCTGGGACAGGGAGCCATGGATTCAAGCTGCAGGAAAAGAGATTCTACCTGAAATTAAGAAGAACTGTCTCAGAGAGTGGTGAAATCTTCTTCTTTGGTGGTTTTAAAACAGAGGCTAGATGTTACGGTGGGAGCTTGGATGGTGGCTTCCTGCAAGGCAGAATGGGGTTGGATTGGATGGCTCTTGGGGGTCTCTTCCATCTCTATGATTCTATGAGGCAAGCCTGTTCCAGGTCGTTTTTGTGAAAGGATTCTGCTGTAACAACAAAGAAGGGTGTAACATGGGAAAGACAGATGTGTGCTTACGAATTATAACCAATAAGAATTAAGCCCACCTGAAATTTGAGATTGTGTTTAGTTTAATTAAGCAATTGTAATGCTTCCTGGTCAGTTCTGACAATGAGAGACACTGACTGGATCTATAGTTTCTTTATAAAGATTTTCGGAGTTTTAAGTTCTGAAGCCTGGATTTCTGATCTTGGTATCCTCCTAGGCTTAACAGCAACACTACATCCACAACCCATAAAATGTCCAACCCTTCTTGGCCAGTGCACGATTCCATAGCAGAAACATCCCTAGAGCTGACTGTTTTTCAGATAAATAGATGGACCAACCTTGAAATGAGCTGGGAACCATTTTCCATCAAGGCAGAGTGCATGATACCTCTTCAGCTGCCAGCATCCTTTGGGCAAAGTGGCCCTTTTTGATCAAAGATACAACACTGAAAATGACAATTGATGCAATGACCTTCTTGGAGATGTGAGTTGAACATCCCTACCGAAGTGTCACTCTTAAAAGATTCCACAGTGAATAATCAAAATATGGAGCTGTTGCCACCACACTATGGCATCAGGAGATCTTTTGGTATTAATAATAATAGTGACATTGGATACTTCATACTTGATATGACTTATTCATCAATAATGAAATGGCGTTAGAGATTAATCAGCCCTCCAATTCTGGAACACAAAGCAATTTCTTAGCAAGTTTCTTGTCCCCTTGGAAAGAATTTGCTCAGAAGAAAGTGGTTCATCAAGGCACCTGATCAAAAATATCCATCACTTTCTCATTGCAAGGACAAGGAAGATCATAACTTCTTTGCCTCCCATGACACCTTTATCAGAAAAGTTTTCTCTTGTAAAGTCTCACCAATTTATTCTGGCACAATCCATAATCTATGCTTGGGCAATTTCCCCCTGGAGAACTCCTTCAATCTCAGTTGCCATTAAAAGGCATGGCCATCTCAAATGACCGTGGATTTATCTTGCTGTTTTGGGTAGTCTTTCTTAACAGACAAGCTGTAGACAGCAACTGGCCTAGAATTCATTGGCCAAAACTGGTCTATTTGGACTAAAAGTTGCAGAATCCCTGGTGGCCATTTGATCTCCTTTTCTTAAAGTGGGCAACCATCCAAGAGTGTACAGCTTCAGCCTGCAGAGGATGACTGGGGAACCAAAGCCAAGCTAGTCCAAAGGTAATACCAGTTTCCTTAGAAACAGAAACATAATCCAAACAGTTTGAAGTCAAACAAAGAAAAATAAATGTAAAATAACTTTATATTTATACTTTTATAAAAAATGTATAATTTTAATCTATATTGTTTTAGATAGATTGTTAGCCATCTTGAGTCCAATCGTTGGGAGAAAGATGGGAAGTAAATAACAGCAACTCCTATGCAGAATCTCCACCCAAGTCTGCAGTCTCCATCTTGGACTTGGTTGAACTGTAGCCTTTGGCTGCATTTGCACTGCAGGATTAATGCAGTTTGACACCACCTTAACTGTCATGGATCAATGCTATGGAATTCTTGGATCTGTAGTTTTGTGAGTGTGAGCCTTCTCTGACACAGATGTCTGGTGCCACTATGAACTACAAATCCCAGGATTCCATGGGATGGAACCATGGCACTTATAGCAGTGTCAAACTACGTTATTTTTGCAGTGCAGATGCAGCCCCTATAGCTAACACATCAAGACAGATTTTGGAACTTCTATACTGTTTCCCTCCAGATCCCACCCAGATCCCATCCTTTCCTCTTCTTTTTTTAACCACCTAATCAGAATCAATCCTGGAGAAGTTTGTAAACTGTTGCAAAATTATTATTTGCTGCTGTGTGCCTTCAAGTTGTTTCTGACTTAAGGAAACCCTAAGGTGAATCTATCATGGGGTTTTCTTGGCAAGTTTCTTCAGAGGAGGTTTGCCTTTGTCATCCTCTGAGGCTGAGAGGGTGTGACTTACTCAAGATCACCCAGTGGGTTTTTATGGCTGACTGAGAATTCAAACCCTGTCTTTCCAGACTTCCTAGTCCAATACTCAAGCCACTACATTATGCTGGCTCTCTGTGAAATTGCATTTGCTCCTAATTAGATTGTTGCCCATCTGTGGAGTTTTGGAGTTTGCTTTGATAGTATTGACCAACTCAGTGGCTTCTGTTTCTGTAATCCAAAAAAAAAAAAAAAAAAGTTAACTTATTAACTGCTGCTTGGTAGCAGTCTGCAAAGAGACAGCTGTGTTCGTTTGTAAAAGGCATCTGAGGGCATCTTTAAAACCCACTGGTTTATTTTAGCATGAGCATTTGGCAATTACAAACCACCTCTTCAGATGTCTTAATGGAGATCAATGGCCTTTGGCTGTACTCTTGCAGCAATCAGGATGGTTACAAATTTACATGCCCAGGGAGGCCAGATTTTGTTGAATTTCTAATTGAAGCAATTTTCCTCTAACCCATTTGTTATACAGTGGAAAGGAGAAGCCAGGCATAGTCATTCTAGACTTTAGGAGAGCTGATTTCAGTAAACTTAGGGAAGTACTGGGGGTGATCCCTTAGTTAGGAATAGTAAAAGAGAAGGGAGTTGAGGATGGACAGGAATTTCTCAAAAGGAAGATACTGAAGGCACAATTTTCAAACTGTTCCAATGAGGAGGAAAAATGGGAGGTGTCTCAAGAAACTGGGGATGGATAACTAAGGGTCTCTGCAAAGTGGCCCAAAGAGCTGGCCTGGAGGCACAGATGGGGTGGACCTGCCACGCGCCGGCCACCCCAACCCCACGCCAATGCCATCCTGGCGTTGCACACTGTTACGCACAGCACGTGGCATCAGGATGCCATTCCGGCACAGCATTAAAACACGCTGCGCTGGAAAGGGCGCTAAAGAGCCTCACGCTGGCTCTTAGGGTGGCCTTTTGCCACCCCTGAAAGGAGCAGCAAGAGGAAAGATCAGGGCCACAGCATACAGTTGCCGCGGCCCTGATCTGCGGCTAGCAGGGGTGGCCCAGAGCCCCTAAGGAACTTTCAACTGAGCTAAGTTTTAAATGGAGCATGTAGAAGAAATGGAAAAAGGGGGAAATAACCAAGGAGGAATTCAAGCAAATAGCTAGCACATGTAAGGGGAAGGTCAGAAAAGCAAAAGCAGAGAATGAGCTTAGGTTTGCTGGAGAGATCAAGAACAATAAAAATGGCTTTTTGGGTAGGTCCGTAGCAAAAGGAAGAAAAAGGAAATGGTAGGACCACTATGTGATGGTGAAATGCTAACAAGGGAGAGAGAAAAGGCAGAACTATTCAACATCTTTGCCTCAGTCTTCTCAGAAAAGGAAAAGGGTGTTCAACCTGAGGAAAATGGAGTAGAGGACACAATAGTAGAAATGCAGCATAGAATAAGTAAAGATGAAGTATAGGAATACCTGGTTAATCTAAATGAATATCAGGACCAGGACCAGCACCAGATGAACTACATCCAAGGGTATTAAAAGAACTGGCAAATGTAATATCAGAGCCATTGGCAATGATCTTTGAGAACTCCTGGAGAACAGGAGAAGTCCCAGCAGACTGGAGGAGGGCAAACATTGTCCCCATCTTCAAAAAGGGGAATAGTTAGTCTAACATCAATACCAGGAAAGATTCTAGAGCAGATAAATAAACAGGGAGTCTGTGAGCATTTAGAAGGAATGCCATAATCACTAAAAGTCAACATGGGTTTCTGAGAAACAAGTCATGCCAGACTAATCTGATCTCTCTCTCTCTCTCTCTCTCTCTCTCTCTCTCTTTTGGATAAAATTACCAGCTTCGTAGGCAAAGGGAATGCTGCAGATATAGCATATCTTAATTTCAGTAAGGCCTCTGACAAGGTCCCCCATGATTTTCTGGCAGACAAGCTGGTAAAATGTGGGCTAGGCAATGTGACTGTTAGGCGGATTGTAATTGGTTGACTGGCCAAACCCAAAGGGTGCTCAGCAATGGCTCCTCTTCTTCATCCTGGAGAGAAGAGACCAGTGGGGTGCCACATGGTTCTGTCCTGGACCCAGTGCTATTCAACATCTTTATCAATGACCTGGATGAAGGAATAGAAGGCATGCTTATCAAATTTGCAGATAACAATAAATTAGGAGGGGCAGCTAATAGCCCAGAGGACAGGATGAAAATTCAAAATTACCTTAATAGATTAGAAAGCTGGGCCAAAACTAACAAAATGAATTTCAACACAGAGAAATGTAAGGTACTGCACTTAGGGCGGAAAAATGAATAGGATGGGAGACACCTGGCTTAAAAAGACTATGTGTGAAAGGGATCTAGGAGTCCTA
>JAIPUX010001880.1:116343015-116354869 GCA_020142125.1 Phrynosoma platyrhinos
ATAGTGTCTAGATCAAGGGAAGTAATAGTGCCACTTTATTCTGCTTTGTTCAGGCCTTACCTGGAATAATGTGTCCAGTTCTGGGCACCACAATTCAAAAAAGGATGTTGACAAATTAGAGTGTGTCTAGAGGAGGGCTACCAAAATCGTATAGGGTCTGGAAACCATGCCTTATGAGGAACGACTTAGGGAGCTGGGTATGTTTACCCTGGAGAAGAGATGGTTAAGAGGTGATATGATAGCCCTGTTTAAATATTTGAAGGGATGTCATATCAAGGAGGGAACAAGCTTGTTTTCTGCTGCCTCAGAGACTAGAACATGGAACAATGGATGCAAGCTACAGCAAAAGAGATTCCACCTCAACATTAGGAGGAACTCTTGACAGTAAGAGCTGTTGGACAGTGGAACACACTCTCGGAGAGTGGTGGAGTCTTCTTCCTTGGAGGTCTTTAAGCAGAGGCTGGATGGCCATCTTTCAGGGATGCTTTGATTGGGAGTTCCTGCATGGCAGGGGGTTGGACTGGATGGCCCTTGTGGTCTCTTCCAACTCTATGATTCTATGATTCCTTCCTGTTTATTTTAACTGATCACAGGCACTACCAAGTAATTTTAATTGACAAGCCCATTATTCTCATTCCAGTTTTTAAACCAAAACCCTATTGATTATTCCCATTGAATGAGTTCTTGAATGATGAGTAAGCAGATAAACTCAGATGATTAAATGACTCTACTCTTTGTTGTTATTTGCCATCAAGCCAATTTTGTCTTATGCTGAATGAGAGATCTGCAAGATCATCAACTCCCCTGCTCAGATCTTGCAGCCACAAGATGTGTGATGTAATTAATGCAGTCAAGGAAGCCACAGCTGCCTTGAATTTGCAGGATGTGACCAGGGCACAACAACAACAACACAACAACAACAACAAGTTGACCTTGACTCCTGGCGACCCTGTGGACGAGACATCTCCAAACCTCCCTGCCTTCCACTGCTCTGCCTAGTTCCTGTAAGGCCCGTGTCCTCCCTGATTGAGTCCATCCATCTGGCATGCAACCTTGCTTTCTTTCTCCTGCCCTCCACCTTCCCTAGTATTATTGTCTTTTCTAGTGAGTCATTCCTTCTCATGATGTGGCCAAGGTATGACAACCTCAGCTTGATAATCTTGACTTCCAGGGAGATTTTAGGCTTGATCTTTCTAGGACCCATTTGTTTGTCTTTTTGGCAACCCACGGTTTCCTTGGCACTCTTCTCCAGCACCACATCTCAAAGGATCCCTGGTGGCACAGTGGTTAAATGCTAGTACTGCAGCCACTCACAGCCACAAGGTTGTGAGTTCAATCCTACAGGGCTCCAGGGTCGACTCATCCTTGCATTCTTCCATAGGTCCCTAAAATGAGGACCCACTTTGTTGAGGGCAATTAGTTTACACAATGTAAACTGCTTAGGGAGTGCCTAAATGCATTGATAAACAGTATAAAAGTGCACTTGCTATTGCTATTGCTATAAAGGAGTTGATTTTCTTCCTATCCACTTTCTTTACTGTCCAGCTCTCATCTGTACATGGTGATGGGGATGACTATGGCTTGGACAATCCTAACTTTAGTGCTCACCTTTATACCTTTACACTTTAGGATCCTGTCTAAACAGGGTACAACATAGATTGAAACACATACAACTTTTTAAACACATTAAGTTAAAACACATAAACATGGGACACATTAAAATTTTCCAGACATAAAATTTAAAATATACCAATTTAAAATTCATACTTTAAAATCAACTGGATAGGCCTGCTCGAAGAGATAGGTCTTTAATCCTCTTTTAAATCCAGACAGCATATTTAGTTGTCAAGTCTCCCCCGGCAGGTCATTCTACAATTTAGGGGTGGCCAACGAAAATGTCCTTTGGGTCACAGTTGCCCATCTAGTCCTGGGTGGTTGAAGTAAATGTTTCCCAGAGTACCTGAGTACATGGAGAGGATATTCAGTTGTGCACTTTTGCAAATCAGCACAAGAAATATTAATTCTGTCCCCTTGTGCAGAATTTCAAGGTTGCACAACTGAACATTTCTGCACAGAAATACATTTTCTATCCACATTTTCTGTGTGCAAAACACATTCAGAGAATTTTGGGCAAATTATGGACTGATTCTCACCAGTCCAGAGTTCTACTCATCAGGGATTCTCAACACTTGAGAAACACAGCTACCAGTTTTCAAATGTTTTCCAGTATTATTTCTATAGCTATTCTCAGCCAGGCAAATATGATACAGGGTAGCCCCTGACAATATAACAACAACAACAACAACAACAATAACAATTTATTTCTTACCCATCTCTCTCCAAGGCTTGAGGTGGGGTACAACAAAGATTAAAATACAATATATAATTGACCATTAAATACATAGACACAGGATTAAAAAGACCATTACACATTAAAATCATCCAGTTAAAATATACCAATTTAATATTCATGGTTTAAAAAACTGGGTAGGTCTGATGGAAGAGATAGGTTTTAATGCTGTTTTAAATTCAGACAACCTGTTTAACTATTGAATCTGTCCCAGCAGGTCATTCTACAGTTTCGGGGTGGCCAATGAAAACATCGTTTCATAATTTCTTCATAATTTAATTCTTTTTTAAGGGGTGGGAGGGTTAGGGCATGGGATCTGGGCATATTTTAACTGTTCCTTGTTTTAATATGTTGTTCACTGCACCAGTTGCTAAGCAGAGGGGTGGCTTATAAATAAAAATTTACTATTATTATTATTATTATCCTCTGGCTGATAGTTGTCAGTCTAGTCCTGGCTGTCTAAAGTAGATGTTCCCCAGAGTATGGTACCTGAATTTATGGGGTAGATTATGTGGGAGGAGGCAATCCCATAGGTAACCTGGAACCAAACCATTTAAAGGTTTTAAAGGTTGTACCTTACTCAGACATTGGGCGTTTTCACACGGGGGTCCCTAAAGCTGGCTGGAGCCCTTCCCCTAAAGCCAGCTGGACCCTCGTGCCGCTGACACCGGAATGACTCCGGTGGCGGCAGGCTAATTCCTTTTGCCACCCGGAATTACCTGAAGCCGGAGTTAGCCAGGAATTAGCCTGCCGCCGCCGGAGTGAGGCCGGACTTAGGGCTCCGTGTGTTTGAACACACGGAGCGACGCGCCGGCCGGCCGCAGGGATGACACCGGAAGGGTCGGGGTTTGCCACCGCGCGTGTATGAACAAGCTGGAAGAGGACCCGGAGTGGGGCCGGCGGGAGGCAGGTTAGACTCCTCCTTTTGCCCCGTGTGAAAACGTCCATTAGCTGGCAGTCAAGGGAGCAATTTTAATATTGGTGTGATATGCTCACTCCTAGATGTATCATCAATCAATCTAGCTGCTGTGTTTTGAACTAACTGAAGTTTCCAAACTTATTATAAAGGTACCCCAATGTAGAACTCATTGCAGAAGTCCAGCCTTGACTTTTTCTACTACATACTACTTTACAAAGCATTACTGTCTTGTCCAAGGAGTCACATCACCTCATGATATGTCCAAAGTATGGCAGCCTCAGTTTAGTCACATTGGCTTCTAAGGAGCGTTCAGGATTGATTAGATCTAGGACGCATTATTTTGTCTTTTTATCAGTCTACAGTATCCACAGACCTCTTCTCCAGCTTCTCATTTCAAATAAGGCTCAACTTAGCTGGGACTAAAATTATGATTTAGGCAATGTACTTTGCATATATATAACTGGACAGGAATCTTCTTGGTGTCTTTTGCATATTCAGTTTCCATACAGAAGTAATTGGACATTTTTATCCAGTCTGTAACTGCATGGCAGGGGGTTGGACTGGATGGCCCTTGTGGTCTTTTCCAACTCTACAACTCTATGATTCTAACGTCTGTGTTAAATTCAAGGTCACAGAAGTGGATTTACATGTGTGGTGTGCTGCATATGTGCATGCAGGTTGAGTTAGGCACTGAGTTGTGCATTTGGTTGAATGACATTGCCATTCAACACAAGGTTAAGGTAGCATAATCAACACAAGATTCCTGATGCAGAGATTTAACCAAACAGCTCCAATGCAAAATCTCAGCCATAATTTCCAAAGGTGAATTCAACAAGGGCAGACAGTCAGACAGAATGCACACTCAGAACATACGCTATTAATTTTCTGTTCTTGCTGGCTAGGATAAGTGCTTGTTCCTACATCTCTTTCTAACATCCTATTAAATATGTGAGCTCCATCATGCAATGCATCTTCTGCCTTAATCCCTTCTTTAATCTGTTTCTCCAGCCAGTAAAGTTTTTTTTTTCCTTTTCCTTTTCAGATTAAATCACAAAGGCCACCACACAGCACAGCTTCATCACATGACCAGCTCTGCATGTGGGAAGCCAGCTCCAAATAGGGAAATTTTGTGAGCTCCAGCTGTAAAGTGGTGGCTCATGTGGAGGCAGAACTAGCCAACCCCTTTCCTTGCAAGGTGCCATGGCAAGTGAGTGGAAGAGACAGAGGCTGGGTAGTGAAAAGGGTCATAAAACCATAAGAGCTTGGTGGCCATCTTCTGGGAATGTTTTAGTTGTGTATATCTGCATTGGGCACAAGGTGGATTACATGGCCTTTGTGGCCCATTTCAGCTCTTATGATTATGTGTAGCACACATCAAAAATGTGGAGCGCATTAAACCAGCCCTCCAGGAAGAGGCTGTTTGGAAGCAGCATTTTAATTGAAAAGCTGGGGAGATGTTCTCATCCCCAAGCAAGCTCTAGCTTAAATAGTTTAAAAATTATAATTAATATCTCCTCCTACAGCCTTTAAATGGCACTTAGAGGGGATGCTTATAACAAGGGTTTTCTCACCACATTCCATGCAGTGGTCAATTTAATTACCTGGAATATCATTTTGGGGCTTACCTAAAATGGTAAACCTTCTGCATCATTTTGAGGGAGAATTGAGAAGGAAAGGGAGGGGGATTTAATAATAATAATAATAATAATAATAATAATAATAATAATAATAATAATAATAATTTATTTATTTATATACCACCCAATGGTTGCCCAATCCGGGCGGATTTGGGGGATCCTTGTGCATTTGAGATGGTTTTGTGCTACCTTTTCAAAACTCATCTTCAGAGCCTCTCCCATTAAGAACAAGACCCTCAGTCTACATAAGCAGAATGCATTTTGACACCACTTTAAGTGCTGTAGTTCTAGTCACTTCTCTTCTGTCCCGGAGACAAGAACGTGGAACCATGGATGCAAATAATAAGAAAAAGGATTTCACCCAAATATTAGGAAGAACTCCTCGATAGTAAGAGCTGTTTGATAGAGGAAGATGCTGCTACTGCCTTGAAAACTGGTAGAGTGTCCTTCTTTGAAGGACTTTAAACAGAGGCTGGACGTCCAGTTGTCGCAGGGAGTGTTTTGATGGTGTCTTCCTGCATGGCTGAAGGGGGCTGGATTGGATGGCCTTGAGGTCCTTTCCAACTCTAGGATTCTATGACATCTAATATCTAATATCAAGGCACAAGAGGTATGCTTCTTCTGGACATGGAGATTCAAGCAAGCTAATGTGATGAAGAATCCTAGAGCTGGTCCTTCATTTAGTCATCACATCTTTACACTTGATATACAAGGAGAGTTTGAAAAAGTTACTTTTTGAGACTACAGCTCCTAAAATCACTCCAACCAGCATCAATCTTTGACGGGCAATGAATGTGCCCTAGCACTGACTTATGACTCCTTTCCTACCTTGCTGGACTGCACTTTCCATTGTTCCAATGGCTAGGGTGGCTAGGAGTTGCAGTCCAACAGCATCTAGAGGTCTGTCTTTGGCCCACCTCTGGTTGAAAGATATTTTGGCCCATATTCACCATCCAGTGGTCCTGAGCATCACAGCCATTAAGACTGCAGGAGATGCCCTGTATTTTTAAAAAATGGAAAGGGGAAACAAAGAATTTAATAGGGCAGAGAAAAAGATTAAGGAAAGGAGTAAAGAATGAGATGTGTTGAGTGATGAATCTCACATATTCAATATGATATAGGGAAGAAGTGTGGGAACAGATACCTTGTCCTGTTCGCTGACAACTGGAAATGAGATTCTCTCTCTTTCTCTCTGTGTGTCTGTTAATCTATCTATCTATCTATCTATTGGACTGATGAGGCAGAGGCAGATGCTGCAAATTGATGGAGTCTAGTCATTGTGCTGCAGTGGTTTGAGCATTGGATTATGACTCTGGAGACCAAAGTTGGAATCCCTGCTCAGCCATGAAACCCACTGGGTGACCTTGGGCAAGTCACACTTTCTCAAGGGAAGGCAATGGCAAACTTCCTCTGAACACACCTTGCCAAGAAATCCCCATAATAGGTTTGTCTTCGAATCACCGTCATTCAGAAATGACTTGAAGGCATACAACAACAACGACAAACAAACAAAGTCATCTTAAAGAAGGTGTTCCAGGTCCTTGCTATGTTGCCTACATTTTGGTCTTTCTTGGTAGTATCATTAGTTTTTTGATGGTTTTTGACATCCATTGGGAAAATTGTGAATTTCAAATAAAATAATAACATCCAAAATTCTGTGTTATTAGATGTTGAAGAGTTTTAGCTGATCTGTCCTTGATGCAAGAGACAGGGATGGTCTGGGAGGGGAAAGAAGCCACCAGAAACCAAGGGGATGACATTGCACCAGTGAGTGAGAGGAAGGGGATGAGAGGGACAGGCATGAGAAAAAACACAAGACCTCTAACGGTGGCACAGGCTGGAGACCTGGAGACAATCAGACTACTGAGGCCTGATCTGCCCAGAGAAAGAGAAGGAGAAAAGTAGCAATGTCTTCTCCATGATAAGAAGCTTTCTCAATTCTTTCCCAACTCCTATGACTCCAAGAGCAATTCTGGAACATCTCCTGGCTGATCTGGATTCGCCACCAAGAAGCATATGATGGAACCTCTAGGAATGAATTCAAAGACATAGCTGCGTTAGTCTGGAAAATCAGTATGCAAAGGGATCACGCAGCTCCTTTGAGTCTAACTGAAAGATAGAAGTTGGTAGCATGAGCTTTCATAGGAGATTATCACACTGGGATGGGACAAGGTCAGGATCAATCTCCCATCCTTATCCCATCTATGACAGCAATTGCACGAAAGCCTTTCTTAATGTAGCACTGATCCTGTCATTATCCTGTCATTGAAATGGAATTGTACTAACGTGAATTCCCTTTAATACAAAATACCAGAACAATTCCACTTCAGTGCTGGGACAATGACAGAATCAGTGTGACATCATATGGAAGGCTTTCACGCGATCGCTTTCACTCACGCTTTCTGGACAGGACAATGTCTGGATAAGAGCAATGTTGTGTGAAAGTCCTTTCCACAATCACATGGAAAGGACAACAAAAGGATGGGAAAAGGGTGAACCAGGGGTGTCCTTTTCCCATTTGATAATCTCCATAGACTTGAGTCTACTTCCTCTGGTGCATGTAAGGAAATACCTGATGCATCTGAGGAATTTGGCTCAAGTCTATGAAAGCTCATTGTGATGCCTGCATCTCTAATTTACTCAATAACCAGACTTCACGTGTGAACCAGAAAAGATTTATTGAGTAGCTCAGCATGGTAGACAAACATTTGCTAGAACTGGTTTCAAAGACCTAACCACAAGCATATAACCCCCTTCATACCTTACCCCCCGCCTTCATATTCCTTTCCTATGAGAGCAACCTTGAAGTCTTGGTAGCATCCTGTGTCTCTCATTTCCCCTCACCAGCTCCACCTCCTATTCCCAGAAATTAACTGAAAATCATTCCAAACAATAAGATGTTCCCAATAACAACAATATAATTTCCCAACTACATCACTATAACTCTCTCTATAAAAAAATAACAAACAACAAACCATGACAGGAGAACATCAAGAGGACCCTGACACTCATGCTACCAACCTCTGACTTTCAGTTAGTCTCAAAGGTGCCACAAGAGTCCTCTAGGGATGAGTAAATGGGAGAAGTTGGGCAGGTAAAAGCTGGAAGTGACCCCGAAACAATGGCATCACTAGGGCTGAAGACACCCAGTGCAATAACTCATGGTGTCATCGTCCCCCCTTGACCTCTTCCCATATCGGACCATACAGAATCCTTAGGGATGTTTTTTGTACTGGTGTTGCTCATAAATCATAATTCCCACATATCATTGAATGTAATAGCAATAATTGTGACACAAACAACTAGCAAAATTAAAAGTATACCTTTAAATTACCATATCATATACACAGCTTATATGTATTTACATGTATTCAGTTTCAGGGGGGTTAAAGTTAAAATTTGGTAAGATATGATGTTTTTAAAGAAAAATTTAAAAGAGTAATTTAAACAATCCCCACACAAGGCCTCTCCTTTCTCCATGCACTGAACCTCACAGCACTCATGCCTTTTCTTCTGCTGGGTTCCAGGGTTTTAAAGGGATGTGGGCAAATGCCGCAGTTCATTTCTGCCAGACATTTGGGAAACAGTGGTATAACCCCCCCTTAGGGTGTCACCAGTGCAGCCTGGACTCTTCACACTCTCCTAAGCACATCCTTGCCCTCAAAGCATCTACTTCAACCTTCTTGCAGTGTGGGAAATCCAGACCTAAAACATTCCTGGGAGGTGGCTACTCAGCCTCTGTTCAGAGCCCTCCAAAGAAAAAGTGTCCAACACTTTATGAGGCATCAGTATGTAAAAGGATTTTTGTAGCACCTTTGAGACTGAGCAAAAGAAATTGTAGCAGAAGCTTTTGCAAACTTGGTTTATTTCCTCAGGTGCACAGAGGGTAGAGGAAGTAGACCAGTTCTACAAAAATTTATGCTACAACTTTTTTGCACATTATTTTCAAAGGTGCTACAAGACTGATATTCCAATCCAGACTAACATGGCTATGTATCTGAATTCTACCCACATTTTCTGAAGTAGTTCATCCCACTGGCAGACAACTCTTGCTTTGGAAATTTCTGTTAGTGTTTAATTGGAATCTCCTTTTCGGGGGGGGGGGGAACAGGAGCCCATTGGTTTGTGTCCTATTTCCTGGAATAAGCTTATTCCATCTTCTACAAGGCATTCCTTCAGGTATTTAGAAATGGCTGATCACAACATCTCTCACCCTTCTCTTTTCCAGGCTAAAACACACACAGCTTCCTCCACCATTCCTCTGAGGACTTTTGGTTTCTAGACCTCCTGTTCACATCCTGATCTCTGACTAATGGTCCATCTGTACCAGTTGACCAAAGCTCTTCTCAGTCCTTGAGAAAAGTTCAAGGAAGTTGAAGGACTCTTGGAGGATCCAGGAGATGTAGCTGGTAGACCAGGTAATCAGGTTGCAGCCCATGACCCTGCCTCTCCTCCCTTCTTTCCTGCTTCTGGTGTTTCTAATAAGCTTATTGCACCAGTACCTGTAATGTTCCCACCGAGTCCCTTGAATGTAACAATATGGGAACGGGTGTTACCCCATTAGACTATTGATAATGCAATAGTAACGTTATGAGAACATATATTATCACACTGCATTTACTGTTGTACCAGTACCGGCGCTAAAGTAGTTCCTCAGCCATCCTTCATTGGTGCATGCTCACTGTTGCAAAAACCCCTATGTCTGCATTGGAAAGAATGCTACAGAGAGGTTTAGGTAGTGAGCATTCATTGTTTTTTCTTGTAAACATAACGCAATGCAATCTACAAAAATAAAAAAAATATTATTTAAATTACCTGTGGCACCTTCCTTGCGTCAACACCAGAAGAGTTGAGTTGAGTTTGTGGATGTTCTAGGATGGAAGGGGAGGGGGTTGTCTTAGCCAATCAGAACATGAGGACAGATTGAGACCAGGTAGGATTATCGCACACACATCATATGGAACGGTCTGAAAGAATTCTTGCTGGCTGAGGATGCATTTTTACAGTTCTCCTGTTGGAATGGGCTAGGGACTGTCAGAGCAGGGAATGGGAACTCGTTGAGGATCATACCGTGCGATAAAATCCGTTCCGTTCTCTTCTGTTCACATTACGTACCCATTACGTTACAAGAACACTGTGTGATAAGCTTATAAATTGATGATCTCCTTTGTATGGATTTCTATTTAATTGCCAACTCCATTCCATATTCCTGCACCTTCCACTTGGTTGGCAGATACTATGAAATGGCTTGCCTGAATCTCATTTTTGGAGCTGGGCAAAGTCCATCTTTCCCTATGTTTTGTATGCACCAGGCACAGAGTGGTATTTTTGTAATCCGAGGATTACTTGCTGGAAAATCCAATACAAATAAAGCTATAGTGTGATATGCAAAATTAATTCAGGGAGCTAGAATCTGCCTGTTGAACCTTTCCTCTCCCCTGCTCCTGTCTCCACTCCTTCCACTTCTGGTGTAATTTTGAAATAGTAATGATTTCATCCCTAGACACAGAGTAAGCAGAAGCTGTGTTTGGTAAGGGCTTCTTATCAGCTCAATAGACACCTTTTCCCTTTTTAAACAAGGTGCAGCCTATCCATCCGCTGACTAATTATATGCATTGAAGCGTCCCTTGCTGGTTATGAGAGATCCCTCGCAAATTCCCAAAGCTTTTTCATTACAACCTCAAACTTCATATAACTTGGCTAACCTACTCAGACCTCAAGGAGAATGATCTGCTGGTGGACACAGTTTGTGGCCCAGATGTCACAAAAGCCAATTCCTTCCACAAAATTTGTTTGTTGAATTACATTATTCATTGAGTTTATATCCTGCCTTTCTCCCAAGATGGGATTCAAGGCAACTTACAATAGTTTACTAAAGAGTAAGCTAAAACATTGAAAGCCAGCATGGCACAGTGGTTTGAGTGTTGGACTATGACTCTGGAGACCAGGGTTTGATTCCCAGGCCAGCCATGAAACCCATTGGGTGACCTTGGGCAAGTCATATGCTCTCAGCCCCAGGGGAAGGCAACTGTGGCAAACTCCCTCTGAACAAAACTGTCCAAGAAAACCTTATGATAGGTTTGTCTTAGGGTCCCCATAAGTTGGAAGTGACTTGAAAGCACAAAACAATAACAACAACAAAGCTAAAACATTAGTTTGCAATGGGTGAAAAAGAATTAAACATTATTTTAATACCATGATTAAAAATAGCTAATAATACTAAAACATCTCTAAAACATAATTTCCAGTAAAAGATTAAAAATATGCAAATTGGGAACCATTCTGTTTCTCTGTGTTCTCTTCTGACAGTAGCCTCTTGTCCTGAGTATAGATTCCTCATCAGGACTATCAGATGCGTTGGCATCCCATATTTTTAAGGGCGTTCCATAGCCTTTCATGATTTATGCAGTCAAAGGCTTTGCTATAGTCTATAAAGCATATGATGATTATCTTTTGGAACTCCCTGGTGCACTCTATTAGCCATCATATATTTGCAATGTGATCCCTGGTGCCTCTTCCTTTCCTGAATCCGCTTGGACCTTGAGATTTCTCCCTCATGTGTGTTTGGAGTCAATGGACGTTATCACACGCAGGTTCTCAAAGCGGCAAGAAAGCGGTATGGAATCAACCCAGAACTATACCAGTATAGACCCCACAAGACGGAAATTGTTATCAGATGCAACTAGCATCATTGTGCAATTAACGAAACCGTGATAGAACCGCTCCTGGGAACCGTATCTGCCGTTCACACACAAGTGAGAAGATCCCTTCCAGATTGCCTTAACAATAAAAAGAGGACCATGTTTACCCGTTCTGTTTGTTGCCTGATCAAAACAGGAAGTACACGTCATAAGATGCTTCCTCACAGATCCAAGGGAAATAGCGCGTGGAACCATGGGCCATGACGGGGAAATGCTCCACGATACATATCTCGTGATCAGACATACG
>JAIPUX010001880.1:116436268-116450114 GCA_020142125.1 Phrynosoma platyrhinos
AGCCAGTGGAGGGATTTAAGCACTGGTGTTATGTGCTCCCTCCTGATGATGTAGGAAGAAATCCAACAGAATATGAAAGTGAGCAGTCAAGAAGCTAGCATGCCATTCAAGTGAGAAATGAAAACCGTACCCTTGGGAAATGCTATCCAACTTTGTTGTTACCACCTGTTGTCATTGGAAAGTAGGACATGCTAGTGATAGTAGCCTTAGCATGCCTCTACTTAGTAGTTGCTAGTTTGCAAATCTCTCTACGACTTCAGGAACAGAATAGATTTATGTCATTTCCTGTTTCCTTAACCATATTGGGTATCCACACTACAGAAATATAGCAGTTTGACAACTGCCACGACTGTATCCTACAGAATCTTGAGATTTGTAGTTTGCTGAGGCACCAGAGCTCTTTGACAGACCAGGCTGACTACCTTGCCAAATTACAAATCCCAAGATTATGTAGGATACAGCCATGGTGTCAAACTTTGATTGTGTATTCCTGCATGGCAGAATGGAGTTGGACTTGATGGTCCTTGAGGACTCTTCCAATTCTAGGATTCTAGGATTCTATGAAATTGCTTTATTTCTGCAGCATGGATACACCCATCATCTCACTTCCTGCATCTATTAATCTGCTTGTTATTTTCTCCTTCATTTTGTAGTCTCTTGCCCTCTCTGGTGCCACAAAAAACTGCAATTCCCAGAATTCTCTAGCACTGAGCCATGACAGTTAAAGTGGTGTCAAACTGGATTATTTCTGCAGTGTGGATGCAGCCTAAAGAGGATGTTTGCATTTACATTATAGTTTCACTTCTCTAATTCTTATGGAGACCCTAAGGTGAACCTATCATGAGAAAAACAAACAGAATGGTACACAGAGAATTTTCTATAGGAGTGGTGGGATCTGGGACATAGGACAGGCTTGTGAAGTAGCTGAGGTCTACAACCATCAGAGAGCCCAGCTGTGGAAACATCTCAAGGTGATTCTCTTTTCAGCTTCCAGCTTTCAGCTCCCAGCTTTCCCCAACTCTAGTGATGCTGGCTAGGGGCCACCTACTTCACAGTTTTGAGCATTTGTTGATCTGTTTCTGAATTATAGCAACCCTATAGCCCTATTGTAGGGTTTTCTGGGGCTGAGAGTGTATGACTCCCCCAAGATCACCCAGTGAGTTTTCACTGACAAGTGGGGAATTGTATCCTGGCCTCCAGAGTTGTAGTCCAACATTCAAACCTCTACACCACACTGGATCTGCATTTGTTGATATTGTTTTTATTTGCTGTAAAGCTGGTCTCAACTTATGATGACCTTCTGAATGAAAGTGCCTGGTCCTCTGACTTTATAGCAACATTGTTGGCCAGATTTATTTGGTGCAGGTTTGACAGCACTGCCTTCCTCTAAGTGAGTATGACTTGCCCAAGGCCACCTAAGTGCTTTCCATGGCTGATCAGGGATTTAAACCCTGATCTCCTGGAGTACTAGTTCAGCACCGAAACCACACCACCATGCTGGCTCTCACTGCCAAGATTTATTCTGAGGTTTGCTATTATCTTCTGGTAACATTGAGAGAATGTGACTTGCCCAAGGTTACCCAATAGGTTTCCATATTTAAGCAAGAATTCAAACCTGGTCTTCCAGAGTACTTCAAATGCTCCAATTTACAGCCATCCTATTCAAGGGTTTTCTTGGCCAGATTTCTTCAGAGGCAGTTTCCCATTTCCCATTGCCTTCCTCTGCAGCTGCCAGAAAGCAAGACTTGCCCAAGCCCCAGGGGCATTTGAAAGGGGACCAGGGATGTTTACTGCACCAGGTGACACCCTGGGGGATGGAGGTTGCACTGGTGGGAAGGGACTACCTTCTTGTGTGTATTGCTGTACCTCTCCATGGGTAGACTGCAACTCCTGGAGACTGAAAGTCCTGAGAAAGACTCAGTCAACCCACCAGAAGGCAACAAGAAAGCAGGCTGGGATGCTGTCAGCATATGTAAAGGTCCACTTGTGTAAGTCACTGCAGGATGAGACTTCTGGCTGCTGGGGTTTTTGCAAGACCAGGCCCTGCTGCCAGAGTCCTGGAAGGATCACAGCTAAGCCAACAGGTACAGCTGTCTCTACTCATGCGGGTCAGCTGAAAAAACTGGAGGTACAGCCATTTAAGGGCAGCATTGACTTTTCAATCCTTGCCAGAGCAACACTATTCTTTTGTGCTGCCTGTAGCTGCTCTGTCTTGCTAGCCTTGCTGTGTTTGGAACTGGTTTGCTTCCTCACTCTGCTTCTTGCCTGGGACATTGACAGTTCCTCTGGGTTTCCTGATCCACCTCCTGGTAAGGAGTAAGGAGCCCAGCCTCTCTTCATCAGTGGCCCAATCTACCCATGACAGATTGGCAGCTCTGAGCTGCAGAAAGGGCCATGTCTAAGCTTTCCAGGAATTTCTGGATTTTCATTCCCATTGTTCCGTTTCAGTCCCCAGCAGGGGTAACCAAAAAATAATCACATCCATGGGATTGGTCTCAGACAGCCCCCTCTCTGGGGTCTTGAGCTCAAGAACTCGTGGAGGTCTCTCCCTTCACTGAGTGGCCCCTTGACCCCTTTGGGGGTTAGGGTTAGATCAGAATGGCCTGAGACAAGGATAGTCTCATTGGGTACTCTTGTCCACCAGCCATCAGTGGCAACTAGACCTTGAGCCTTTCTCTTTCACAGCAACCAAATCTTCTTCTGAAGGACCCTTGGCCTGGTGGCTCCAAGCCTAGGGATGCCAGCAGGGGTTATTACACACGGATGACATCTACCCTAGTTGCATCACTGCCAAGGTCAAATATTGGATTTTCATTCAAATCCAGGTCTCCCAGAGTTGTAGTCCAACACTCAATCAAAACACCACACTGGCAGCCTATGTATTATTTTAATGTATAGAGTATTCAACAAACAACTAAGAATTTAGGGAGCTTATCACATTAATTTTAAAACCAGCTTACCTGAGCCAGATTAAATTTTAAAGCACGTGGCATCCTGATATTATCAGAAGGATTTGGCCGCCAAAATTGCCACCCAGCTCCATCCTAGGTCCATCCCTGGCTCTCAGGGGTGCTCAGTGCACCTCTTTTTGAAGCTGGGAGTTTTGGCTGCCGGAGCAGCCCTGGGAGAGGGGATGAACCCAGGCAGGATAGACCAGTTGGCAATTTCAGGGCAAAATCCTTGTGATAAGATCTGGGTGCTGCCCACTTTAACATTTAATCTGGATCATGTAAGATGGTTTTAAAATTAATGCGATAAGCTTCTACATCTCATAGATGGCCACAAAGAAATGAAATCCATTACAGATAAAGAGATATATATCCTAATACAAAAAATACATACAATGACTTATTCTTATAGACTAACAATAATATTTTCTGTCTTCTTACCTGCCTTGCCCTGTAGATCAAGCCAAGGAATAACAACAAATAATACAACATATATATGGTTTTATAAATATAAAATATATCTAAAAGCATGTTAAACTAATACACATTAAAATCCATCAATAAATACATTAAAACCATAATTTAAAAATAATCTGGGTAGTCCTGCTGGAAGAGAATGATTTAAACTCAGGTAATAAAGATGATGCACAACAGAAACAAGCACATTTTGATTAAGTCTTTGTTTTATTTTTCCATTTTTAAAAAATGAAAGCAGAAATAAAAGCAGCATAAATAATAAAGCTACTTGGGGTAGAAAGACAATGATAAAAAGTTATGTTTCATAGTTGTTTCTTTGACTGTAATACTAAAGATGCTGTGTATTATTTTCTGACCTTGCGACAAAATTTATGTTGGCTGCATGGAGCTATAAAAATATGAGAATCTGTGAACACTGGACCTGCATAAAGAATTGCAGAATACAAGCCCCAGTTGCCCAACCATATGCAAGGCAAAATGATCCAAGGTTCATCTGGAGCAAATGGCTCAGAGCCCAATGATGCTGGTGGTATTTCACAGGCAGACTGGCATCTTGCTAGTGATATGTCAGTGTGGCTTATGCATGAATATGCCCCTTTGGGGATGGGAGGCAAACCTTATTGCAAGGCATTGCCAAATTCGAGAAAGGAGGAGAGGAAGCAACAATGGACCCGGGCTGTATTTGGGCAACAAATTTGGTAGGAAAAAAAGTCTGATAAAATCAGGATGGCACCTGAATTAAGATTAAGCCAGATAGAGGTAAACCAATTTCAAAAACCAAGCAATAAGCTTATAAATCTATGAAACCTCCTGCTACAACATTTTCCACACAATTAGTCTCAAAGGTGATGCAAGATCCCTTTGCATCCAAATCCCTGTATTCAGTAAGATGGAGCTACAGAACTTCAAGGTGATGTCAAACTGCTTTAATTCTGCAGTATGGATACATCCTGGATCAGAGGCAGTAGGAGGATGTACTACATCTGTTCCCTCCTTTTATTTTATAAGCAAATGGTTGGCAAAGTGTAGCCCTGGAAAGCATACAGGATATATTTCTTGGAAGCGCTCAACCCTCCAGACTTCCCAGATGACTTTTTCCAGCACCCTGGGAGTTGAACTGCCTCTTGTTGTAGCTTCTAGGATGATTAATTAACTCATTGTGATTGATTCACTTTCAGGGATTAATTCACTCTTTAAACACATTGTAGAAAACTTTGGTGCTTTTACTATTTAAAAAGAACTGGTTTTCACAAGTAGAAGGAGACTTCCAATCACCTCCAGTTTCTTGGTTTTGGTGATGTTGGGTCTATATTTTGGCCAAAAAAATAAAAAAAAATCCATGTGGCCTCCAAAATGTCCCAGGGGCAAAAAATAAAAATGAAAACCCTGGCCGACTGGCATGCTGTAGTTGACCACCCTTGGTCAGGGTATAATAGGTCTTTGTTCCCATCAGCATATTGGAGACTCTGCAGTGGAATGAAGGTTGTACTTGATGGAGCTGAGCAATTTTAGCCACAGTGCAAGAAATAAGTCTCAAAAGAGTTCAGTGATGGGGTCATCCTTTTCAAACAGATCTATTCCATGAACTTCAGATTGAGTTGCAAGCCAGAAGGATTGTTTGAAGAAACACTTAAACTTGGACTCTCTGGGGTGTCTCTTAATGTCACAAGTGCATGGAGTATTTTTGTCGGCTTGCCAGCATAGGTGGCTTAAGGAAAATGCACCTTCAACATGCTGAAATAGATAGAGGGTTATGACCATTTGCTTCTGCAGAGGAATGTTGGAACAGGCTTCATATCTAGGGCTCACTCCCACTAGTATTTCAAGCAATTTGCTGATCGCTTTATATGTACCTCATTCACAAGTCCCGGTGCAGCCCCGCCAAGGCTGGCCATTTGGCAAGGAGAAGGCTGCTTGGAGGTCACTGGTCCTAGTTTGAATGGCAGCGGCAGCAAGGAGAGACACCCCTCGACCCAGGCCCATCAAACCCCTGGGAGAGCTGGCCAGCAAAAGACCCGGGGTTCAAATCCCTGCCTAGCTAGGGAAACCCCCTCTGTAGGCTCTGGGTTCCTAAAGAATCCAACACTGCAGTACTAATAGCCACTGCGAGTAAGTACTATTGCAATAGGGGGATTTACATCTGAGTGGAGAACCAGGCTGGTGTACTGCCTTGAGTGTTGGACTAGGACTCTGGAGACCAGGGTTTGAATCCCTACTGAGAGCATTTAGAAAGGAATGCTGTGATCATGCAAAGTCAATATAGGTTTCTCAAAAACAAGTCATGGCAGACTAATCTGATCTCATTTTTTGATAAAATTACCAGCTTGCTAGATGAAGGGAATGTGGTAGACATAGCTTATCTTGATTTCAGTAAGGCTTTTGACAAGGTCCCCCATGATATTCTTGCAAACAAGAGAGTAAAATGTGGGCTAGACAATACAACTGTTAGGTGGATTAGTAAGTGGTTGACAGACCGAACCCAAAGGGTGCTCAGCAATGGCTCCTCTTCTTCATCCTGGAGAGAAGTGACCAGTGGGGTGTCCAGTGGGGTTCTGTCCTGGGCCCAGTGCTATTCAACATCTTTATCAATGATTTGGATGAAGGAATAGAGGGCATGCTTCTCAAATTTGCAGAGGACACCAAATTAGGAGGAATAGCTAATACTTCAGAGGATGGGATCAGACTTCAAAATGACTTTAACAGATTAGAAAGCTGGACCAAAACTAACAAAATGGTTTTCAACTGGGAGAAATGTATGGTACTCAAGTGTAAGATGTATCATTGAATACTAAGGAGATTATCACACGTCTTTAAAAAGTTCTTACCCCTCTTTAACTGGAACCCCTCCCAAATTGAAGTCTAAGTGAAAGTTTCAACTTTTGAAAAATGGACACTGAAGTGAATTAAAGGACCTGCATTGAAGCGGGGAGGTACTCAGATTGCAATTTTTGGGCCTAAAGCCGTGTGATAAAATGAGGATGCAGCCTGAATTAAGCTTCAATTAGACTTCAATGCAGGCAGGGTAAGACCCTTTTTAGTGACGTGTGATAATCTCCTAAAATTAGCATGGTCCATCACATCATGTTTCCCATTTCTGTGAATGGCTGTGAAAGGTGGCCAGTGAAGAAGGTGAATAAGAAGAAAATCAACTCATTTTGAGATGTGGTACTGGAGAAGAGTGCTGAGGATACTGTGGACTGCTAAAAAGACAAATAAATGCATGCAACATCATCCCAGAAGAAAAGAAGACTAAACTGAGATTATCGTGCTTTGACCATATCATGAGAAGAAATGATTAGAAAAGACAACTATGCTTGGTATGATGTCATCTTGAGGACTGAGCAAGCTTGTTCCCTGCTACTCAAGAGACACGGAGCAATGGATGCAAACTACAGGGAAAGAGACTCCACCTAAATATTAAGAAGAACTTCCTGATGGTAAAAGCTGTTTGACAGTGGAAGATGCAGATACATTGGAGAGTGGTGGAGTCTCCTCCTTTGGAGATTTTTCACCAGAGTCTGGATGGCCATCTCACAGGGAAGGCTTGGATTGCATATTCCTGCACAGCAAAAGGGGTTGTACTGGATGGTCCCTTAGGGTCCCTTCCAGCTTTAGGAATTTATGATTCTAAGGCCTTTAGCCTTGTCTGCAAAAGAGTACCTTTGCCTCACAAAACTACAAACCCCAGGATTATATAAGATTATGTAAAATAGTACATTCCCTTTGAGAGTTAAAGTGCTGTCAAACTGCACTATTTCTACAGTGTAGATGCACCCTGATACAACTGTGGGCCTGATTCATGTTACTCATTTGAGATATTTAGTCAGTTTGCAACTTAATGGCTCTTGCTCCAGGGCACTGCACATACTCCTCTTAGGTATTCAGTAGGAAGTTTGTTGTCTAGATGGGGTTGTTCTCCCCTGAACAATCTGGGAGTTCCCCAAATTTCTGAGATTGCAGAGAGTGAGATACTGGCTGCATATACACTGCAGAAATAAAGCACTTTGACACATCTGTAATTTCTATGGCTCAGTGCTCTGGAATTCTGGGATTTGCAGTTTGGTGAGATATTTAGCCTCACCTGTCAGAGAGCTCTGGTGCCCCACCAAACTACAAATCCCAGAATTCCATAGCTATGGCAGTTAAAGTGCTGGCAAGCTGTATTAATTCCGGAGTGTAGATACAGCCTAAGAAGTCCAGACAGGGTCTAATGTCTTTCAGAAGTGTGTTAACATGCAACAGACAAACCAGAAAATACAGTGACTGCAAAATAAAATAAATGGACAGAACATAATCTCAAAGTACCCTGCTAAGATATTTTTTGGAGAAGGCAAGATAAAAAAAACACAATAAAGCCAATGAGGCACTGTTATTAGAGGAAGAACTGTCCTAGATTATTAAATTAAATAGTACATTCCCTTTGAGATGTAACAAGGACATTTAATTTTCTTTCCCCTCGGTGCAGTAAAAAGCATTCTCTGTGAAAATTTCCCCTGTAATATTTTAAATGGGGTTTAAATGTTTGTTTATTTGTTTATTTATTTATTAAAACATTTTTCTCCTTGTCCTCAAGTCATGAGATCTTGGGGCAGCATGCAATTAAAACAAGATAAACAATTCCAAATTTAAAATGATAAACTAATTTAATAGGACAAAAGCATATTAAACAGCTCAACAAGCTGAAATCACAGAAAAAGCTGGAACGGTTAAAGAGCAAACAAACAGAATAAGTTAGTAAGTAATTAAATGTATATGTAATGTGCAATTATTGAAAGGTTATCAGTAAACAATTATTCATATTTTTCCTGCTTCTATTTTCTTGTCTATTCTTTATTAGATGTAGAATTTAAAGATATAGCTGTGTTAGTCTGTAGAATAACTATGTATAGAGATAGCAAAATAGTGGTCTCAAAAGTCCTACAAAATCTCTATACTTTATTTGATGTGTCAATTTAGGTCCTATATCCATTTCTTTTGGCTGCTGTTGTGCTAAAACAATGTGCATGCATATGAAAAAATATACCGGTACATGAAATTAGGTCTCGACTTTAAAGTACTAGACTGGATGACAATATTGAAATAATTCAAGACTTTTTATATTTTGGTTCAGTCATTAATCAGAATGGAGACTTTGTTGTTTTTAACTGCCCTTAAGTCGATTTCAACCTATGGCAACCCTGCTGATGAGACATCTCCAAGACCCTCTGTCCTCCACTGCTCTGCCCAACTTTTGCAAACTCATACTTGTAATCTCTTTAACAGAGTCTGTCCATCTCTCATGTGGCCTTCCTCTCTTTATACTTCCCTCTACCTTTCCTAGCATTATTGTTTTTTCCAATGATTCATGCCTTCTCATGATGTGTCCCAGGTACAACAACCTGAGTTTTGTTATCTTGGCTTCCAGGCAGATTTCTGGCTTGATCTGCTCCAGGAACCATTTGTTTATTTTTTTGGCTATCCATGGAATCTTTAGCACTCTTCTGAAGCACCACATCTCAAATGAGTTCAGTTTCCTTCTGTCCACTTTCTTCCTTGTCCAGCTCTCAGATCCGTACATAGTGATGGGAATATGATAGCCTGGATGATACTGACTTTAGTGGCCAGTTGTATATCTTTGCACTTTAGGATCTTTTCTAGTTCCTTCATGGATGCCCTTACAATTCCTAGTTTTCTTCGATTTCTTGACTACACTCTCTGTTTTGATCAATGTTTGATCCAAGGTATGGAAAATCGTTAACTATTTCAATTTCCTTGTCGTCTAGGGTGAATTATGTAAATCCTCCATGGAATCTTTAGCACTCTTCTGAAGCACCATGTCTCAAATGAGTTGATTTTTCTCTTCTCCTCCTTAACTGTCCAGCTCTCACATCCATACATGGTAATAGGGAATACAATGACTTAAGCTAAGGTGTCATCTTGAGGATGGAGCAAGCTTGTTCTCTGCTACTCAACAGATTAGGACCCAGAGCAATGGAATAAAACTACAGTAAAAGAGATTGCACCTCCACATTAGTAAGAACTTCCTGACCATAAGAGCTGTTTGACAGTGGAAGACGCTACCTCACAAAGCAAAGCAAAGCAAAGCAGCTTCATTTATATACTGCTTCATATCGCACATGGGATGTCTAAGCGGTTTACAACTGTGAGCTGATTGCCCCCCAACAATCTGGGTACTCATTTTAGCGACCTCGGAAGGATGCAGGCCTGAGTCGAGCCTCAGCCCTGGCTGGTATTGAACTCGCAACCTTGTGGTCTATGAGTGAGTGGCTGCAGTACAGGCATTTAACCACTGTACCACCAGGGTGGTGGAGTCTCCTTCTTTGGAGTTTTTCAAACATAGGCTGGATGGCCATCTGTCAGGAGGATTTTGATGGTGTCTTCCTGTATTGGAGAATGGGGTTGGACCTGGGGGGGGGGTCTCTTCCAACTCTATGATTCTATGATACCACAGGTTTAGTCAGAAGTCTAAACTCGCCTGAGATCTTACAATTTTGGATAATTAATTTTTTTTAAAAAAATTGAAGAGGATAGTTAAGCATTACTCATGTATGTGAGCTGCTTCAATTCTTCATACAGTCTAATATTCTTTCCAGACTGTGTTCCACAAATGATTCCAGATTTTCTTGCTTCCTGAAATAACTCACAGCTGGAAACAGATGTCAGAAAAGAGAGTCCAGGTGCTGATGTTTGTCTCATACAGAAACACCCCCACCCCCAAAACCCCACATTTGATCAGATGATACCACTTAGCATAGGTTTACAAAGAATTTTACAAGTGGATTTCTTTTCTGCCAAGGAGGGAATAACTGATCTTGAAAGAACAGCTGTGCATAATTTACAAATATGTAATTGGAAGTAATATCCTAAAGGCACCAGATCCTGTTTGATCTCAGAAGCTAAGCAGAGTCAGCCCTGGTTAGTACTTGGATGGGAGATTGCAAAGGAATGCCAGGTGCTGTAGGCTCTGCTTCAAAGGAAGGAACTAGCAAAACCATCTTTGGTTGCCTAAGAAAACTCAGTGAATTTCATGGGGTCTCAGCCAGGCAACTTGGAGGCACACACATGAATGAGCCATTTTTAACAGCTACAAATGATGCATCAGAGCAGAGATATTCCTTAAGCAAATCTACTCAACTGAAAAAGCCCAGATTTTAGTAAATGGCAATGCAACAAGAGAAATGCAAGTATTAAAAATAGGGCCAGAAAGTGTTGTTTCCTCTCACTTTTTTTCATTGAAGTACAAAAGTGGATGAGAAAGTGTTGTCTTATCTCACTTTTTCTGTTATTTTGGCATTGGAGATCCTCCTGAAACATATAACACAAGATGACAGAATCTGTAGAGTGAGGGTCAAAAAAAGAACAATATAAACTGCGGGAAGTGTAAATTCAAAGGGAAGTTCAAACCAAGGACGGGGATGGTCTATGATCAAGGGAGGAATATACTACAAGATCAGGAAGAAATAAAAAGACAATGAAAGCAACACAGAGAAGAGCAATATAAAAGAGATGAAAAATAAATGACACATGAAATGAAGAGGCATACAAAGATGAACCCCAAATTTTAAGAAGTGAGGTGAAAACTGTACTCGGAGAAATTAGGAAGAGTAAATCACCAGGAACAGATGATGTTCCAACTGAACTGCTTCAAACCAAACAAACAGAGTCAATTCAACTGTAAACTAAAATTTGCCAGCAAATATTGAAATAAAATGGTGGCCAATAGGCTGGAAATGATCAATATACATCCCCATCCACAAAAAAGGAGACAAAAAAGACTGCACCAATTAGAGGACCATAGCATTAATTTCCATCTCTTCCAATTCAATGATTCTGTGAAATATGAATTTATAGGACCTAAGCAGAACAATGGAAGATAGGGAGTCTTGGAGATGTCTCATCCACAGGGTCGCCATGAGTCAGGGTCAAAGGCAGTTAACAACAAACTACCTAAAATGAGGGGCTTTTATGGGTGATCTTGCGATAATGACACAAAAGTCATTGGACTCAATGAAGGTTCCTCTGGGTGTGAGGAGGCTCTTTGGGAAATGCTCTGGGTTTAAAGTGAACAGAGAGAGATTCTGCAAAAAAAACCAGTAGTTCCCATTTCTTCCCATCACTCTCACAAATGAGGCTAAGAAATCCATTTACTAGCATGTTTGTTTATTTGCTGCATTTATATCTTGCCTCTCTCCCTACAGTGGAACTTGGGGCTCATAGTTATTCATCCCACTTCACCCGACCAATTGTGTTTAATAGTTTTTTGTGGGTTTTTCGGGCTGTGTGGCCATGTTCTAGAAGAGTTTCTTTCTGACGTTTTGCCAGCATCTGTGGCTGGCATCTTCAGAGAACGTCAGAAAGAAACTCTTCTAGAACATGGCCACACAGCCCAAAAAACCCACAAAAAACTATGGATGCCGGCCAGGAAAGCCTACGACTTCAAATTGTGTTTAACATCAGCAGTTGGTTTGGCACTGGAGTTTCATGCCGCAAGACCTTCAGCTTCACCGCCCGCTTTGCTACTTGTTAATGTTATTTGAGTTTCTGATAAATGTCACTTGGTTATGTTACTGTTGTATTATCTCCATGAAATTGAATATTGATTCCATTTGCTTCATTGGTTTTCTGAGGTTCATCCTTGACTTTGGGACACACAGAGAACTATTTAAAGATGCAGAAACCAGTTCATTGGAGTGCTTTTCAAAAGAGCTTTTCTTCTGTGTGCACAAAGTGGATTTTTAGCTACAAATCCCAATGGGAATTTCCACTGAGAGCTGATTGTCAACCTGGCTGGGTGAGCACAGACTGCTTGCAACTGACTAAACTTGACACAGGGATGGCTTTAATATTGGATTTTCAATCTTTTGCTCTTAAGTAGTGGTGATGGTTAATGGAGAGGGGTGGATCCAATTTTGTAGAAGGAAGACGGAAAAGATCCAGAGCTAGATAAGAGCATTTTAATGATTTTAAAGATGTGACTGACATCAGGTTAGGTATTTATGTCATCATAAACTGAGCTGTGTAAAGATGAATTTTAATGCTGTACACTGCTTGTGTATTCTTATGAAGGGAACATGGGATAGACAGAGCCAATAATGTGACCATTGTGCAAAAGTCCCAATGCACAATGGTCCTGATACACAACATATCCTGATGCATATAGAAACCACCACTTAAGAGCAGCTTAGGGAGCTGTGTATGTTTAGCCTGGAGAAGGGAAGGTTAAGAGGTGATATGAGAGCCATGTTTAAATATTTGAAGGGATGTCATATTGAGGATGGACCAAGCTTGTTTTCTGCTGCTCCAGATACCAGGACACAGAGCAATGGATTCAAACGACAGGAAAAGATATGCCACCTGAACATTAGGAAGAACCTCCCGATGGTAAGAACTATTTGTCAGCGAAATGTACTGCCTCTGAGGGTGGTGGAGTCTCCTTCTTTGGAGACTGTTTTAAAATGGAGGCTGGATGGCCATCTGTCAGGAGTGCTTTGACTGTGAATTCCTGAATGTCAGAAGGGGGTTGGTCTGGGTGGTCCTGGAGTTCCTCCCAACTCCAGAATTTTATGATTCTAGCTGGCTGGAATTTCCTCCATCCACCCAAACAGAGGTGGACTTAGGCAACTGCCTCTTGATGTTGAAAACTAATCAATTTTGGCTCCAAGCTAACTTCCATTTGAGGGATGAGGCAATTCACTTTGAATCCTGTGTCCAGTTCTGGGCACCACAATTCAAGAGGGATGTGGACAAGCAGGAGCATGTCCATAGGAGGGTGACCAAAGTGGTGAAAGCTCTGGAAACCACCAAGCCCGCTGAAGAACAAGAGAATGTTAAAGGAGGGACATGATAGTCCTGTTTATATATTTGAAGGGATATACTGAGGAAAGATTATGCTTGTTTTCTGCAGCTCCAGAGACAAAGACACAGAGCAGTGGATTCAAACTACAGGAGAAGAGGTTCCACCTCAACATTAGGAAGAACATCTGGACAGTTAGAGCTGTTTGACAGTGGAACACACTGCTGCCTCTGAGGGTGGTAGAGTCTCCTTCCTTGGAGGTCTTTAAAAAGAAGTGGGATGGTGTTAGTATATCCTTCTATTTCTCCAGCTAGATAAAGGGTTTTCACAATTAATATCTAGCATGGACCATGACTGGAAGTCATGATGATGATGTAATAGGAATCACAGTGACCCAAGGTAGCTAGAAATGCACCAGTGTTGAAGTCACACTGACCAGGGCATGCCAGGCTTAGATAGAACAAAAGAACAAGCATTGTTGGGTTATGTTAAGCATAACACATTCCTCCTGCCTGCTTATTTTGCATTTCCTGTGGGAAAGGAAATGCAGGAAACAAAGAAAGACATTTGTCAAAACAGACAGACTGCCTCGGCAGACGACTCAATTGAGCCGTCTCCGAGGCCTGGA
>JAIPUX010001880.1:116476032-116489811 GCA_020142125.1 Phrynosoma platyrhinos
TCTTATAATATGTTCTGCATACAAGTTGAACAGATTGGGTAAAAGGATGCAGCCTTGTATGACCCCTTTGCAATTTGGGAACCATTCTATTTCTCCATGTTCTGCTCTGACAGTAGCCTCTTGTCCTGAGTACAGATTCCTCATATATACTCATATATGGTATCCATATAACTCTCTTTATCCCCATTTTCATAGAAGGACAGAATTCTTATTTGGAGGACAATACTCTAATTTTGACTCTCTTGTGCCTACATTCTTTGATCCAGTCTAGACACTTAAAACCAAAAAGTGTAGGGGGGGTCAATTCCATTAAGCCAGGAACAGGTATCATATAACCTTCCAGCTGACACTGAAGTTTAACCGGTTTTTTTTTTTTTTCCTGTACATTTGATGGGTTGAGGCTGCCAATGAGGTCCACATGGAGTCCAAACATTGCAGGATGGTTTGGGTGGCAAGATCATCACTTAGGGTACATCAACAAAACCACAGTGTCCAGATTGAGGGATGCAATAATATTCTGCTCTGAGCTCATCTTCAGTTCCGGGTCCAGTTGTGGACACTAGAATTCAAGAAGGATACTGACAAGCTGAATCATATGTTGAACATGAGCCAGCAGTGTCATGCTCTAGCAAAGACGATGAATGCTGTTTTAGCCTGCATTAACAGAAGCATGGTTTCCAAGTTAAAGGAAGCAACAGTCCCACTATATTCTGTATTGTATGAGGACTCATCTGGGGTTTTGTGTTCAGTTCTGGGTGCCTCGTTTTAAGAAGGATATAGACAAATTGGAGCAGGTTCAGTAAAAGGCAGCCCATTTTCTGTGGTGTCACGTGGTGTGATCTGCTCCCCCTTAGAAATGCTCCTGGCAGCATGAAGCTTTTGTGGACCACAGCCCATTTCCTTTGGACAAGGGGAGAAACTAGATGTCCTGTGAGGCCTCCTCCATCTCCACCATCCTGGAGGTTAATCCCCACCCCATTAAATCCATCCTGATAGCAAGAGCCAAAACACAGCAAAAAGAAATGGCATTCGTTCCCCTTTGCTGAGCTCTGTTAGACACAGTGGAAGCAGTAGAGATAAGATAAGGCTGACTCCTAGGCTGTTTGCTTTTCAAATGTTTTCTCTTCCATCTGGAGGCTCAAGCTTATCTTCGTGCTGTTTAAATGCCTCTGTTGAAGAGGATGGGAAAGAACTGGCACAGCCACTCCTGTCTCAAACCCAGACATATTAGGGATGAACTTGAGAGCCTGAAGTCAAGAGGTTCTGAGGGCATCATCATCAGCCACCCCAGGTTCAAAATTTGCCAGCCTGGAATTTGCAAGAAAAATACAGTTCTGGAGGCCAGCTATTACTGGAGGGAAACAATCTGTCTGCTTGGGATTCTATTTCTTTGGCTCAGATAAAGTTGCTCAGGGGAGGAAAACCAGAGGGATTTATGAGCCAAAATTTCAGCCAGTGCAAACTTCAAAGCTTTGGACTTTGCTCACAAACACAATTTATGGTGATGGGGGGGGGGGGGGGGGGGGGGGGGGGGGAACAAGTTGAATTCTTAAAACAAAATTTTCCAAAGGGAATTCATTCAGGGTTGTTTTAAGTAAGAACTCACCAGAATTCATCAATCTCTTCATCAGCATTGCAGAAACAATGCTGCAATTGTGAAGATGGTTGCTAGGACCTCAGGCTTCCAGACTATGGCCCATTCTATGAGGTGTGGATTGTGTTTTACATTGATTTTATCCTCAGAGTTGGTTGGGGGGGAAGGGGCTGTAGGGACAGTCCTGCCCCCCAAAAGGTGATGGAAACCAAACCATCTTTCAGTCTCTTATTCCCAGGCTGTTTCTGGAGCAGTGGCAGGAACAATCTGGGCCTCTGGACATTACTGGACTGCAAATCCCATCATGCCATGCTAACATAGCCAATGGACTTTGGAGACATAGCCATGCTAATTTGGAATATCGGTTTCCAAAAGGATCTTGTAGCAGAGACAGAAGTGAGTGAAAGTTGTATGCTACAACGTCTTTCACACAGTTAGTCTCAAAGGTGCTACAAGATCGATTTGCCTATTGCTGAGACTTGCAATCATAAAATCATAAAATTGGAAGGGATTCCAGGGGTGAACTAGACAAATCCCTGCCATGCAGGAATCCATCACTAAAATATCCCTGAGATACGGGCTGTATCTACACTGCAGAATTAATGTAATTTGACACTGCTTTAATGACCATGGATAAATGCTTTGGAATTATGGGATTACCAGTTTTGTGAAATATTTAGCCTTCATTGTCAAAGAGATTTGGTTCCATAACAAACTGTGGTGTAGATGCAGCTCATTTCTCAGAGATGCAGCATAGATGAAACCAGTGGTGTATCCTGAATTGGTGTCACCCGGTATGTGTGGGGGCTTCTGGGGACAGGACTTCTGGCATGCATGCATGTGGGTGCACCAGAAAATTGTGTGCACAGCCCTGCAGCAGCTTAGAAATCCCTGCCGCAGCCAAGAGAGCAAGCCCCATGCACCACCAGTGGCCCAGAATGCCCCACGGTGGCCAGGAGAGGGCCCAGAAAGCCCTGCAGTGACTGGGATAGGTCCCAGAAAGCTCCATGGTGGCCAGGAGAGGTCCCAGAAAGCCCCATGGTAGATGGAAGAGCAAGCCCAAGGCCCTTGGGGACCAACCAGGTATCACACCCTCTTCTGTGTGCTCTGCACCCCCCGCATCCCCCCAATGGCACAACTGGAAAACACTATGCAAAGTTGAAATGTTTTGCAACTGTTTTTTTTTTTCTCACGTCATTTCTTATGTCAGTTTTCTGTCCATTTATCCTCTTGCATAGAGACTGTGCATAGAGACTGTCTTGTTAGTCCAATATGGAGTGTAGAGTGGCATTGCTGGCACATGATGGCATATATCACTTTGGAGGAAGAGCAAATAAATGTATCTCTGGTGTGAGTGATGTTATTGGCTTTCCAACAACAATACTAACTGACCACCATAAAGACCTGAAGGTCCATTACATGTCCCTTTGTATAACAGTATGGAGCCCTTTGAAAATTTAAGGCAAGGGTCTTAATTGGCATCTTTCTGGAGCCTATTACATCCCATCCTACCCTCAAAACTGTATAAACATATTTTAAACCTGAACATTTGTTATCACCTGGTACTGCATCCAAAGAAGTAGGTTTCTATTCATGAAAGCTTATGCTAAAATAAAAATCAATTAGTCTTAGAAGTGCTGCCAATTCCCCCCCCCCTTTTCCCCCTTCTTTTCCTTTCCTCCTTTTTATGCTGCAAGAGACTAAGATGGCTACTTCTTTGAAAAAAGATCAAGAATGATATTGACAGACTGGAACATGTTCAGAGAAGAGGTGATGTGTTAGCAATATCATCATCATTATTTATTTAAATAGTCATATTTAAAGATCTAAAGGGATGCTGCTCCAGAGAGCAATGGATTCAAAGTACAGGAAAAGAGATTCCACCCCAACATGAGGAAGACTTTCCTGATGGTAAGAGCTTTTCAACTGTGGAAGATGCTGCTGTGGTGGGGTTTTTTTAACCTCCTTCGGAGATTTTTATACACAGAAGCTGGGTGGCCACTTGTCACAGGGAGGACTTTGATGGTGTCTTCCTGCATGGCAGAATGTGATTGGACTTGGTGGCTCTTGTGGTCTCTTCCAAATGTAGGAATCTATGAAATGGATTCAAAATATAAAGAAAAGAAATTCCTCCTAAACCTCAGGAAGAGGAGTTGTGCATTTCACCTTGGCAGGAGAGTTGGACTGGATGGCCCTTGTGGTCTCTTCCAACTCTATGATTCTATGATTCTATGACTAGATATCTCCTCCAGTTCCTTCCAACTCAATGGTTCTATGATTCTAAGGCCCTTATGACTGTTACACCACAGATTAGCCTTCCTTTACCCCTAGTCAACCTTTGAGATCAACAATATTAAAGGGATGTTTTAGGCAGGTAGCCAAAAAGGCACCTCCATTACAGGAAACTAGTCATGTCATATAAGAACTTCCATGATCATATTTGGAGATCCTGCTGGCTCAGTACTGATGAAACCTCAAAAGCGCAGTCAACGATAAACCAATTAAGGTCCGAAACTGTATAATCCCTTAATTGATAGGAGTGATGGTGGGTGATAGACCTTGGATTTACACATTCCATTGCCATCTTAAATCTCATTTTGGGGAAAAGGTAGGATATAAATCCCTTAAATAAATAAATAAATAAATAAATAAAACATGAGCAGAAAACAAAAATGTCTCCCTCTGGGAGTGAGACTCCTTTGTCCAGGGACATTCATGGTTATTGTCCAGCCATTTACAGACTTTCAGTTCCATTCTTCCCTTCTGGAAAATTCATTTTAATCCCAAAACTGCCCAGGGATATGTTTTGGCCTATAAAAGTCCCTGCCAAAATACCACCAATTTGGTTTTGGTTGAGGTCAGACAGTCATCCTATCTGTATTTCCTTTGATTTCTCAGTATTGACTGGATTCACAGGAAGCTGCTGAGCCATTTTACTTCAAGAATCTCCAGTTTGACCTCTGTTTCTGGAACTAGTACAGTATCACCCTTTGCAATCCTAAAAAAATCACTATTTGCTACTATCTGTTAATTCTTGTGTGTGTGTCTGTTTTTGTGTGAAAGTTTATTTCTCCTATTGCTGTTATAAAGAAAACTACATTTGTATCTTGCAATCTGGAGTTCTGTTTCTCAGAGCAATGATTTAATCTCAGCAGAGAAATTTAGCAGAGAAAGCCTAGTTTCCAAACAAGAGCACTTTTAAAAAATGTTTTATGATCTTCAACCAGATGTGCTTACTGAAAGATTGGCAAGTTCGCCATTTCATTATAAGAGGGAATCACTCTGTAGGCCTATATTCTAGTCCTGCCAACAAGCAGAAACTGAATTATGTATTATATATAACCATGCCCTACATATTCATGGAAGAGACTTTTAACAATCCTGAGAAACAGAGGTTTTGTTAGCATATGTGATTTTTTATAAAATTTTGGACACAAGTGAAGTTCCCTCTATGACCCCAGACCGATCTCTGTGAGATGTCAGCCATAATCCCCTAGATGGCAAGTCATGTAGGCTCTGAGAGATCTGCCCAGAACAAATGAAAAATTCCCTACCAGACAGGTTTGCTACCTTTCATTCCATTTTCTTTCTTCTTTTCCTTCCTTCTGTTCTTTTTGTTTATTAAAACATGCTCACATTGATTTTATTATGTATTTCTCATGCCTCTGCAAGGTATACAGGTCTACCTCAGTTAACAAAGTCGGTGTGTCCCCAGACCTTGTTTCTTTAACACAAAATTTGGTACCAGAGGGAGAAACAAAATGGAAAGAATAGGGTTACCTCCCTAGACCCACAAAAAAAGGAGATGAGATCGACATGTTTCAACCAGTGTTTAATTCCAAACTAACATTGTGCACACATGAAACAGTCAGGTTAGGTGGGCCTTGCATAAGTAAATAGCATTTTTCTTTTAAAAAAATAATTTTATTAAAGTTTCCAAAATACAAATGTTCAAACATACAACATAAAACTAACAAAAAAAATGAAACAAAGATATATATTTTTAAAAACCCATATATTAGTATGAAGAGAGATCTTGTACCACTTTTGAGACTAACTGAAAGAAGCTGGCATCATGAGCTTTTGTAGACTTAAATCTACTTCCTCAGATGCAACTTATATATTAGGTTTAGCGTTCTTATGTCTGTCCCACTCCTTATGTCAACAAATAACAACAAAACAATATTGAAATGCAACATTACAGTAATGACAATCATCCATATCATATTTGTTACTTCCTTTTCCTCAGTTCTTTGGATAGTTTGTAAACAAAAACATTTTGAATCTTCCACTGAACACTTGAAAGTTTCTTCCAGAATATATCCAGGGAGGATTTTTCCTTTCACAAGCCTCCACTTATCTCATGAATTTTCATTTTGCAACCAGATTTTTAGATCTAGAAATGAAATGAGAGACAGTAAACACAACTCCCCTGAGTTAAATACTGAACTTGTAGAACAACATTGCCTAGTGGCTGCAACGGCTGTTTACATAGTCATTTTGTTAACTGCTCTTGAGTCAGCCCCAATACACGATGACTCTCTGGATGAGACATTTCCAAGACTCCCTGTCATCCACTGCTCTACTTTTGTCCTGTGACCACCTTTATAGAGTCCATCCATCTAGCGTGTGACCTTCCTCTCTTTCTGCCTCCCTCCACCTTTCCTAGCATTATTGTTTTTTTCCAATGAGTCCTGCCTTTTCATGATGTGGCCAAAGTATGACAGCCTCAGTTTGATCATCTTGGCTTCTTGGGCTTGATCTGTTCAAAGACTCATTTGTCTTTTTGGCCATCCACAGTGTCATCAGCTCTATTCTCCAGCACCACGTCTCAATTGATTTTCTTTCTATCTGCTTTCTTCACTATCCAGGCCTCACATGTACACATGGTAATGGGGATTACAATTGTACAATTCTGATTTTCATGCTCAGTTGTATATCCTTAGTTTTTAGGATCTTGTCTAGTTTTTTCATAGCTGCCCTTCCTATTACTAATCTTCTTCTGATTTCTTGACTGCAATCTCTGTTCTGATCAATGTTTGATTCTAAGGTACGGGAACTCTTTAACTATGTCAGTTTCTTCACTGTCTAGGTTGAAATTATATAGAGCCTCCGTGCTCATTATTTTTGTTTTCTTTATTTTCAGCAGTAAGCCTGTCTTTACACTTTCTTCCTTGATCTTTCTTAGTAACTGTTCCGCATCAGAGATGTTTTCTGCTAGTAGTATGGTGTCATCTACATATCTGTGGAGACTATCACCCAGGGGGAAATCGGGGGATTAAAAAGGCATTCTCCCAGGATAGATCACGACTAAGATTTTCACACACACTGCGATCTGAGAGGACTTATCCTGGGAAGAACTGGGAATGCTTCAGCAACAAATCATTCATGGGGCATTCCTGTTGATATTTCTTCCTCCTATCTTCACTCCACCTTCTTCTGTGTCTAAACTTTCTCTTCATATGATATTCTCTGCATACAAGTTGAACAAATAGGGTGATAGATCTTGCCTGACCCCTTTGCCAATTGGAAACCATTCTGTTTCTCTGTATTTTGTTCTAGAAATAGTCAGCATTATAATGGTCTCATTTTCCATTTCTATTGATTTTCTTCTTCTTCCACTGTGGTTTGAATATTGGGCTGGGATACAGGACAAGCAAGGTTTGAATCCTTACTTAACCAGAGAAACTCACAGAGTGACCTTGGGCAAGTCACATTTGCTCAGCCTCAGAGAAAGATAAAGCAAACACCCTCTGAATGAATATTGTAAAGAAAAACCCATATTTCATTTATTTATGTACTTATTTACATATTTATTTATTTTATATGCTCCCTTCTTCCCAGAGTGGGACCCAGGACAGCTCACAGTTTCACCTTAGGGTCAACATTAGTCAGAAAGACACACAACACCAGAGGCTGCATCCACACTGTAGAAATAATCCAGTTTGACGCCAGTTTAAGTGCCTTGGTTCAATGTTCTGGAATTCTGGGGATTGTAGTTCTGTGAGAGATTCAGCTTTCTCTTTTGGAGAGGTATTGTGCCACAACAAAATACAATCCCCAGAAATTCCATAGCATTGAGCCAAAGCAGTTCAAGTGATGTCAAACTGGATTATTTGTGCAGTGCAGATGCAGCCAACAACAACAAAAGAGTTGAAAGTCAGCATGGTGTTGTGGTTTGAGTGCTAAACTAAAGACTTATTACTGTCATAACATTGACTCTTCACCCAATGTACTACCTGTAGTACAGACCCAGAAGTTTTGAATATCTGTATGTTTCTCTATTTCTGTTCTGCATTTCTACCTTACAAAGGATCTGTGTGTTGAACCTATGGCTGAAAATAGAACTACCAGATTTTTACATTTCCCCCACAGAGAAAAAGAAGAGACCATGTGGTTTCTTTGCCCCTACAAGCCCCATTGTGTAAGCCAGCATCTGCTTTGTATCTTGCAGGAAGGGATTTAAATATTGTGCACAATGTTTTAAGACAGTTTGCTCCAAACTGCCCTCTTTGAAGCTCCTGTTTCCACATCCAACTTTTTCTCTCCTTCCCTTTTAAGTTCAACACCCACTTTGGAGTTTTTATAGTCCTAGATTTTTTGATGCAAAGGGTAGTTAAGTAAATAAATAAATGTGTTGTTGTTGTTGTTCACTGCCCTCAGGTTGATTTCGACTTATGGTGACCCTGTGGATGAGACATCTCCAAGACCCCCTGTCTTCCACTGTTCTGCTCAGGTCTTTCAAATGAATACCGTGACCTTCTTAATAGAGTCTATCCATCTGGCATGTGGTCTTCCTCTCTTTCTGCTGCCTTCTACCTTTCCAAGCATTATTGCCCCTTCCAATGAGTCAAGCCATCTCATGATGTGGCCAAAATACAACAGCCTCAGTTTGATCATCTTGGCATCCAGGGTGATTTTCAGCTTGATCTCTTCAAAACCAATTTGTTTGTCATTTTGATCATCCACAGTTACCTCAGCACACTTCACCAGCACCACATCTCCAATGAATTGATTTTCTTCCTATACACATTCTTAACTGTCCAGCTTTTAGATCCATACATAGTGATGGGGAATACCATGACTTTTATGATTCTTTTATTATTTTACAAGCTTTGTTTTGGTGCCACAGCAACCCGCAGTTCCCAGGACTCCACAGCATTGAGCCATGGCTATTAAAGTGCTGCAAAACTGGATTATTTCTGCAGTGCAGATGCAGCCTTAAATCTCCTGCAGGCTCACAATCCCTCAGCACTAGTTTTTGCTCTTCGCAACTGGTGAGACTCTCAGCTGGCCAGGTCTGTGCAAGCTGAGAGCATGGATTTAACAAAGTTTGTTCATCCAGCTCATTCATTTCAAGTTATATTCTGCATTTCTGACACATGGAGAGAGTGAATGTGGGAGCAGAGGTCCTTTGTAAAGAGCATTAGCTCTGATCTGGGGTAGCTTGGGTTCTGCAAGGTTTATTTTGAGTCTTTATGAAGGAGCTAAGCCTTCTTCTTGCAAAGCAGGTTGCTCTCTGACCTAAAAAGCTCAATCTTGAATATATATATATATATATCACTTTCAGAGCTGGTACTTTTACTGAACTTTCTTCAGAGTTTCCTCCTTTTCCAGGTGATAATGTGAACAGGATGTAGATTCAGTACTGGATGGCCCCAATGGTAACTATGATCCAGGCCAGAAATTGCTGGCTAGAATCCCATACTAGTTGGTCCCAACTACACCAGTCTTGCTGAATCAACTGTTGAATGGGAGTTAACCTGTAGGTAAATCCAATAGTTCCTATGGATCTTCTCTAACCAGGAGCAAAAGTAAGGATTCATATCACTGTCTACCCTTTTGCCCTCAGATATCCTCCATATGCATGTCCGCACCTGGGTAAATCCAGATTAAAATGACTGCAGCTCAGGTGTTGCTCTCAAACATGGCCTCCAACTAGAGATGGAAATAATATTAGAAAATATTCCCCTCCCCAAAACATTGTTAAAAAATTGTTTCTCAGGAAGACCCTGATGAGGACAATCCTGGGCTGGCAAATATCTTGGCAATTCAGGATATATTCTGTGCAAAATGCATGCATATTTGTATAGAAAGCAGCATTTCTGCTTTAATGCTGCAATTCTGGTGATATTACAAGGGACAGCCCTTACTGATATCAATGAGTATCACTACATATGCCTTGCAGAGACAGGAAACAAGCCATTCAAACAAAAAACAGTCTAACCTATGAGGAAAGTATACACCTTTCAAGGCCGTTAGCACACCCTGCATACCCTGTGCTATTTTTGCATACAAATATTTTGTTATATTTTGTTAAAATTGCAGTTACAGAGAGGCCAAAAAGCATGAACCTGGAAAGGCCCATGACCTTTGCAAAGCCAAGTGAACTTCTCATAAGTGGTAACATAAGACCTGAGGTTGTATGTGAAGGACCCCTGTAACTTAATGGCTGTAAGTATTGCCACTTCCCAACCCCCTGCCATGTGCATTTCTTCTTGAAGGTCAAAGATAAAGAAGTATTTCAGCCTAAAACATTAAGCCAGGGGTAGGCAACCTTTCCCCTTTACGGGCCGAGGGACTTCAGCTCCCAGAATCCCAGGAGCTATTGGCCAACATGGGACTATTGGCCAACATGGATGAGGCTTCTGGGAGTTGAAGTCCCTCGGCTCTTAAAGGAGAAAGGTTGCCTACCCCTGCATTAAGCCAACTTCTCTGCTAGCCCCCATAGTATTTTCCAATACCTCATCCTGTCCTAGAAGTACTGAGGAGTCCAGTTTGGAATTAGGCAGAAACTCTGTCCAGTTCAAGCTAGACTCCTTAGTACTTCTGGTTGTGGCACAAAGCAGAGTACTGGGTTCCATTTAACTCCCAGCTTTCCCCTAGATTGGAGCTGGCTTCTGGAATTGGAAAGCATTGCCCATTGCAATCCTTTAACTTGCTATCCACTACCACCTTATATATCTTAGCTCGTGTGTGTGTGTGTGTGTGGGTGTGTGTGTGTGTGGGTGTGTGTGTAAATGCTTTGTGTGAATGTTGACGTCCCTCTTGTTGTTCAAATAATAAAATTGAGTTGTACTTAGCAGTTTAGAATTCTAGATTTTCAGAACCAGTAGACGTAGGCTTGTGTCACAGCTAGAGTTATCGTGGCCCTCTCGCTGCTAAATTATTGAACCAAATTAATTTCCTCATTGAATACAATTGGTGGGTGCCCTCCCAGGACCTAGGTTTTTGAGCTAACAAGGCAATGCTTTCACCCTGAGATTCCTCCCACTCATCCCAAGGACTAAAGAAGAGGAATGGGCTCTGGATCTGAGAGTCCTGCTTGAGCAGTGGCCATCTGTTTAAAAAATTCCCAAGGAGGGCTCTTCTCTCATAAGGTGTTCTTCCCAAGCTTTTGGAATGGGGGGCTGATAAACCATGACTAGCAAGCTAGAGCCTATAGTTAACTGTCACCCAGCTTGACAGATGCCTGTTCAACTGATCATCTCCCCTCTTAATAGGTTCCTGTCATTTAAAGACCTAGGAGGAGGGAAGGGATCAATACCTGGCAGTCATAATAATGATCAAATGACTCTGATTTGGACACATTCCCATTGCTTCTTTGCCCTCTGCTGGTGGGAGTGCCAATTCTTTTTGTATGTTAATATGGAAACTGTTGTGTTCTTGCACTAACTCAAGCTTAAGGATAGCAGTGGGGTAGGGAGATCAGGGCGGGTTGCTATTGCATTATATTTAGCCCCAGGTTTTTTGGTTTTGAGACATCAGGAGAGCAACAAACAGTGCAGGGGGGAGGCACATTCCACAGGAGGGAGGCACATGTAGTTTTCTGGCCATCAGGATTTCCCAGGAGTAAAATAAAAAAAGCATTCCCCCCCCCCAACATTTTTGCTCCCAAATGCTCTCCACATCTTCTCCTCCAGACAATGTAGATCCAGGAGATGCCTTTAAAAAAAGAAAAAAGAAAGAAATGATGTCTAGATGCCTACTAACTTCCTGTTCTTCAAAAAGGCATCTACAAACCTAAAATGGTCACACACACCCCAAAAAAAATTGTGGCAAGTGTACACTCTAGAGAGCACCAGGGGCAATTTTTTACTTTTTCTGCTGGGGACGGCTCCACTGTGGATGTATGTGTTGTATGCCTTCAAGTCATTTCTGATTTATAGTGACCCTAATGTGACCTCATTGCCTTCCCTTGAAACTGAGAGTATGTGACTTGCCCAAGGTCACCCATTGGGTTTCCATGGCCAAGTGCGGAATAAAACCCTGGTCTCAAGTCATAGTCCAGCACTCAAACCACTATGACACACTATGGTCCTCCAAAGTTTCCTGGGGTATTAGTATTAATATCCTACACCTTCCCCTTTTCAGGACTCAAGTCAGCTTACAACATAGGTCAGAAAGAAATAAACATAGGTGTTGTCCACATTGGCCTAATAAAACTTCCTCCCAGTGAGTAGTCTGGATGATGCAGGGCCTGATCCCTTGTTCTGGTACCAACTATTAGCATGGCATCCTGCCAGTTGAGCAATGAACCCAAGGTATGCTCCTCTTGCAAATGTTTAAAATTAATTACCATTTGCTCTGGATCTTCCCAGAAAATCCAGAACCCTCTGCTGGGATGCTGGAGGCTGTGCACATGCATGTCCTGCTGTGCTGGTACTGGCATTTGTGTGAGTTGCTTGCTTTGAGGTCAGAATGAGGTACCCAGGCATGAGATTGATGCTGGGCACTTCATTCTGACCTCTGAGCAAACAATTTATGCTGGCGCTCATGGCTGGCACAGGGGGATGCTCATGAGAACAGTTGCCCAGTGATGCAACAGAATGGGCAAGGCAGCAAGGGGATATTAGGACAAGTTGGCGCCAAAATACTCCAGGCTGGTTCTGGAGTTTTCTGACCCAGCCATAGTTAAAAATTTACAAAATGCAATCTTTTTTTTTTTAAAGTTTAAAAGCAATTAACTGTCAAAAAAAATTAAAACCAGTTAAAAACGTGAACCATAAAAAGCATGCACACACACAAAAGAGAGATAGAAAATCCAGTACACATTTTACAAGGCCCACCTAAGCAATCCGTCCTCAAAGGCTTGTTGAAACAGAAAATGCTTCATTTGGTTTCCCCTTGTGTCTTTCGTAGCCAAATTCTGAGCAGCTTCTTTCATACAAAACAGGCTTGTGGTGTCGCTTTCTACCCTTGGGGACCAAGGAAGGTGTCCAGCCACATTGCACTCTAAGTGCCCTGATTCTTCAGCCACCTCCTGACTGCATGTATTTAGCAAAACATTATGCCACACTGTTTCAAATAAATTGTAGAACTGGATGGTACCTTCAACATCATCTAGATTAACACCTTGCACAATGCAAGACCTCCAATGTGGGATGCAACTACAGCATCCTTGGTAGATGTTTCCCCCAGCCTCTGCTGAAATGTCTCCAAGGATAGAAAGCCCACCTCTTCCTAAGGGAGCCTGTACCCCGTCTAGAATAGCTCCTTACTTTCAGAAGTGCCTCTGGATGCTTAGCTAAAATCTGCATCCCTACAATTTCCACTCATTCAGTTCTAGTCTTGTCCTCTAGAGCAGCAGAGAAGAAATCTGTTCCATTTTCTGCATGGTAGCTCTATCTATATCAGGAGTCTGCTGTCATATCTCCAGTGAATCTTCTTTCTCTAGGATAAACAGATTTTATTTGTTTTTATTGCTGCTGAATCACATATTCAGCTTATAGAATCATGGAAACATGACATTGGAAGGGACTGCAAAGGCTATGTGGTCTAACCCTTGCCATGCAGGTGAAGGACTCCAGAAAGATGACCATCCAACATCTGTTGAAAGACCTCCAATGAAGGAGAGTCCAACAACCTCCAAGGCAGTCTACTCTACTCTCAAACTCTCAAAGTAGTGTATGCAAAGGGATCTTATAGCACCTTTGAGACTCACTGTCAAAAGAAGCTGTATCATAAGCTTTCATAGACTTGGTTTACTGCATCAGATATGTCTATGAAACTTATGCTACAACATCTTTTCCAGTTAGACTCAAAGGTGCTTCAAGATACCTTTCCACACTGGTAGACTAACATGGTGTTGTCTCTGGAGTCTCAAAGTCAAGAAGTTCTTCCTAATGTTTAGGTGGACTCTCTTTTCTTTTAATTTGAACCCACTGAATCTGATTTGAATCCTA
>JAIPUX010001880.1:116489911-116503067 GCA_020142125.1 Phrynosoma platyrhinos
ACTAAACACAATCTCTTTCACATACACATAAGAACTAACAAAAGATAGTGTGTTGCAGGGTTATAAAGAGACACTACTATATCAATCCTGAAGAGTAGCTCCAATTGTGGGGTTACTGGAATGATGATAGCTTGGTAGCCATCTGTGATACATGGGGTGGCTACTGAAGTGTCCATTTGAAATCGAACAAAAGTTCTGTCAGGTTTCAAACTGTACTGAATTGCTATTGTCCAGGCACATATATTTATAGCAAGAAATGGGTCCTGGAGCTGTGTTTTGGAGTTAAATGGCTTTTCCAGGAGTTAAATGCCCTCCCTGGAGAGGGAGGTAGGTCAGGAGAATGGAACGAGATATGAGAGAATGACTGGGCAACCAGTGTGAATGTTCCCAAACAAAAAGAGTTTTAAACCCAGAAGGAAACTCCCTTTGTCTGTAGTATGCAAGCAATTTCCAGGTCCAGCACCTACCATCACACTCCTTGGTTAAGGGATTCTGATGATTCTGATCTTGGATGATCCCATCACTGTTAAGTGCTTTGGCTCCCCCCATGCTGAGCCATCCAGATTTCCAAATATTGTATGGCTGGTTTCTTGCACTGGGGTGCCCCCCTTTGGCTAATAATAATAATAATAATAATAATAATAATAATAATAATAATAATATGTATTTATACCCACCCCTCTGCATAGCAATCGGGGCAGCTTCCAACATAAAATACAATACAGTAAAATCAACCCTAAGCCCGAACCTTCCCAACTCTTAAAATTTTATTAAACAACGACCAATTTAAAAGCAATTTAAAACAAATTGCAAATTTTGTCAGTTAATAAATTAGAGTAAACATGGCAGCAGAGGATATGATAGCGGTTGGAATGGGGGGGAAAGAGGTACAGGGAACAAGTTCTCTGACTGGGAGGACTAATCAGGAAAGGCCTGCCGGAAGAGATCCATCTTGACTGCCCTTTTAAAGCTGTCTAAGGTTAGTAAATGACAGATCTCATCCGGCAGGCTGTTCCGTAATCTGGGAGCGGTCATCGAAAAGGCCCTCTGGGAAGTGGCTGTTAGTCTAGATTTATTTACCTGTAACAGATTCCTTCCAGAGTACCGAAGTGTGTGGGGCGGATTGTACGGGAGGAGGCGGTCTCGAAGGTAGGTTGGGCCCAAGCCATTTAGGGCTTTATAGGTAATAACCAACACCTTATACTGGGCCCGGACACTAATAGGCAGCCAGTGAAGAGACTTCAGAACAGGTGTTATATGGTCTCTTTTAGATGTACCGGAGACCAGCCTGGCTGCCATATTTTGCACCAATTGAAGTTTCCGAACCAAGCACAAGGGTAGCCCCATGTAGAGCGCATTACAAAAATCCAGATGTGAGGTTACCAGAGCATGTACCACAGTTTCGAGGTCCCTTACTTCCAGGAAAGGGTGCAGCTGGCGTATCAGCTGAAGTTGATAACTACCTTCCTAAAGCATCCTCTTAATATCAATTTGATATCATAAGTTGAAGAGGGGTGACAAAGGGCTGGATCCTGGGGTAACAAAACTATCTACATTACCTATTCATATTTGTACATTGCCAAGCCTCTTCAAGATTATAAAGACACCATCTGACTCATGCTGTTTTAATTCACTCTGATGTGTAAGCTTCTAGAAATTTCATCTGTTGTCCTTTCTCTCTTTTATGCTTTTATGTTTTTTGCTTTGTTTTCTTTTTAGTCACACCATGATGGGTATAAAAGCAGAAGACTGAAACCTCCAAAGAAGGACAGTCAACTGTTTTCTGAAGCAGTCACTGGTGAATCTTTTCCCCTAAGGAAGTTCTTCCTAAAGTTTAAGTGGAATCTCTTTTTTTTGGAAGTTTGAATCTATTGCTTTGGCTCTTACACTTTGGAGCAGAAGAAAACAAAGCTTGCTCCAACTTCCATCTGATCGGCTTTCAGTTTGTTGGCAAAGCTGTAAGTCCTTGGAATCCTTGTGTCTTTTGAGGCAGTTGTTCTATTCCACTTTTCTCCAACATTAGGATGCAAAGCAGCTCACAGTTTAAAAGAACAATACATTGATGGCCATATGATTCATTACTGTATGGATTCCTCCTCATATCAGTGGCTTTCTTCTTACTCTGTTATAGAACTTCAAAGCTCCTTGTTGTCTGTGATATCTAAGATACTAGGCCAAAGCAATCTGTTTAACCCCCCTTTTTTTAAAAAAATGCAGAGAAATGTATCAGAATTCTGTATTTATTTATTTTTACGTTCATATCCTGCCTTACATCATATGATCTCAGGGCAGCCAACAGTAAAATCAGTTTCACCACATTCAACAATATGAAAATAAGTCTTATTCTTCTTCTTCTTCATCATCATCATCATCTTCCAAAATAGTACAATTTAATATCATAACATGAGCATAAAATCAATTAGGTCCCAAAAACTTTAATTTTAAAAAATAGGGTCAAGATCCAAACCACAGTGTACATTTTGTAACTTTACACATTCTTATGATGCAGAAAAGCAATGAAAACTTGTTAGTGAACTGCAAAGATGTGCACTGAGTACTTCAAATGTGCATCAAACACTTCTGATGCACATCAAGTGCCCCATTGTGCTTCACCACTTCCATTGGTGCCCATTGTGCATTGGGCCATGGCACATCAGTCACTCCATTGGCTACCTTTGTGCAATGGATGCCCATACACAGTAAACTCAGAACAGCCCCTGGGTGAATATGGATGTTGCAAAAATACAGTTGGCCCTCCACATTTGTGGCTTTGACTTTTGTATATATGATTATTCATGGATTTAATTGATATGTTCTCTCTAGGAATCTCTGGGTCCTCCAGCATGACTGTGCTAGAAGTTGACCATAGAGTTCTGTTGGAGGACCTAGGATTCCTAAATAAAACAGGCATTTGTAGCATGAATCTATGGTCAGCTTCTGACTAATGTTGACCATAGAGTTGTCGTGGAGGACATAAAGATTCCTAGAGTTGTTTCAGGTAAAAACAAAACATCAGTGTTGGTTTTTTAAAAAAATTGTGCTTTTTCTATTTTCATGGGTTCCCTGTGCTCCTAACCCAAGAGAATGTGGAGGGCCCACTGTACACATTTTAATTTTGTGCTCATCGCAGGTCTTTTATGTGGACTGAGTCCCAAACCTAACACCTACCCATGTTTTAACCTGGTCCAGAATGAAGCCAGTGTTGACACTCAATCAGCCTCCTAAGGAAGGTCATCCAAGAGAGAAAACTCTGACTACCCTACATCCTCCAACAATGAATAGCTTCCATGGATGGAACATTGAGGAGAGCCCTTCCAGCAAATATTACTCCTTTGGTAGGCATACATATAGGACAATTTCTGGGGAAATGTCTGAGAAAAATTGTGGATCCATCCAGCACTTGTGTATGGACCCTGTCCTAGTGAAATAGTAGAATTCTAGAATTGGAAGAGATCTCCAAGGGTTGTCCAGTCCAAACTCCTTCTGCCATGCAGAAAGACACCATGAAAACACTCTTGACAGATGGCCATCCAGCTTATTTAAAAGCCTCCAGAGAAGGAGACTCCCTTCAAGGCAATGCATTTCACTGACAAGCAGCTCTTACCATCAAATCTGAGTGGATTACCTAAATCTGATGCAGTTCCTTTTTATGGACCATTCCAGATGGACTTCCAAGGAGGCAAAGTGGGAAATGCACTTATTTTTCCACTCACCAGTTTTCTCTGCCAGTTGCTGGCATTCGGGTCTCTGTGGCCTTTACTCAAATCAGCTGTAAATCAAGTCCATTTCTGATGCCCATGCCAACAAGGAGAGAGATGCCACAGATGAGAGTGGGAGATGCTTCTGCATCAGCAATTTTTGATCCATCCATTCTTTTAGAAAGCCGTTGCACAGGCAGTATTTGCAACTGTACATCACTCCAATTCATTTCAGCATCTTCAGCTAGCAGAGCTGTTCCTCCTCAAAGCAGCTGGCACAACATCTAACAGAGCCAGACCTTTGCTGCTGTGAGGGACTCTGGCACCAACAAAAGTCTGTTTGCCTTCTCCTGATGGCCCAAATCGGGCCGGCTGGGTGGATGGATGCTGGCCAAATTGTGCCAGTTGGTCAGCAAAACATGCATACTGATACTTGGTGCTTTCAGCTCTCCTTTAAAAATGGGGAAGAGGGAAAAGATTGGTGAAGAAAAATTCAGAAATGGTAGAGGGGACAAGACTTTGGGATGATAAGAGCATTTGTCTGAAGGACAAAGGAAAGGGTGTTTGAATGTGTTCCATTTTTTTATTATTTAATTTTGTTAAGAGATCTTCTATTTGAAGGCCAAGTCGGATTTAAAGGGGGGGGGATACAAGATGAAGATGTTCATCAACTGTACTTATACTCACAATAGAGATAGAAAGAATATTTATAAATATTGGCGGGGGGGATGGTTGAAAATACATTTGCTGAGTGCTGGAAAACTTTGACAGAGAGAATCCTGGCTTGATGAGAATCTTCATAATTTGGGATTTTTTCTGCACAAAATTTACACAGAAAGCAACACTTTTCTGCAAAGGAAGCAGCATCGTCTGGTCAGAAAATAATATGTTTGTGAAGAACTATTGTTTTCTGCACAGAAAATCTGTCTTCTTTACAAAAAAGAAGTACAGTGCGAGCCAGTATGGCATTGTGTTTTGAGAGTTGGAGTATGATTCTGAGACCAAGGTTCAATTCCCAGCTTGGCCATGAAACCCAGTGGGTGACCTTGGGAAGGTCACACTCTCTCAGCCTCAGAGGAAAGCAAAGTCAAATCTCTTCTGAACAAATATTACCAAAAAAACCACCTGATAAGTTTGCCTTAGGATTGCCATGAGTTAAAAATTACTTGAAGGCACACTATCACCACAAAGGCTACCATTATTTTTCCTCTGCCAGAAACCATCAATGCAGATTGAATTAAATGCCATGCATTTACTTTTGTTCTTTCACTATTTTTGAGGCAGTCCTGCTGATGATGTTGTGAATAGGGGTGTGACCCTGGATGCCAAGAATTTGCTGCTGAAATTGAATTTTTCTTTCCTCCATTTAAAAAAAATTGTTTTAGAGCTTAAAGTGGACTTGCCATGGCTCCATCCACATTCTGCATCCACTGCATTGGCCCTCCTCTTCATTCTGGTGTATCATCCTCACAACACTGTATTTTGTTATCCAGCAAAGAAATCTGTGTAACCCAGAAAGCTGCAGAATCCTTTTCCAGCAACCTGCGTCCTCTCAGCTCTCTCCTTCCCTTTTTAGCATCCATGAGTCCTCATGCCGCCTTTCATTTGAGAGAGAACAATCCTCTTCCGCCCATTGAAGCTCATGGTTTGCAGCTGTCATTTTTTAAACCAAGGGAGTGAATAGAGTTTAATTATTTAGTGTTCCATATAAAACGTTAACAGCCTCTTAATTGTCTCAGCTGAATGTTTTTAGAAGAACTTCCAGCATTTTCCAACAGAAGCATTCTTCCAGCCAGGCAGTTCTCCAGCCTGTGGATGCCAACATATCTTCTTCTTCTTTTGTTCACCTCCTCCCATTTTTTAAACGGCTAAATATTATTTTAGAAACTCTGGTCTCTGATAGTCACTGGGAGAAGGTTTCATCTCTGCATTTCTGGAGCAGCTGTGGTCACGGAAAGAGCTGCTCTGAGCTGCAAGGGATTCCAGTCTGCAGAAGCAGATGGAAATGCAGGACCATTGGTTTCTCTCTGAAATAACATCCTACTTGTCCCTGTTATGAAAGGTCTGCAAGGTGGAGTGGGGGAAAAAATGGAAATCCTATTTTGTGTACCAGCCAATATTTGAAAAACAAAGCAGAACCACAACCCCCTTCTGATCTCAGAATGTCCTCCCTTCATCCTGGGTGCCTGGTGGTTCCATAAACCATGAATACATTTCAAGGGTGCTTCTGGGAGTAAGGGGTGTGTGGACCACACTGGGAGACACCTCAGAGGGAGTGTCTCCTGGTCAGGGTGATCAGACATTCTCCTTTTCCAGGACATGTCCTACATTTCAATCTTCGGTCCAGGTGGAATTCCAAACTGTCCTGTATTTTGAGTATGACCAAGGGGGCCATTGAGCAGCACCACATTTGCTGTACCCCTTCAAGAAATGACAGCCTGTCCTCACTGCAAATAAGGGGATAGGATGGATCCTTCTAAATTTTTTTTTTTTCCTAAGAGCAGCAGCAGACAAAACTCACACTCAGAACTCAGAGCACATTTGTTTCTTGGAGGGGAAAAGGACAGCAAATGTGTTAGGCAATGGGCTGCTTGAGGACACAATGCAAATGTTTAAAGCCCCCCCCCCCAAAAAAAATTTCAGCACAATGGACAAAGGTAAGGAATAATTCAAACGTAGATTCTGTCAAGGATTTGTTGCTAGTCAAGTATAGCTTTAAGTCTTTGTCTTGCTCAGAGTTCTCTAAATATATTGCAGCCAACAAGGCATTTTAATGAAGATAAGTTGATCAGAAAAATACTGTTAAGTACATAATATGTAACATAGCTGTGAAGATAAAAGGTAAAGGTCTCTCCTTGACATGAATGTCTAGTTGTAACTGACTGTAGGGGGTAGTGTTAATCTCTGTTACTAAGTCAAAGAGCCAGCCTTGTCCAAGGACGACTCTGGTGGTCATGCAACCAGCATGACTGAAAACTGAACGTTGTTACCTTCCCATTGAAGTGGTACCTATTTATCTACTTGCATTTGCATGCTTTCCAACTGCTAGTTTGGCAGAAGCTGCGACTAGTGATGGGAACTCACCCCATCATGCAGCACTTGGGCCTTGAACTGCCAACCTTCCAATCTTCTGATCATCAGAACTGGTGTCTTAACCACTAAACTGTACATAAAGCATATGAGATGAATTCATATTTATATTAGTGTTTTTATCTTTTATTTTGTAATGTCCTATTTTTTTTTTCAAATACTCTACATTTTGCAGTGACTTATTCTCCTTTGTGGTTGTGATATCTGCTCCTGGTGCTCTTATGGGAAGCAACTGTCTTCCCCTGTATATAATGCTGTGCCTTTCCATAGGTAGAACGGGACTCCCGGAGCATGAAGGTCCTGAGAAGACCCTGTTAACCTGCCAGAATATGTCATGGAAGATAGCTGGGGTGCTGTCGGCACACCATGGTGAATTAATTCCTTGAGGCCTCCCCATCACTAAATGGCATCTGGACCCCTTTGGGATTTGCAAATAAGGCAGGCAGACCAAAATGACCTGGGACATGGAGGATCCCTTCAGGCGCCCTGGTCTACCAGCCATCAACAGCAAGTTGACTAGAGCCTTTCTTTTTCACAACACCCCAATCTACTCTTGAAGGACCATTGGCCTGGTGGCTCCAAGCCTGAGGCAGGAAGCATAAGTAGCCATACTGGGGTTGCACCAACCCTAGTGACACCACTGATACATTTTGTTTTTGTGGTGTGCCTTCAAGTCAATGCCTACTTATGGTCACCAACTCTTAAGCATTTCTCTTCAGGACTTGTTCAAGGAGGTTTGTCATTGCCTTCCTCTGAAGCTAAAAGCATGTGACTTGCCCAAGGTCACCCAATGAGTTTCATGGCCAAGCTCTGGTCTCCAGAGTTGTAGTCCAACACTCAAACCACTACATCACACCGGCTTTCATCATGTTGTATTCAAATACAAGTATTCAAAAATCCAAAAATATCTGAAATCTAAAACACTTCTAGTCCCAAGCATTTCTAATAAAGGAGACTTAGCCTGTATATGTATGTATTAATATATCTCTGGTTTCCAGGTTTCCAGAGAAAAATAGTAAAAGAGGAGACAGATGACTTGCTTGTGAACTTTTCAAAGAGATCTGCTTTCCATGGAGACTGTGAGATGGGCCTCTGGTCTCATTAATGGAAAAAAAATCTTCATAATAAATCGTCTGTCGTCTCAAAAGCTCTGTTATCATTATTGACTGGGGACCTTCTGAGCTTCCTCATTCTTTGAATTTCATGCATTAGTTCCACCTGAAATCAATAACAAGCACCTCCTTTCTCTTTCTATTTCCTCCCTCTCCGGAATTCCAGTTCATGCCTCAATCTTAATGGGAAGAAGACCAACCCAGTAAAGGAGAAGAAGGCCCATATTTCAGGACGTTGGACTTTAGATAGAGGCATCTTCTAACCACACAGAAATGAGATTTGCGCCATAACTGAGAGAAGTGTATTGTTCTGATATGCCTCAGGCCTCTTGTTCTGATATGCCTCAGGCCTCTTTTAATTACATCTCCATTCCAAATCAAGAGAGATGCAATCAAAAGCATTGCAACTGCAACACACAAAACAACCATGCCCACCCACATTCTCTTGGCTCTTTGTTCCACTCCTCTGATGATGCATGGGGCTAGATCCCTCCCATGCAGAAAGGACAAAGGCAGTCACAGCCAGCCGTGTCACTGGGGTTGGCATCACCAATTCATGGTGCCACCCCCCCCCCCACATTGACCTCCTCCCATACCACACTATGCAGAATCCTTAAGTAATGTTTTTATGTACTAATGTTACTCATAAACATAGTTCCCACATATCACTGAATGTCATGGCAATAGTTGTGCCATTAAACAACTAGCAAAATTAAAGCTATAGCTTTAAATTGCAGTATCATGTGCACAGCCTAAATGTATCTACATGTACATAGTGTCAGGTGTTTCAAGAGAAAATTAGGTAAGATGGGATGTTCTTAAACAAAATTTAAAGAAGAATAAGCAATTTAAAAATTTAAATTTTAAAATAAAAAATAGTTTAATTTTAAAAAAAAAAAAAAAAAGGACACCTCTTCTTTCTCCTCTCACTGAGCCTGACCCCACTCACACCATCTCTTCTAATGAATTCCAGCATTTTAAAGGGATGCAGGCAACCACCACAGCCCATTTCTGCAGAGGTTTGGGGGAGCAGTGGTAGTGGTAGATGTTTAGGGTGCCACTTGGTGCACCCCGTACTCCCCGCACCCCCTAGTGACACCACTAGCCACAGCACTGTGGGGAAAACAGGTTGAAAATTTGCTTGCTGGCTGTGAGGATGTAGTGTTTTCTGTCCTAGCAAGAAGGAAAACAAATCTGCATGTTTTCCAAGGAAAACCCATTTGCTACAAACAGTGGGCTGCAGAAGGGCTAGCACCTATTGGCTAGCACCTGTAACATCACTGACGGACACAAGCACCAATTTTTCTAGAAGTTTTGCAGCTGTTCTTTGGGTTATTTATCTATTAGATAGTTACATTCCTTCCCTATATCATAAGATCTTTAGGTATCTTAAAACAAGTGAGTTTAAAGAGGCTGGTAAGAAATTATTATTATTATTATTATTATTATTATTATTATTATTATTATTATTATTGAATGACTTTAAAGCGTTTTAAAATAAACCATAAATTAATTTATTATTTTGTTTTTTTACAAAAAAGTCTGTACAAGTTAAAAAAAACATATGCATATAACATTTGGATGAAATTAGTTAGACTCCAAAGGCTGTAACAAAAAGCTGTTTTAATCTGGTGTCAGAATGAAGCTAGCACCATCAGCCATCAGGCTTTTAAGAGGAAGATATTCCACAATCAAGGTGCAGCAGTGAAGAAGGCTCAGAGAAATGGTGGACATCTTCAGAAAGAGGCTGGACAGCTTCCTGCTGGGGATACTCTTGCTGGAGTTTCTGCATTGAGTGGGAAGTTGGACTTGGCCTCTGGGGACACTTCCAACTCCAATGATTCCAATGGTTCAAAGATCCTGTCTGCATGGGCTGAATAAAACATCCTCCCCTCCAATCCCATAGCAAGGAGTCTACATGACTCAAGGTCCAATCCCCAGTTCTGGTATGAATTATCTGGATGGTGTCAAAGGACAGAAGAACCACTGGACTTGAACCCTTTTCCCACTGCTATTCCTTTCTCCATTTGTTTCATGTCTTTTTTAGATTCTAAGCTTGAGGAAAGGAACTGTGGAATGAACAATTTGTAGGCTGCTCTGGCAGAAGAGCAGGATATATAAACTGAATGAATGAATGAATGTTCTTAGTTCAGATAGTATAATGGGGGGTATTTCTTGCAGGGAGGCACCTCCTCTTTCTGGCCATTTGGCTACTGGGAGATTCTCATGTTCCCAGTGCCACGTGGCCAGAAGGAGGAGGGACCTGCTTGCATAGATGTCCCTCTACAAAACAACACCCCAATAACAGCTTAAGAAAATGCAGGCCTGTTACTAATATTGTGATTGTATATTTTCCCCCCTCCTGTATGCTTTATAACACCTTTGCCTGATGAAGTAGCTCATAGAGTTTCAAAAGCTTGCATCATGTATTTTGCGCATTTTGGTTGGTTGAATAAAGGTATCACTGTTTTGTGGATTTTGGATGTTATTGTGCCATAGCAATCAAAAGGTGATGTCAGGAATCTCCTTCAGTCCCTGGAAGAGCTGTCAAAATCAGCTTTGTGCTAAAATGTCTAACCACTCCAGTGATTATTGTTGAGTATGCATCTCTGGTTTGCTCTCTGAATTAAGCTAGATTGTTAATCTTCCAGCCATCTCGCTTCCTGGCCTGATTTCCTTTTGCCTTCACAGCAGTTGATTTAATCAATATTCCTCCAGACACCCTCAGCGCGTCCCTTTCTATAAACAAGCTTTAAGCTCACACCCAAACAATCTGACATTCAGTGCTCGGAAATGACCTTTCTGCTCAAAATAATTTTAGCAATTTGTATTCGTAGTTCAGCCAGGAACATCTTGACCCAATCTGGAGATGAGACAGACCTAAGACAGACCATCAGCAAGAGCTCGGAATTAACACATTTTAAAAATATAATTGTGAGGGTGACTAATGAGGGGAAATGGCTTCACATTTTTGGTTTTCTTTAACAAGTTATACCTTGTTATTTATTTATTTATTGGTATAACATTTTTGACTCATTATTCATTATGGGGTGGTTTCTACAGAGATGAGGCTCTGGTGGTCTGGATATCGTGCTCCTACTGAAATGAAACCATGGAGGGGCCATACATTCTTGGATGGACACAAAGATTCAGGTTGGACTAAGAATTATCTGGGTGAAACAGTTCATGTTTGACAGGGTAAACCAACAAAGTCTGAAATGGGTGAACCCATTCTTTCTTAGAATGCATTTACATTGTAGAAATAATGCAGTTTGACACCACATTAAGTGCTATAATTCCATCTATATCTGTCTATATTTATATATCTATATCTATATGTGATGATGCCTCACCTACAAATGCCAGGATTGTGTAGAATGGAGCTATGGCAATTAAAGGAGTGTCAAACTGCATTATATCTACAGTGTAGATCAGGGGTCGGCAAGATTTTCAGACCTGGGGCTGGTCGCTGGTCCCCAAGTCTTCCGCCGGGCCGGGGGGGGGAGGAGAAATGGTGGGGCGCGGACTCATGCTCGCGCACATGCACAGTACTCCAGAAGTACTGTGCATGTACACGCATACTCGCTTGTGCATGCACAGTACTTCTGGAGTACTGTGCGTGCATGAACGAGTCGCGGATGCCATTTTGACAAACAGAATGGCATGTGCGACTCGTTGCACATGCGCAGTACTCGGTGCATGCACAAATGATTTACAGCTGCCATTTTGTTTTCAAAAATGGCGGCCGTGGCTTGTTCACGCATGCGCAGGTGTACTGCACATGCGCAAATGAGTCGTGGCCGCCATTCTGAAAAACAAAATGGTGGCCACGATGCGCACAGCAGCAGCAGGGGCCGGTCCAGAGGCCTCAGGGCACTGCACTCAGTCCCCGGGCCGTAGGTTGCCGACCCCTGGTGTAGATGCATCCTGAAGTAGACTAAAACCTTGCAGACTGTTCAGGACCATGGGCAGCACTATGCAAGACCAATGAAGGTGGAGCAGATGATCTAGAAAGGAGCAGTTGTCTGACATAGAAGCCAGAGAACAGTTTTTTCTCCCCAGACCCACTCCACACACAGGCTGCATCCCCCATGAGACTCAAATCCAAATTTCTCTGCAAACCTTCCTAAAATGTCAACAAGAAGTGCACTTTATCACTACAGAGGGACTGCAGAGGAAAATGGAGGCATTTAGGGTAAGCATAGGGTTCTGTGGGGGTATTTCCATGACTTTTCAGGCATTGTGGGGGCTTTGTACATGATTTTGTAGGTGGTTTGGAAGCAAAGACACCAATATTTTTTATTTTTAAATAGGGCTTTGGGATGCACAATAGGCGTTTGGGGAACAAATGTTGCCCATGATCCACACTACATCCCCATGGTAAACTGACCAGCTCATAACCTTCAGAAGTACCATTTTCTTGGCTACCAAACCAAGAAGAGGGGGGGGGGGTGGATGATACTTTTCTGAAACAAATCTCAGAAATCCCAAAGATGCAAGAATGAGTGTTCATGCAGGACTTCAATTACCCTGATATCTGCTGGGAGACTAACCTGCTAAGCATAGGCTCTTCAGCAAATTCCTGATGTGCCTTGCAGATCATTTCTCATTTGAAAAGGTTAATTAAGGAACAAGGAGATCGGCAATCTTGGACTTGATCCTAACTAACAGGAAGGGGTTGATCACTGTAATCAAGGTAATTCGTACTTTAGAGGGAAGTAGAATTCACAATTGTGGGACAGGGCAAAAAAGACTTTAGTTGTCAGAATCTGGCAGAGTCTGCCATGGGATATGTTTGGCTCTTGCATTAATTTGGTTATTGTAGTATAAATGCTCATATATCCTCAAGTGTTATATTAGAGTTATATAAGATGTGTGGAAATGGAGTTTGCTGGGAATGATGGGAGATCTAGTATTGTATCAAAGAGTTACTGTTGGCTCAAATGAAAGATAATTGCTTGGCTGAAGAATGTGCAGATGTATGGGGAAGGATTTTCTCTGGGAAAAATAAGAAAGAGACAAGAGCAAAAGGTACAAGGGATCTGAACGAATAGTGCTGGGTGTAGGGAAGTTTGAATTTGTAAACGGATGATGGTAACGCCTGTGAAAGTATAGGGTGGGGCATTGCTTATTCTAGGCTTGTGTTTGTGGATGGTAGTAGTTCTGTCTACAGATATCTTACTGTGAATTTCTCCAGTTGCTGAAATCAAGTTTTGTTGTTTGGACACAGGACTGATTTACTGAACTGTGGGGAGT
>JAIPUX010001880.1:116518689-116563400 GCA_020142125.1 Phrynosoma platyrhinos
TTGATGTGGTGGGCATGATCCAAGAAATATAAAGCATCCCTTTTACTCGCCAGCAGCACCTCCTCTGCCCAAGAGCAAAATTTTTGCTATTACATCTCAGACCGGGAATGTTCAGTGGAAAGGTGGTTAAAAGCACAAAATGGCCCAATCAGACATTTTGAACATGCCCAACTTGGACAAGTGTAAGGATACTGAGACTTCATTTTTTAAAAATTCAAGTAATAACAAACTACAGCTACACATTATGTTATAAACTAAAACCAGTCATTGTGAAGACTGGAGGAGCACCAATATTTTTGTTGGGAATCTACTTTGTTTGAATTAGCTCAACTTTGAATCGGAGTTTCAAAGGCCTAATGTGAAGGGGGAAAGCGCTACTGTTTCACACGCTGTCCACAAATAAAATAAAATAAAATAAAGGCAAGCCTCCATTCTGAGAATGTCATTTCTGAATTTTCCCTTTCACTTTCCCAGGAAAGCTCCCATCTGCCAGGAAAGTTTTCCATTGCATTCTCATAGTTATCTTCATTTTTAAAATGACTTTTGATTTCTCAGATTGTTTTAGAGGTAAGAATAAGCTTAGAAATTCATTTGGGGTAATAAATAGAAAGGAACCATGGATGGGGATATTACAGTAAGTGAAGAAAGTACAGTAAGTGAGGCTCTCCCTTTACATTCAATGAGTTCAGGACAAAACTGGGAAAACAGACCTCACATGTAGAGAAGAAGCAGTTCTTTACAATCCTGTCGGAATGTGTGCTTTGATCCAAAAAACCAGCACAGGGTGAACAGTAAACCCAAGAAAAGCCAGCTTATTGCATAGTTGGGTTGTTTTCAGTTGCAATTTACATTTACAAAGGAAGGAGACCTGGGTGGATCTTGGATGCTCCCAAACTAAGTACTTTCTGCAGAATGGATGTAAGGCCCAGGATCCTGTTGGTGTCGAATGCAGACCATTTTTGTTCAGTTCAGGTTGCAGGAACAGACTTGTACATATTGTGCCGTTGTGCATATAGACAAAAGTATGCATGTGTATGCACATCTGGTTGTGCATTCAGTTGTGCTATGTTGCTATTCAAAAAAGGGGGATGTGTAACACAATCAATGCATAACTCTGCATGCAGAGATTTACCATATGTAACCTCAGTGTTGGAACGTGGTCAATGAACAATTGTTCTGACTGCAAGGAGGAAATTCACAAGCAAAACCTGTCAGCCTTGGAAAGGAATTTACAAATGAAGGGTCAATTAAGGAATGGGGGGGGGGGCATGTGAATAAATAGGAAGCAACTAGTTAAAAGACCAGAAGAGCCAGACATAAGTAAGAAGCTGCTAATGAAAAAGTGCAAAGCTCTTGTGGAATGGGACTTGCTTCTGAGGAAACCCATAGTAGGCTCTCCTTGCAGGCATAAGCTCAGGAAAACAGAGTTGACTGGCAGATAAAATTTCCACAGTGTTCAAGGCTCATACCAACCTTCCCAGAACATTGCATTTCCTGAAAAGAGGATTTAACCTCTGTAAAGATCTGGTTCCTTAAAGCCACATCCCCAAATGCTATACTGAACTAATGCCCTGGAATTCAACACCCAGGTTGCATTTTCCATCCCAAGTGGCTGTCAGCTATAGGCAGCGTGGTACACAAACACAGGTGAAAGCACCCAGGTGTCATTTGCTTTTTGGAAACTGCAAAACCCATCACCCTACACTTTAAAGCTTGCTCTCTCTGTGTGGGTATTGCTTGCAAAAAATGGAAATTCTTGCTTCAGATGTTAACCTGCATTATAAAGTGTCAAATTCCCTAGTTTTTTTTTTATGGGTTTTTTCGGGCTGTGTGGCCATGTTCTGAAAGAGTTTCTTTCTGACGTTTCGCCAGCATCTGTGGCTAGCATCTTGAAGAATGAAGATGCTAGCCACAGATGCTGGCGAAACGTCAGAAAGAAACTCTTTCAGAACATGGCCACACAGCCCGAAAAAACCCACAAAAAAACTATGGATGCCGGCCATGAAAGCCTACGACTTCACATTGTCAAATTCCCTTTTGCAGGAAACAGGTTGAAATCTTGCAGGTGAACCACATGAAAGGAGGCACTTCTTTGGAAGATGAAGAGGTTGCTTTGCTAGCAGGGGCAAGGAAAGGCAAACACAGACCCAAACCTTCTTAGAATAATAGAATCTTAGAGTTGGAAGGGACTACAAGAGCCATCTACTGAGGCCATCTACTCCAACCCCCTGCTAGGCATTAACACACAATCAAAGCACTCCTGAAAGAGTACCTTATACATACATAAGTTCCCCTACAAAGGCAGCTAGACACTTTTGTTTGAGCACCTGCATTCAGTCCAAGGTTGCAGAAATAAAACTGTGCACACATTGCACATTGCATAAGAGTATGCATTGCAATTTGCACATGGATACGCACTAAACATTAAAATTCTCTGACCTCTATGATAATTCTCTGACCTCTGTGACTCTGAGGATGCAATGACAAATTGGAAATGCTATTGCAACAGGTGTGTTTCCAGTGGCAGTTCTAGCAACACACCAGTAGACAGAAGTGTACCATGGACACTGTTTTAAAAACTGAATGCCCCACTTCAAGAGGGAAGTGTAATTCTGCCGAGGATACAGAAGAACACAGAAGATGGCAAAGACCAGCACAGGTGCAGTTTTAGCTGCCAAAATGGATGAATTTAGAAAGGGACCAGAGAAGTTCATAGGCGAGGAAGGCCGTTACTAGCTAGTAGCCATGATAGTAATATATTAATGCCAGTATCAGAGGCAGTAACGTATGTCTCTGAAATACTGACTGCTGAGGAACATAAACTTCATGGGATGGGAGGTGTTGCCCTGTCCTGCTGGTGGCTTCTCAAGAGGAATACAATTGACTTCTTTCATAGGCAGGGGCCTTGGAAACTCTTCCAGCTCTGCAATTCTCTGACCTCTGTGACTTTGGGCTGGACAGGCCTTTGCTCTGATCACCCAGGGCTCTTCTTAAGAATCAGCTTATCCTATTAACCTAGAGACCCAGAGGCTGGATGAACTGGAGAACTGCTGTCAATCAAATGGAAATCCAGCATCTAACAAAGGGCTTTAACCAACAAAAGGAGATGGACTAAAAGATTAGGGAGAATTTCCCTAGGATCCATGTTATTGTGGTGGTCACAGTTGACCTTCTGTGTCCATGGATTCTTTATCCATGGATTCAACCATCCATGGCTTGAAAATATTTTTAAAAAATCTAAATTCCAAAAAGCAAACCGTGATTTTGCCATTTTAGATCAGGGATGCTGTTTTACTAGGGGCATTATATTTAATGGGACTTGAGCATCCTCAGATTTTGGTCCTGAAACCAAACTCCAGCGGACACCAGGGACCCGCTGTCCTTGTTGACATGATGACTTAGACTTATGGTAACCCTCTGAATGCGAGGACTCCAAGATCTCCAGTCAAAAAACTGCCCAGATGTGGCTTCCTTGACAGAGTCAAGACCACCTGGAATGGGCTCTCCCTCTTTTGCTACTGCCTTCCACTTTACCAAGGATTATCCTTCCTAATGAATCATTTCTGCTCATGATACATCCATGGTACATTAGCCTTAGTTTAGTCATCTTGGTTTCTAGGGAGAATTCAGGTTTGATTTGCTCTAATAGTTTTATTTGTCTTTTTTTTTTGTCAGTCCACAGTATCCATAGAACTCTCCTCCAGCACCATTATTTCAAATGAATTTTCTTTTTCTCAGCTTTCTTTGCTGTGCAGCTTTCACACCCATACATAGAAATTGGAAATACAATGGCCTGGATCATTCTGGCTTCTTATTTCATGATACCAAAGGTCCATGCAGTTCATGTTTGGAACAAGCTGTCCAGAAAAGTTGTGGAAACTTTTTATCAAATGATGCTGAAGGTTAGGGATTTTTTTTTTTTTAAGAACTATGGCAACTGGAGTATATCCCATGGCACAGAGTTAACTATCCCAACATGGACTGGGCAGAGATTTTAAGAGTACCAGTCTCTTAGAGGGGCAGGGTGTTTTGTTTGTATGGCCATAAGGTTTGCAGGTTAGTCATTGTGTTAGTAAAGCACACAGCAAAGCAAGGGCTGGTTACACAGAAGCTTAAAAGCCCCATTATCTTGAGGAAAGCACCACCTTCACATGAAGTCGCCTTCTTTGGAGGTCTTTAAACAGAGGCTGGATGGCCATCTATTGGGTATGCTTTGATTTTGGATTCCTGCATGGAAGGGGGTTGGACTAGACCTTGTGGTTTCTTCCAACTCTATAATTCTATGAAAGAGCAAGAATCAACTGCAGTTTATCACCATAAAACACAAGAGTGTGAAACACTGGGTGAAAACAAAAGGTACAGAGAGAGAGAGAGAGAGAGAGAGAGACAGACACACTTGGAAAAATGAATTGAGTGGGATGAGCTGCACCAGCACCTTGATGTATCTTGTTGCTCTCAGCCTTAAAAGTTTTGGCACAAATGATCTCCCTCTCTCTTTTTCAAAAGAAGTTGTTGCAAGTGCTACATTAACCAATCCAATTCCCATCCTTAGAAAGATGGAACAGTGCAATCTATTAGTGAAGAAGCCCTGTTTGAAATGAGGTGCTGCACCCCACAGCTACCAGGAATGCTTCTATTTGTCTATTGCTAACGGGACAAAAAACAGGGGGAGGAAAATACTACTTCTCCCATGAAGGTAGTGCTTTTCTCATGTCAAGACAAAGACGACCTTTCCATGCTTGTTCCCAGCATCATTTGCCCATTGCAAGAACAAAAGAGTGGGTTCCTTTGGAAAGAAAGTCTTATTCCTTTCATGGCATTCAGTTCTTGACCAGAAGTTGGCACAGTGGGTTTCTTTACCAGGTGTTAGGTTGTAGCTGGGTGGGGTGGGGGGGTTATCCCTCTAAATAAGAATTCTGCTCCCCATTCAATTGACTTTCACTCCCCAAAGTTTTAACACTGCAGAGAGTGAGATGTTGAAAGTTGTTCACACTTTGAATGCTTCTTCTGTTTGCTGTCTTCTCTCCATCCCTTTGCCTGCCTCCTTTTCTCTGGAGGCCCAAACTGTGTTTCTAAATGATATTCTGTTTTAAGTTACAAGCCACATCTCCCTTATCTAAAATGATTGGGACTAGAAGTGTTTTGGATTTGAGATTTTGGGGTTTGGTGGGGTTTTTTTGGGGGGGGGAGAAACCTGTATTTGCATAAAATAGATGTTGCAAGCTTTCGAAGCTCCACTGGCTTGCGGCATATATTTATGCATTTTGGTTCACCCAGTAAAGATATCATTGTTTTGTGGATTTTGGATGTTGTACTTTGCTATATGGTCAACATAGCTACCCCTAGATATGTTTCCTGGATGTGACGTTACCACATTTTAGCCACACGCAAAAAGGAGCCAGTGGGCTGGGGCTTTACAATTTGAGATTTCTAGCTCCAACAGAGGTAAAACATTTTTTAAAAATAATTGGCCCTGTTTTACCTAATGGCACCTAATTTTCTTCTAATGCAACTATGGAGGGGGGACAAAAATAGGGCCTTGTCCCTCCAAGTAAGAGTTGTATCCCCCCCTTAAATTTTCCTTCAGTCCCCAAATTTTTAGCACTGCATAGAGACACTGAAAATTGGTCACACCTTGAACACTTTTTCTATTTGTGATCTTCCCCTTCCCTCTGTCAGCCTCCCTTTCTCTGGATTTATTTTTGGATTTCGGAATACCTGCATTTGCCTGTATGCACATAATGAGCTATTTAAATACAAAATTCATTTGTGTTTCATATACACTTTATAGACAGAGCCTGAAGGTCATTTTATACAATATTTTTAAAAATAGGTTTGTGCATGAAACCAAGTTGGCGTACACTGAACAATCAGAAAGCAAAGGTGTCACTCTCTCAGCCAACCATGAAAAAAGTTGGGGATTTAGGAGTATTTTGGAATTCCAGATAAGGGAGGCTTAACCTGTACTGCAATGCTAAAAAAAAAGGGGGGGGGGGAACAGAGGGAAACTTTCATCGGGGAGATGGCAGAATTCTTATCATGCTACCTCTGCTCGCTATACAGTAAAAATGCAGTTTAGGAGCCCATAGAAAAAGGGCAGGCAGAGAGACCAAAGGAGCGTGCACACTGCAAATAGAATAATTTGAGGTGGAAACAATTTTCATGGTTTCACTCCATGCAATGCCGGAAATCTGGGGACTGAAGGGAAACTACACTGGGGCGCTGCATTTGTATTTGGGGGGCATCGGTCTCATTTTGTCCCTCCACTTAGCTACATCCTTGAGTGCAGCCTTCCAACCCCTGAAAGTTATTCATCCTGGCATGGGGAAAGCAACTTTGAGGAAGAGTTGCATAGGTTAAACATACCAGATTTATTTTTAATCCAAAACCATCTATGTTGGGTTCATATTAGTTGCTAAAGACAGACGAATGAAGTGGAGGGGAAGCATCTCTCAGTGCCCCTTTCATTTCTGGCTGAAGCCCATGGTGGAGAGCAGATACCATCTGCTCCTTGGCAGGGAGTACCAGAGTAATTTCCAAAAACAAACCAGCCCTGGAGATCTGACCTTCCGCTTTTCCCAATAGTGGCAAAAATCCTACCTAGGATCGGAAAGCACAAGGTAAATTCAGGTGAACAATTGCCCTAAACCCAAATCAAAGATTTTTACCATCACAGTGTGCTGGAAGTCAGGTACAATCGGCTTCGCTGAAGGAACCCAAAGGGTTTTTTAAAGTCTCCTAGAAAAGTTGCTGTCCAGGGGGTTGGATGCTAAAATGAATTCACCTTGTGACAGACCCATTCTGGGAGCTGTAATCCATGCTGGCTGGGGATTCTGGGATCTGCAATCTAAACAGTAACTTTTCCAACCTCTAACTCAGCAATATGTCCTTCCCAGCATTATGTCTCTGCACTCACTGATGGAAATTGAATTAAACACAAGTTTTGCTGGTGGTTAAAGTCCTGGATTTTACCCCAAGAAGAATGAGGTTCTGTCTTTAAACCTAGTCTTGTCTACAGTTTTTCCAAATGACTGGTGGTGTGGAATGACTGGTACCAAATGACTGGTAGTCATTTGGAGACAAATGTAGTCATTTGGAGTCATTTGGTAGTCATTTGGAGATAAAAAGGGGGAAAAAATTCAGTCCCAAATTTTGATCTGTTCCACAAGAGGGCACTCCTTCACTTCTTCATATCTCATCTAGGAAAAATATATTATGAATTTGTGTCCCCTCTTCTCCGTTTCCTGCTCCTTTTCCTTAGCATAAAGACTCTTGGCAAGGGGATATATCCACATACAATTATAGCCATCTGATCCCACTTGAACAGCTCCATCCAATGGAACCATTGGGAGCTATAGTTTCATAAGGTACTTGAGAGCTCTCTGGCAGAGAGTGCTAGTTCAGGGAGAGTGGACTAAAGCATTCGAAGTACCTTTTAATAGAACTATAGAGTTGGAGAAGGACCACGCTGAAGATAATGACCAAACGTGGTATATGATTGGGTATTGGATTTTATTATATGGATTGCAGGTTCTTATTATTGTCATGGTTTTATATATTGTATTTTTGTACATTGTTTTATATTTTTGCTATAATCCTGCCTCGATCTGCAGAGAGAGGTGGGAAAATACAAATAAAAACTATTATTATTTTATTATTATTATTATTATCATCATCATCATCATCTAGTTCAACCCTCTGCCCAGGATGAAACTAGAAATCTCAGGACCCTGCAGGATGGAGTCATAGTATCAATTAAAGTGGTATCAAACCAATAGAGTTGCAAAGTATGGATACCAGGAAATTAAAAGTGGAGAAATTTAATTCCCCAATGGAAATTAAACTGGAAAAGAGCCTATATTGCCAACCGGACAGAATTTCACACTTGACCTGGGATTATTCTGGCTGTTTTGATTTTGTTAGCCAAACCATTCAGCAAATGACCATTTGGCCTGTAACACTCAGACTCTCAAAGCCAAGATGGAAATCCAATAGCCTTTTGCCCTAAAAAATATCCAAGAGTGACACAGTGCTGCAAAGAAAACAGACTCCCTGTTGTACAGGCAAGGTTTTTTTGGCACCTAAAACCAAACCGTTAATACTTAACAATTAATAAATACATTTCGGATGGGATGCAGCAACATGTTAGAGAGAGGGGAACAGAAGATGGAAAATGGCAGCTTCATTAGTAAAAAGCAAACAAACCATTAACAACCTTTGACTATTCTATGCCATATAAAAATAAACCATATATAAAAGCAATGGATGTGGCACTGCACAAGTATGACACACAATGGAAAAAGAGGAAATGCACCATGACTGTTGGCCATTTCATCTTCAAACTGGAAAAGTTAACCATTCTGTGAACAGCCTAAATGGGCCAAAAATAAAGACTAAATGGGCAGCTGGGCAGGGCAAGGCGAGTTCAGGGCAGAGGTTTAAAAACTGAGGTTTGGAGGAGAGAAGAAGACAAGGAATATGGAATATGGAGTCTTTTCTACCTTTCCTGGGAAACATTATAGAGAGTCCACCAATCCTGCCAAGGCACTTTTGAGCTCCCACCGGTGGTACCTAAACATGACTTTTACCTCCCAAAAATGTGCTTCTAGTCCTCATGGTTTCAAAAATACCTTTGGGGTTGGAAAAAGCTAGCTAACTTCTAAGCTAGAAACTAAATGGAATGAAGACCCAAAGTTAACTGCTTTCTATTCCTAGCCCACATTTTCCTAAGTTTTTCTTTCCCTTAGAAACAGCTCCAGTTAAGAGTATCACAAGAAGCAGTAAAATGTGACCTTCCTGTAGCTTAGTATCTGCAGAAAACTATTTTCACAATGTATTGGTAAATATGCAAGTTAATTCTGGCCCTTTGACTCATTACAGATTTTAAGATGCTTTGCCAAATTAGCAATTCTGTCGTCTTCATGCTTTTAAAATGGTTGAGTTGCTTCAAAAACAATGCCAGGTCAGATAACTGTGCAGCTTTTATGAATTCACAAAATCAAATGTCTATGAGTTAAAGCTGCTTCTAAGATTAAAACATCAGCATCCAAGCTGCATCCACACTGCAGAAATAATCAACTTTGACACCACTTTATGCTATGGATTGTAGGGAACTGTAGTTCTGTGAGACATTTAGCCTTCTCTGTCAGAAAGCTCTGATACCACAACAAACAGTTCCCAGGATTCCATAGCACTGAACCATGGCAGTTAAAGTGGTGTCTAACTGGACTATTTCTGCAGTGCAGATGCAGCCCAAGTCTTTGCTCAAGTTTATACACACAAACTCTCCAAATGGACTTTAAATGCAAATGGACTTTAAATGTCCCGGTCTTTGCAAATATGCGCATGGCCAGAAGGAGAAGGGATCAGCCTGCAAAAGATGCCCTCCACTTACCATTTTAACTAAAGACAGAAACATCAAAATGCAGGCATCTGACTAACATCTCCCATATTTTCTCCTGTTTGATTTGTAACATCTTGCCTGATAAAGAAGCCAATGGAGCTTTGAAAGCTTGCAACAATATATTGTGCATTTTGGTTGACCAATAAAGGTATCACTGTTTGGTGGATTTTTGTTTGAAGCTCTCCAAATTATTAACTTGCATCATCAAGGGATTTGCTGCATCTGAAAACAGATATTGCAAATGGAGTTTTCGGATGACTTCAAAACAGAACATAGCCCTGCATACACATTTTAGGTGACCACCAAGGGGTGTGGCACACATTACAAGAAAACAAACCTAGGTTTTTTTCCCTAAATAGAAAAGAAATTGCCACTGATCCTGACATGTGCTCCTGTATGATACACTTGCAAACACAGACCATCCCACGCTTAAGCATTTTCAGCATAACTCACCAAACCGAGGCAAACAAAGCAGCCCTGAGGGAACCTGCTCCATGAATCATAATTTTAGGTACACACATGTCTGATTCTGCCAGAGGACAATTCAGACCAAGCATTTCAGGTGATGACAGGTTGGTGGTGAGATCACAACTTTTGGAATGTAACAGGGACTATGGAGCAGTCAAGGGCAAATGTTGCAGCTGTCAAATGCACTGTTGTCATAGGGAGACTTTCTTCGTTTTTCCAAATGCAGTTCAAGGCTTCAGGTAAAAGAAAATGCTTATTGGAATTTGGCTTTGCCTCCATACACACACCCTTGTTTGTTCTCAAACCTCAAAGATATCTTATTGACAACACTGTGGCTCAACCACAGTCAAAGAAGGTGGCTGCACCAAAAGACTCAACACTAGGGATGGCATGGAAGAGATTCCTTCCCAGAAGATGGAGATGAGTAAACTGTCTCCAAGCAAGATTCAACTGCCTTGCCTAAGACACAAAGGAGGGGGGGAACCCACACACAACAGACTGAAGAAGAGGCACTGTTTGTGGACGTTGTGATAGTTGGAAAGGATGCAGTCCTGGGATCTCCTTGGAGAGGGAATGCGGACCCAGGAGATCCCCAGGAAGAACTCCAAAGAAGTTTGCTACAGAAGAGAGTCAGTCTCAATGAAAATGTCTAATAGTTTTTCCTACTGCTTATAGTGGTAACCTGCAATGGGGGAAAAATGAGAGAGAGAGGGACAGAAATTAGTTTCACAAAGTGCAGCATTTTTTCCCTGTAAAACAGATGCATCCATCTGCTCGCTCCCTCCCTCCTTCTTTCATTCCTTCCTATTTAATGAAGAGAAACCCGTACCCATACACACACACACACACCTCACAGCTGTCTTCTTGAAGATGGACGACACAGGTGTAATTCCTCTTATACCCATTGCATATGTGTGCATCCAGCTCACAAGCAAAGGATTTTGCTGCTTCAGTGGAATCAATACACGAAGGCAGCAAAAACATCCACAATGAGTCAAAATGTTCACAAACATCAGACAGAAGGGCAGTTTGGAGCTGTTTAAAAACCCAGTATTATTTCTGCAGTGCAGATGCAGCCATAGAAAGAGGAAGAAAACCCTATGGAATTCATAGGGATGCCATAAGCCAATAGGCAACTTGAAGGTGCGCGCACACAAACACACACACCCAAGGCACCAGATCCCATCTGATTAAGGAAGCTCATCAGGGTCAGTCCTGGTGATTACTTGGATGGGTGACTGCCAATGAAACCCAGGTATTGGAAGCTTTATTTCAGAGGAAGGAACTGGCAAAGCCACCTCTGCTGATTCCTTCCCCAGGAAAACCTGATGAAATTAATGAGATTGCCATAGGTTGACAGGGGACTTGAAAACACACACACACACGCACACAAGTGGCAACAAATCCCATCTGATCACAGAGGCTCAGCAGGATCAGCCCTGGAAGACTGTCAATGAATACCAAGTGTCGTAGGCTCTATTGTAGAGGAAGTAACTGGCAAAACAACCTCAGAGTATTCCTTGCCTAAAAAACCCCCGATGGAATTCACAGGGTCACCATAGGCTAACATGTAACTTGGAGGCACATACACACATGCCACATCCCTCACACAAAACCAATAATCCATTTTTTCCCTAGAATTTTTCCAATTTTTGTTTTTCCTGGACCTTCTCATCTCTAGGTGGGACACCACTCCCAGACATCTGGAATTTCATGATCAAAGGAACAGTCCATTTTGACTCCTATTTTCCTTTCTTCAGACCTTCAAACTGCATTCGTTCTGCAGTAGAGATGCAACCTTAGCCATGTTTTAGGGCAGAGGTGGGCAACGTGTCACCTCATGGGCCACATGTGACCCTCTTCAAAACTGCTTTTGTGGCCTTCAACCCCTCCATACTCCCTGGACAGTCCCTTCTCTGGCCAAAACAAGAGGGTGGATTGCTTCTTCAGAACCACCCAGGAGGACATTTTAAATAAACATAAGCCATTTGTACTATTTAACATTAAAAAATAAAATAAAAATAAAAAAGTGGATTTGATGCTTTTGTTTACTTTCAGCAGTCTGCGCAGCTCCTGGTGAGATCCAGGAGCAGGCCTCCAGACCCACAGCAATGCCCACCATTGCTCTGGGGATGTCCAAAGGCTATTCCAGTTGAGAAACTGGCCTGTGCAGTGTGTTAGATGGCTTTTGGTGGTCCTAGCACATCGCTGAAGGCCTTTGACAACTTTGCTGTGCCATAAATGATTTGTTGCACATCTTACATAAAGTCTTGGTCTAAACTCCAGCATGTACAGATCTGTTTTGATCCACCGTAGGGATTACGGCTCACCTTTATGCAAAGGCTCTGGTTTGGATATGGGATATGCCAAGTTTTGCTGGCTTGTAAGACTAACCAGATGGTCCAGCTCCTCTGTGGGAGGCGGAGGAGGCCTGGCAGAGAAAGAAGATAATAATGGTAAGGGGAGAAAAATGCACTGGTAATATTCCCTTCAGACAGTGATGGCTGGTGGGTCCCAAACTGGTGGGATGATAAATCTGCTCCTGGTTTCAGCTATAACTTTAATGAAGCTGTCCAAGGACTTCAATCTATTTTGGTTAAAGAATTCAGAAACTTGGATAACTCCTTTAAAGTTCAAAGTAAAACCCAGAGCAGATGCACCACCCCACTGGCATAATGTTCAGGGCTGTACAAAACATCATCCTAGACATCATCCCACTTTTGCCAGTCTGGGACTCACGGCAGCTTACCAAAGGTAAAACAGAGACAGCTTTAAAAATTCACATTACAGAGAAGTTTCAAATGAAATTGAACTGTCAATAAAATTAAAAGCAGTTAAAGGGAAACCTGAGAGCCAGTGTGGTATAAGGGTTTGAACGTTAAGACTATGACTCTGGAGAACAGGGTTCGAATCCCGTCTTGGCTATGGAAACCCACTGGGTGACCTTGGGCAAGTCACATTTTCTCTCAAGACCTAAATCATGTAGGGCTTTATAGGTCATAACCAGCAGTTTGAATTGTGCCTGGAAACAAACTGGTATGAAGCTGTTTCAATAAGAAAGTGATATACTCCCTATAACAGGCCCTGGTTACCATTCTGGCAGAATAATTTTGGACTGGCAGAAGTTTCCCAACAGTTTCCAAAGGCAACCCCACACAGAGAGTGTTACAGTAGTCCATACAGGATGTAATCAAGGCATTTGTCACCATAGCCAGATCTGATGTCTCAAGGAATGGGTGCAGCTGTTGCACTAGTGTTAGCTATGCAAATTCACTCCTGGCCAATGCAGAATTTGAACCAGGTTCAAATTCGAATCCAGGAGAACATCCAGCCTGCAAGTTTCAAATTTAAGAGATGTCTAACCATGTCCAGCAGAGACAGAGTCCCTATTCCCTGATCAGCCTTGCAATGATCAGCTTTACCACAGGTGAAAGCTCAATTAAATCCTCCATGTAAAATTATTTTCTGCACACATGAAACTACATGTTGGAGAGAAGGCAAAGCCAGGATGCTGTCCCTTGATATTCATTTTTCTTGGTGCAGTAAAATATTTTGTGTTTGTATAGAGAAGGAGGAACACTAAGAATGATGACAGGCACAACCCCTAACACGTACGCAACCCATTCATCTAGTGGATGCTAATTCCTCCTGGGGGGATATGGATCAGTGGGATTCATATGCATTTTACCGTGTTGGTTTGTCGCTCTTCGCTCGATGATCTTCATGACCTTCTCTTGATCTTGGATGCAACCCTTCATGTGTATCATGCTGGGTAGATAAGAGACAGCAGGATGGATTAGCTAATATTGGAACAGTACAATCTATGGGACAGCAGCTGCAGAGAAGAAAAAAATATCCAAAAATATTCTAAAAATGGTTGAATAGCATGTTTTTTAAACCCGGTGATAAGAATCCTAGTCTACTGCAAAAAAATAATAATAATGAAAACAGGAGTAGGAAACTGGTATAATCTAAAAATCAAAGTAGATCTAAAACAATTGAGCTTACAATTAACAATTGGAGAGACAAATAGTGAGATCATACTAATTAAATTAGAAATGGGTAATATTAAGAGAAATAACATCTTACAATATCAGATAAATGGAGGGAAGTACAGAATTAAGGATATATATAGTAAGTAAGATGAGTAAACAGACATTGTAATGAAATGAAAATGGTAATGAAGATAGTTAATGGGGTGTAAAATATACAAACAACTGTTATTGTTATTTATTTATTTTATATACCTTTTATTGTTTGGAAAAATAAATATTAAAAAAAGATAAGAATTCAGGATTGATGAGAATTTTCACAGTTTGAGATCTGCTTGGCACAAAATTTGCACATGACTGTTTTGCAAAGAAAACATCATTTTCTGTTCAGGGAGCAACACTTTCTGCACCTTCAATGCAGAAATATTATCATCTGCACAGAAAATGCTGTTTCATGCAGAGAAAATGCTGTGATTGGGGATTTATTCTGTGCAAAACATGCAAGCGGTTGATCTGCATAGAAAGCAAAATATTCTGCATATAAAACAGCTGCCACTGTGCAGAAAATAATGCTTCTCCATAGAAATATTATTTCCACGCAGAATGTGCAGAAACTGGGGATGTTCCAGGGAAAAGCCGACAACTTCCTCTCTGCACAGCTGTCTCTTTGCTTCAGAAAGGAAGATGAGTGTCATCATATTCACCCAAAAAAGTATCTGTAAGGATGTTTTGCAAACTAGTTTAACCAAGCCTACGTCTCAGACCAGCCAAATCTTAAAACCCACCTTCCTGTCTGGCTCCTGCTTTTTCTTTTCAGACGACGACTTCTCACGTTCCCTTGCTTTCTTGTAAGCCTTCTTCTCCTCTGCCATTAGGAGGCGAGCTATTTCCTAGCAGGGAAAATCAGACACACACTGAAATACACACACACACACACGCACGCACAAACGCACACTTGCATCACCGTCATGCGAAGAACAAATTCGATTGGCATGCCACTGAGGACAGGGCACTAGCTTTTCACAGGTTCCACCTGATCAGTTAGCAAGAAACAATAAATCATGTCCCAGCATGGACAATAACATGACTTGGCAAGGACAGGGATAGACAACTGTTGGGATTAAGGAGATTGCAATGCCCTCAACAGGGTTGCCAGACTGGAAACTGGAGACAACACCAGTTCAAGGATTGTGTAGAAGAGAGAATTTCAGCAGGGAATGTTGTGTCCAGTCCTGAGCCTCACAATTCAAGAGGAATGTTGAGAAGCTGCACTGTGTCCAAAGGAGGGCAACCAAAATGGTGGAAGGGCTAGAAGCCACCAAGCCCTGTGAAAAGCAGCTTAGGGAACTGGGTATGTTTAGCCTGGAGAAGATAAGATTAAAGAGTGACATGACAGCCAGGATGACCAGACATCTTCCATTTCCAGGCATGTCCTACATTTCAACCTTCTGTCCAGGAGGAATTTTAAAATATCCTCCCTTTTGAGCATGACATAGAAGTGTGAATTTATATTTATATGAGTGTTTTGAGCTTTTATTTGGTCATGCCCTACATTTTTCTTCAATGCCCTGCATTCTGTGGTACCTCATCCTCTTTTTTTAAAGACATCTGGTTCTGCACGACAGCCCTGTTCGAATATTTGAAGGGATGCATATTGAGGATGGAGCAAGCTTGTTTTCTGCTGCTCCAGAGACTAGGATACAGAGCAATGGATGCAAGCTACAAGAAAAGAGTTTCCAGTTCAACATTAGGAAGAATTTCCTGACAGTATGAGCTGTTCCAACAGCGGAATATGCTGCCTTGGAGGGTAGTGAAGTCTCCTTTTTTGCAGGTTTTAAAACAGAGGCTGGATGGCTGTCTGTTGGGAATGCTTTGAATGGGGTTGGACTGGATGGCCCTAGGGGTCTCTTCCAACTCTAGGATTCTGTGATTCTAGGTGCAGTCAAGTAAAAAAACAATAACTGCTAAATTTCCTCTACACAAGCATTAATGGTAGAGGAGCCCCCTCCAGTTTTTATTCTGGCAATCCTACCCACCAACCTCTGGGTCACATCCTGTTGGAAAAAAAGGGGGCTTTCTTTGTATTATTATTAAATATTGTGTTATTAAAAGCTTTCTAATACATTTAAAGAAGAAAAGTATACAAACGAACAAAAAAGTAAAAGACAGGAGGAAAACCCACCAAAATAAGAAGAAAAGGACAGCAAAAGAACAGAGAAAGAAAAAGAATTACAGTGAATTCCAACTTTCTTAATAATGGTTATACATGATATGTAAAAATGTGCTTCTCCAAATAAACATCTTCTGCTTAACCTAACCTGTTGTTGTGTGCCTTAAAGTCGTTTCCAACTTATGGCAACCCTAACCTATCATGGGCTTTTCTTGGCAAGATCTGTTCAAAGAAGGTTTGCCATTGCCTTCCCAAGAGGCTGAGAGTGGGTGACTTGCCCAAGGTCACCCAGTGGGTTTCATGGATGAGTGGGAAATCGAACCCTGGTCACCAGAGTCATAGTCTAACACTCAAATCACTACACCTTCTAACATACAGTTTATGTACTGTTCTCATTTTTTCTGCAAAAAGACAACCAAAGGTTTGCAGTCCTTCAAAACGATCACCAATGCTTTTCCTTCAATCAGAATTTTCTTGTCCATTTTAGCTAGCTCAGTCAATTTTTCAGTTGAAGTTGACATTGGTAGGGGAAAAAAGGGGGGCTTTCAAGGGCATAAAATGGCTGGGAGGGGCAAAAAATGTGATAAACTCATACATCTGAGGAAGTAGACTGAAGTCTATGAAAGCTCACGCTGCCAACTTCTTTCTTTCAGTTAGTCTCAAAGGTGCTACAAGATCCCTCTACATACTGATTCTACAGACTAACACGGCTATATCTTTGAATTCTTCATACTAGAGGCACATTTACCAGCTGGGAAAATAGGGAAAAACAAGTCCTGGGAGCTGCCAACACCACCCTGAAGGTAATCCATAATCCATAAACCACCCCTGCCCCATGCAAACTCCTAAGAAGAGGAGAGCAAACCATGACCAGGGTTGGTTTGCTTACAGCTACAGAAAGCACAATGCACACAGTGCATCAAATGTATCACCTTCATTCTGGAACCTTTTCTTTATTACAGTGGCCCTCCATTTCAACAGGTTCTTTAGTCACTGATTCAACCATCTGCGGTTTGAAAATATTCCAAAAAAATATAAACTCCAAAAAGCAAAACTTGATTTTGTCATTTTATATAAGGGAAACCGTTTCACTATGCCACTGCATTTAATGGGACTTGAGCACCCACGAATTTTGGTGTTCACAGGGGGTCCTGGAACCAAACCCCAATGGATACCAAGGGCCCACTGTATTATTATTAAATACAAACATTTAAAATATTTAGTTTTGTTAACCCTTCTGTTAACAAACCTAAATTGTCAACAACAAAAAAAGGTCAATCCTCCATATCCACAGGTTCTTTATCCACGGATTCAACCATCCATAGTTTGTAAATATTAAAAATAAATGAATAAATAAATTCCAAAAAAGCAAACCTTGATTTTGCCCTTTTATATAAGAGACACCATTTTACTATGCCATTGTATTTAATGGGACTTGAGCATCCACAGATTTTGTTATCCATAGAGGGTCCTGGAACCAAACCGCAGCAGATAACAAGGGCCCCCTGCATTATTTTTCAAAACCAAACATTTAAAAAGTTTAGCTTTGGCTAATTGCTCCTTTCTTCTCTGATTTAGGGCATTGTTATTTCATGGTTTCTGATATTTGAATATCATATTTAAATTCTTACATATTTAAATTTAACTTAGGGGAAAAGAACCTGGAGGGGTTTGGGGATTATGGGCTCCCCTTTCCCCACTGCAGGCTTAGCAGGCAATTATTTGGAGATGGAGGTCTATGGGAATCAATGTTGTCTTAGGGATTCAGGTACCAATCCAGACCTACCTCATCCTGGGCCACCTGAGCTGCCCTCGTATCCACCTGGTTGGCCTGCAAATAGAAAAAGAAAAAGCTATTTAGAAGATTTAAAAAGAACCAAGTACCCAGCTGCAGGAGAGGGGGCCCCCTTCTGTGTGAGTTCACAATGAGGGGTGCAAATAGTTGCTTATTTCACATTTATGTGCAACAACACAGCTATGCAATTTTAGGATCTGCAGTTTTGTGTGACAGTTAGCATTCCATATCATAGAGCTCTGGGGCCACAACAAATGAAAAATCCCTGAATTCCATAGCACAGAGCTATGGCGATTAAAGTGGTGTCAACCCAGATTACTTTTGCAGTGCGGATGCAACCTTAGTCTCTGGAGCAACAAAAGACAAACTGCCTCCCTCTTCTACAGGACATCCCTTCATATATTTAAAGAGAGCTGATCATATTTAAAAAGAGCTGATCTTTTGAACTATAACAACTATAATTATATAGTTAATATAGTTATAGGTGAACCATAAGGGATCCAGCATGGCATACTGATTTAAGTGTTGGATCCCCGCTTAGCCATGTAAACCCACTTGGGGGCCCATTCACACTATGAAATAACCTAGTGTGTGGAAACCAGGTTATTTCAGGGCCATTCACACTGGCACCAAGTAGACTCGGTGCAGTTTGCAAGGGGGGCTGGCAAAAAACCTATTTAACCTAATTCTTTTGGAACCAGGGATTTTAGCACATCTTTCAAAAGAACTGGTCTTTTTTTACCATCCGCAAATGGGAACTTGATGTCGATTCAATTTGGAGCACAGGAAAGGAGAGGTTAATGCGTAGGAGCGGATCATGCCCACCCTTTTGCTCTCTTCCTGGCAGCCAAGCCAAAGCCAAAGCCAACGCCAGGGAGGGGGTTCTCCTGGAAACATCATTAGATGGTGTACTTTTTTTAAAAAATAAAATAAAATTTGACAGCTTATGCACATCTTTGTTATTGCATGGCCGCAGTACACAGTACCTTTTAATATTGGCATCATCGGTATGACAAAGGTGCACATGATTTGATTGACATTTTTTTTTAAAAAAAGCCTATTAGTGGGGGTGGATGTTAGGGGTCATTCTTGGCTGAGAGGGTGTGACTTCCCCCAAGGCGAACCTATCCCAGGGGTTACTTGGCAAGCTTTGATCAGAGGGACTTGTCATCACCATCCTCCAAGGCTGAGAGAGTGTGACTTCCCCCAAGGTAAACCTATCCCAGGGTTTCTTGGCAAGTTTTGTTCAGAGGGACTTGTCATTGCCATCCTCCAAAGTTGAGAGAGTGTGACCCCCCAGGTTAATCCATCCCAGAGTTTCATGGCAAGGGTTGTTTTGAGGGCCTTGCCATCGCCATCCTCCAAGGCTGAGAGAGTGTGACTTCCCCCAAGGTGAACCTATCCCGGGGGATACTTGGCAAGGGTTGTTCAGAGGGGCTTGTCATCACCATGCTCTGAGGTTGAGAGAGTGTGACTCTCACCCAAGGTTAATCCATCCCAGGGCTTCTTGGCAAGGGTTGTTTTGAGGGGCTTGCCATCACCATCCTCTGAGGTTGAGAGAGTATGACTCCCCCCAGGCTAACCTACCCCAGGGTTTCTTGGCAAGGGTTATTCGGAGGGGCTTGCCATTGCCATCCTCTGAGGCTGAGTGTGACTCCCCCCAAAGCTAACCTATCCCAGGGTTTCTTGAAAAGGGTTGTTCAACGGGGCTTGCCATTGCCATCCTCCGAAGCTGACAGAAGGGGGGGAATTCCCCCAAACAGTGTGACATAGATGCATCATTTGATTGACAGTTAAAAACCCCCAAGAACGATTAAAATGGCGGCTCCATTTTAAATTGCCACAAATGGTAATGTGAACGTCAACAGGGTTAAATTGCCACGGAGAGATTCGATCAAGGTAAATGTAGTGGGAACTTTCATTCGGTATTGCATCATCGAATCCCCCCAGATCTACTCAGTACAAAAACGCTAGTGGGAATGTGCCCTTGGTAGCCTTGGGCAAGTCACACACTCTCAGCCTCAGAGGGGGGCAAAGACAAACTCCCCCTCTGAACAAATCTTGCCAAGAAAACCCTGTGATAAGTTTGCCTTAGGTTGCTATAAGTCAGAAATGATGCACACAGTCACAACAACGCCATTAATTTTTAACCTACCGTATTTTCCGGCATATAAGACGACCCACATATAAGACAATCCCCCCATTTTCCCAGTCAAAATATAGTGTTTTAGCACCTCTATCCTATCCTATCCTATCCTATCCTATCCTTATATCCGGCGTATAAGATGACCCCCCCCACACACTTTAGCCACAGATTTTGCAGGTAAAAAAGTAGTCTTATACGCAGGAAAATAAGGTATGTTTGCTTTTAGTTGTAAGCTGCTTAAAAGTCCTGAACTGGGGAAATGATGGGATATAAGTAAAGGAATAAATAATCTGTCTCACTCACCAGCAGTTCCTCCTCTTGCAACCTCCGGGCGATCTCAGCATCATAAAATTCCTGATCCTGGGCTGCTAATGGTCGAGGTTTGGAGTAGGAGGCTTCTTTTGTTCCCTTTGATTTTGTTCCTGCAAAAGGAAAGTCAGATTACTTATCCCAGAAAAGACTGCAGCCTTCCATTGTTTTGTTTAGTTATCCTGCCTCTCTCACTCACAGATCTGCAACTGGGACCCCAAAGCAGTTCACCAAATTAAAATAGATAGATAAATAAAAAGAGCACCGTCACTAAAACCTAACTGATCAGATTATAATGGTAAGAGCAAGTTTCAAAACATCCATTTAACCGGTTTTTAAAAAAAGCCAAAAAAAGCAGAAAATTACTTTTTCTAAGCTTTGGAAACAAAGGGGGGGTTGCAGACTGCCAGAAATAGTGCAAATTGAGTCCACTTTTAGGGTTAGGGTCAGGGAATCATGGGAACTATAGTTTATTGTGGCACCAGAGCTCTCTGACAGAGAAGGCTCAATGTCTCAGAAAAAAAACAATTCCCATGATTCCCTAGCACTAACCCTAACCCTAAAAGTGGACTCAATTTGCACTATTTCTGACAGTCTGCAACCTCCCAAAGTGTGGGAAGAAACGCTTCTGATCGATACATGTTGGACACAGTTTGGTTGGGGGATTCTGGGCAATGGAATCCAAAAAAAGACATTTTCAAGCTCTGGAAACCACCATAAGAAGATTTGCATGTCTGGAACACCTATTGAACATAGGAGTTTATCACATGGAGGCAAATCCCGTACAAAAATGGGATTTTAAAATCCACTAAACACCCGCAAATGCGGGTTGTTTTTCAGATGCATTGGCAGAAAGAGAAATAATGCAAAAATAACCTGAATGGAAAGTCAACAAAACCATTCCCTTCTACTTCTGGAATTTCCCAAAAGTAAAAAGGAGCAGGTTTTGTCAGCTTTCTGTTCGTGTTATTTTCGCGTTATTTCTCTTTCACGCAAACGTTGCCTGAAAAACAACCTGCATTTGTGGGTTTTCTACTTTCTGTTTGGGTTAACCCCGAACGTCATGTGGAAAACAACCCACAAAAATGGTTTGTTTTTATTTTAAATCTAGTTTCTGCATGGGATTTGTCTCGTAAGATAAACTGCATAGGCTGGTTGGGGGATTTTAGGAGCTGCAGTCCAAAAAAGGAACTTTCCCAAACTCTGAGAAAGCACTTCGGGAGGAGTAGCATATCTTGAACATAGGGCAGTGGGGGATGACGGAAGCTAGAGTCCAAAAAATGAACTTTTCCAAGTTCTGGAACCCACTGTGCGAGGAACGGTATCTATTGAACATAGGATGGTGGGGGATTGTGGGAACTAGAGTCCAAAACATGAACTTTTTCAAGCTTTGGAAACCACTGTTGGAGGAGTTGCATCTCTTGAACATAGGAACTGATGCTCCTTTTCCTTTCTCTTAAAGAAGTTTTCTCAGGAAGGGACTTGTGTGCGTCTGTCTCCTCGGCACCAAAAAGAAACAGAAAATATGTCTCTCCTCGTGACTCACGCTTGGCAAAGTCCCACAACATACACCCCAGGGAGCCCGATATGTTTACGCATCCACAGGAAATGGAGACGAGGATCTGTTTATGCAGAGATATTCACATTATTTCTGACTATTGTTGCAGATAGAAGGAAACTTCGATGGAGTGGAAGAAGAGCCGATGGGAACCAAACAAATGCAACAAGCACATCTTTCCTGAGGTGTGAGGAGAAGAGTTGTGATGAAGCCGAGTGTCATTGTTTGGCTCAAACAGGAACCATTATCCCCGCCATCCCACCCCTGATGGTTTTATGATAACCTTTAGGTAATTTTGGAAATTTATTTCCAAAAGTCCCCAGAACCACAGCCAACGGATCTGGAGTTTCTGAGAGATGCAATCCACAAAAGGAGCTTTTGCCAGAGTTACTGAGATGTCAGCATGGCGTACGTAGTGGTTTGAGCGTTGGACTGCAACTCTGGAGACCCGTGTTCGAATCCCTGCTTGGCCATAGAACCCCCCTGGGTGACCAGTCACACACTCTCAGCCTCACAAGATGGGAATGGTAAACCCCCTCAGAAGACATGTGCCAAGAAAACCCTGTAATAGGTTTGCTTTAGAGTCACTATAAATCAGAAACAATTTGAAGGCACACAACACACAACATTGAGATTTTGTTGGCACATACAGGTCAGCAAGCCAAACAAGGAGGTTCGATGCCTGGTTAGATGGCCTAAATGGCTTGGGTCCAAGTTATGGAAAGGACTGCATTCACCTAACTTGGACCCACACCATACATATATACGATGAAGCAACCATTAAACCTGTTTTGAGCATCTTCTGAGCATCTCCAATCCACCATTCTCAGAGGTATATTTTCTGGGAACATGGGAGACAGGGCCTTTTTGGTAGCTGCTCCCAAGCTCTGGAATTCCCTGCCTAAAAGACTATATGTCCTCTGGAGTGCCCTTCCAAAAGTAGGAAAAGACAGACCTATGGGAACTAACAGCCAAAGGTAAAAGGGCTTTTAAGACAGGCTAAATCTCTCTTATCTGAAATGTTTGGGACCAGAGTATTTCAGATTTCAGATTTATTTTGGGATTTTGGAATACCTGTGCAGAACATGTGACTTGCCCAAGGTCACCCGGTGGGTTTACATGGCTGAGCAGGGATTCGAACCCTGGTCTCCAGAATCTCCAGAGTCCAATGCTCAAACCTCTACACAACTCTGGCTCTGTGTTTGCATATACATACATAATAAGATGAGAGTGAGCATGGCGTAATGGTTTGAGTGTTAGACTACAACTCTGGGAACCAGGGTTTGATTCCCAGCTCAGCCATGAAACGTACTGGGTGGACTTGGGCAAGTCACATTTTCTCAGCCTCAGAGGATGACTAGGGCAAGGAATCCTCAGAGGTGGTTTTGCCAGTTCTTTCCTCTGGCAAACAGAGCCTCCAGCACCTGGTATTTGTTGGTGTTCTCCAAGGACTGACCAGGGCGGACACTGCTTAGCTTCCAAAATCAGATGGGATCTGGTACCTTTTAGGGTACTTAAATATTTAAACAATGTCCCTTATCCAAAATGCTTGGGACCAAAGTGTTTTGGATTTCAGATTTTATTTATTAATTTATTGTTACTGGATTTGGGAATATTTGTAGATACATAATGAGATTATTTTCAAGATGGGACCCAAGTCAAAACACTAAATCAATTTATTAGTATGCAAAGGGATCCCGTAGCACCTAGTCTGATTTTCCAAACGATCATGGCTATATATTTAAATTCATTTCTGTTTCATATACAGGCATCCCTCCCAATTCATGGGGGATCTCTGTTCTGGAACCACTACCACCCGCAAATCTGTAGAAACACAAATATTGAAGTCCCCATTGGTTACAATGGGGGTGTGCTCATGCGCACAGCGCTGCACGCACACCATTTTGTCCTTCCCCTTTGCCATCCGAGAATGAGCGAGACCGCAGACTCCAAGTCCGCAAACGGGGAGGGATGCCTATATACCTTATACACACAGCCTGAAGGTAATTTTACAGACAATATTTTCAATAATTTTGTGCATGAATAAATTTGTGTCCGTTGAACCACCAGAAAGCAAAGGTGTCACTATCTCTGCCACCCATAAAGAAAGTTTTGGATTTTGGAATATTCTGGATTTTGGAATTTCAGATAAAGGAGACTCAACCTGTACCACTGAAAGTTGCTTTCTACTACAGGTTGAGCCTGCTTTATCTGGGATTCCAAAATCCGAAATATTCCAAAAACCTGAACTTTTTTGACGGGTGGCTGAGACAGTGACAGCTTAGCTTTCTGGCAGCTCAATTTACATCAACTTTGTTTCGTACACAAATTAATTAAAAAATACTACATAAAATTACCTTCACATTATGTGCACATGAAACATACATGAATTCTGTGTTTAAGTTTAGGTGCCATCTCCAACGGATCTCATTATTTGCATATAAAAACACAAGTATTCTACAAAACAAGTATAATGGGAAAAAAACTTTCAGTAGTACTGGTTGAGGGTGTACCCACACTGCAGAATTAAATCAGAGTGACACCACTTTAACTGTCATTACTATCCTACAGAATATGGGGATTTGTAGTTTGGAACACTGGGATCTGTATGTGGAATATTGTATTTGAATACAGACTACTGGGATTTGTAACTTGATGAGGTATCCAGCCTGGTCATTCAGAGCACTCTGATGCCTTCCCAAACTACAAATCCCAGGATAAATCATCATAGTTAAACTGGTAAGATAGTCATGGCAGTTAAAGTGGTGTCAAACTGTTTTAATTCTGCAGAGTGGATACACCCTCAACCAGTACTACTGAAAGTTTCTTCATTTTATGTCCTGTTTGCATTTGAGATTCCAACAAATCTGCTTTTCTACACTGAAGACAGTAAGTTATCTTATTCTTTTTTTTCCTTTTTTAGGTAATAAAATAAATAAGGCACACTGGAACTTCCACACCATTTTGACACAAGCGCCTTTGTTTCAAACTCGGCAGCGACTCCGTTGCAGCCTGGAGGGAGGAAACTGAAACAGGAAAGCCAGATGACAGCTGAGTCCAACCTCTCCATCCAAAATGATAAAAACAGCTTTTGTTCTACACATGGCTGTTTCCCAACACATTTGGAATATTCTCAATAGGATTTAAGAGGGTCGAAATTAGACACTGATATTTTGCAAAGGGCTCACCCACCCACCCGTTAGATTTGCATTTTATGCATATTCCTGGCAAAAGTCCTTCATTTTTTCTCCCTTTCTCTCTCTGATTTGGATGGCGACAGTCCCTTTCCAATGCATTGGGGAAAAAGCACAGGACAGGGAGAAAAAGGAGTTATTCTAGGCAAATACTGCCCATTTGCCTAGGTTGCATCTGTACTGCAGAATCAATGCAGTTTGATACCACTTTGACTGTCATGGCTCAATGCTACAGGATTCTGGCATTTTCACGTTTGTGAGATATTTGGCCTTCTCTGTCAGAGGCTGTATCTGCACTGCAGAAATAATCCAGTTTGACACTACTTTAACTGCCATGGCGCAATGCTATGGGATTCTGGCATTTGTAGTTCTTTGAGATATTTAGCTTTCTCTGTCAGAGGCTGCATCTGTACTGCAGAAACAATCCAGTTTGACACTGCTTTAACTGCCACAGCTTAATGCTATAGGATTCTGGGATTTGTAGTTTGTTGTGGGACCAGAGCTCACTGACAGAGAAGGCTAAATAGCCCAAGATTCCATAGCACTGAGGCATGTTAAAGTGGTGTGAATGCAGTCAGAGAATTCTAGTGCCACAAAAAATTACAAATCCCAGGATTCCATAGCATCGAGCCATGGCAGTTAAAGCAGTGTCAAACTGCATTCATTCTGCAGTGTGGCAGCAGCCCAGTTTACCAACATTGTTTAAATTCTTAACAGGATTAATAACTGACTTTGACCAGTTCTCTGCATTTCAAAATTCTTTTCATCCAAAAGAACAAAAAGGTAATTGCCACAGTTCTTGAAGAATTAAAAATCCAGTTCCTAATTATTGAAATAATACTGTAAAACAGTAAAAGATGAAAGGCAAATGTGTCCATAGCATGGTTTGACTACAACAAAAAGCATTTGATTCTCACTCATGTGCATTGGCCAAAAAATGTCATAAAATTTAAGGAATTTTGTGTGAAAGTTGATTTCTCCATTTGCTTGTATAAATCAAACTACCTTTGGACTTTGCATTCTGAGCTTGCTTTTCAGAACCGCTATACACAGGCTTGATCCTTGCTTTTAGTTGCTCAAAACTCCTCTCATCAGCTTTACTTGAGCTAATAAAATTCCCCAATACATATTGGTTGTGGGTACCTTCTGTTACTTTGAGTAACACTTAATCTCCCTTATCATGTTCTTGCAAAACAATTCGGCAACATTAAAAGAAAACAAATCAGGGACATGAAATATCAAAGCAAGCTGAAGAAAGAAATGTTTCACTCTATAGAGATGAGTTAAAACTATTTAGAAAGACACAATCAGAAACTGAATCCCAGACTCTTCCTAAAAGAGTATGGCCATCAACGCACCAATGATAAATGGACTCCCCCACCCATCCGGTTACCTGGATTCCGGGGGAGACCCGAGTGCGGTTCCCTGCTCTCCCCATGGTGTGAGGAGGAAGAAGAGGGTGTCTCTCTGTCCACCACTCCTTTGTATTCCTTTCCAATATCCCTCTTGCGGCCTCGCTTTGGAGGGACCTCTGAGTCCTTGTGCCCACGGTCCTGGGATGGGGCCCTTGGAGAGTGTCGCCCTTCACGGGACGGGACCCTACGTCGGTCCGGATTCGGTGAACAACTCTTGCCGTAACGCTGGTAGGCAGAGCCCCTTCCCTCCATCTCTGCATCCAGACTCAATGGCCGCAAGGAGTTCCCAGAGCCAGGTGACCGCCTTTCCCGATACCGGTGATGCCGGTCTCCGTGATTGGAACTTGCCCACTTGTCTTCTTCCGTGAGAACACGGGATGGCCTTTGGGCTCTCTCATGGCTCCGTGGCCTCCTTTCTTGCGACTTTCCACTGCCACCAAGGGTATGATCATCCTCCCTATCCAGCAAAGATGCCGCCCGAGGTCTCTCCAAACTCTCTGGGTTCCTCCTTCTCCGCCTCTCCTTAGTTCGATCGCTGTCTTCATCCTCAATTTCCAGAGAATGCATCTGGAGTTTCTCGGGGTGTCCGGGCTTCCTCTCTTGCCGCTCTCGGTCCCGCCGTTGGCCGCTTCGGCCTTTCCTCTTTTCTGAGGAATTCCCGAAAACTTCCAAGTCCATCCCCTCAGAAAGGAGAGGAGGACCCCTCCAGGTATCCCCTGGATGCTGAGTCTGCCTGTCGCCATTCTGGGGTCGGTGGGACCCAGCATGCTCAGGCGCCTGATCCCTGGGGCTACCACACATACGGTCTGAGCATCGGGTGGGATAAACAGACAATGGAGGATGGTTAGTGACACATGTTAATGGCAGGCACATGCTTCACAGAAATGGATACACGACAGGAAAGGGCAGAGGGGAATCCCCAGATGAAAGCTCAAAAGTGGAGAGGGGAATTGTATGAATCGTGTCAGAAGAGGAAAGATGGAGAAAGGAAAAACCAAAATCCACAGACAGGTAGAGAGCACATGCAGAGGCAGGCATGAAGAGGTAAGGAAGAAAAGGTGGGCCCAAGAAACCACCACCAGCAACTGCAAATCAAATTCCCAATTCTGTCATCCCAGAAGTCCTCAGGACTGTGGTTTGGTCAATCACAAAAGCATCTCAGAGAAGAAGAGAAAATCCAGCCAAGCAGCTCCACTTCCTGCAAATTCTACTCGGGAGCAACAATTTTGCCAGAAGATGGTATTTCGATGGTGAATGGCAAAGGTAATTCAGCAAGCCCAGCATCTGTCAGGCTTATATTTCCATTCTAATGCATCCATTCTCCATTCTCCTCAAACAAGAATTCAATTCTTTTCACATCGTTACCATCACCAGTAATCTTCAGTGCTTTCCCAGGCCAGAATCACTATGGCAAGGTGAGTGTGGAATCAACCAAAGAATGATTTCACCCACCGTAATTGCAACGTCAAGAGATCATGACTTCCAACCTCTCACCTGCAGTACATCAATCCCATGTCTTCCAACATTTCACAGATGAAAGTTAGGAGACGTGTGGCCAAGCAAAATCAGAGTGTGGTCAACATAGCAACAATTATCAATGAAGAAGAGAAGACAAGCTAGGAGACACTGCAGCAGTTTGCTTTTCCCTGAGCCAACTGGGAAGGGCAACGTTCTGCCTCCTCCTTTTCTCTCCCCACTGCAGAGTTAATGGAGTGCAAACTGCTTTTGTACTTCATCCACAGTTTGCAGCAACTAAAGTAAGTTGAGGGGAAAGGGGGAGGAGGAGAGAGAAACTGAGGTATGTGTTTACACTGTTGAAACAATGCAGTCTGACACCACTTTAAGTGACTCCATACTATCGAATCCTGGGATTTATATTTTTGCAAAATCTTTAGCCTTTTCTGCCAGAGAGTGATGGTTCCTTACAAAATTACAACTCCCAGGATTCTGTAGGATGGAACTGAGGCTGTTTAAAGTGGAGTCAAACTGCATTATTTCTACAGAGTAGATGCACCCTGGGAAATTTTTTAAGCATCTGAAAAAATGGGATAGCAAGGAATTAATCAGGACTGACCTATTGGAATGCAATCCAATAAACATACAGGTTGAGTATCCCTTATCCAAAGTGCTTGGGATTAAAAATGTTTTGGATGCTGAAGCTTTTCAGATTTTGGAATATTTGCTTATTAATAATAAGATATCTTGGAGATGGTGTCCAAGTCTAAACATGAAATTCATTTATATTTTGCATACACCTTATACAGATAATTTTATGCCTGAAACAAAGTGTGCAAACTGAACCATCAGAAAGCAAAGGTGTCACTATCTCAGCCGCCCATGTGGACAATTTTGGATTTTGGAGGATTTTGGAATTCTGGATAAGGGAGACTCAACCTGTACCAGCTAAAGAAACCTCCATTCAGAATAAGGAAGAAAATGATCTTGTTAGAAATTGGGGCTACAACTTAATGGGACAAGTGTCCATTTCTTCTTCCATATTCCCCCCACCAAACAGCATCTTAAACTCTCCAAACTTAAATGTAGTTCAATGCCGATAAACCAATGTGGAAAACCCTGGTGTCTGATCACTAACATGTTTATCTGTAGGAGCACTGCAACTCCTTCCTTGCAGCCCAGGGCCAGATTTCTAGGAAAAGCCTCCGGGTGAGAAGTTTGAACAGCAAACCCAAACCAGAATCAACCTCTCCTGGCACAGGTGGCTACCTTGCCACTGCTTCTTCTTACCTCTGCTTTCTGGATAATACGGCTCTTTGTAAGGGCTGGAAGAAATGGGTTCAGGTGGGAGAGGTTTCTTCCGCCTCTTTTCTTCTTGAAGTTCCTTCTGCTGTAGAATCCGAGCTATGTCCTAAAAGAAGGGGAAGGAGGAAGGGGAGGAGGGTATCAAAACAGAAGGAATTGTTTATCCCGAGAAGAAAAGACTGCACTATAGCACAATCACTCTCTTTAATATCTCAAGGGCTGCCATTTTGAGAAGAAAGTGAGCTTGTTTTCGGCTGCTCCAGGGGATTAAATCCAAAGCAACAGGTTCAAATTGTAAGGAAAAAGAATTCACCAAAAACAAGGTTGGGTAAAGATGCAGCCTGTGGGCCATGTGTAGTCTTTGAGACCCCAAAGTATGGTCCCTAAAGCTTCTCAGAGGTCTCCCAAACCCTTTCTTTTTCATAGCAACTTGGCAACCTTTTTTTTGTTTTGCCCACCTGCTGCAAAAGTGGCTGTTTACTCCTCCTTCCCACCCGCCCACCTAGAATCACCAATCCTACAAAAAACTTGACCCCCTAAAAAGCAACCAAAAATCAAGTGAAACTGTGGCCCAAATTGTTGTTACCAGTGGCATCACCAGGACTGACAACCCCCAACGTAGTAACACGCCATACAAAATCCTTAGTCATGCTTTTTGTACTAATGTTACTCCTAAATCATAATTTCTATATATCACTGAACATAATGCTGATAGTTGTGACCTAAACAAATGGTAAAACTAAAATTATACCTTTAAATTACAATCACATACATGCAGTTTAAATATATTTACATATACATAGTTTCATGTGGAGAATTTGGCAAAATGTGATGTTTTAAAAAGGAAAAATTAAAAATAATTAAACAATTAAAATTAAAATAATTAAAATAAAAATATATTAATATATACAGTTGTTCCTCCAGATTCACTGACTTCCCATTTGCAGTTTTGAATTTCTGTGGATGGGAAGCCAGGAGGGACAAAATAGCATGCAGAGAGGCATGCAAGAGCATGCCGCCATTATTTTCAATGGGACTCAAATATTTGCAGTTTTCCATTTTCGTGGGGGGGGGGGTCCCCCTGTGAATTGAGAGGGGCGGCTGTATATATTAATATATTAAAAAACCTGGGGCTTCTCCTTTCTCCACCCACTGAGCCTCATCCCTCACACTATCTCTTCAGCGTTTTAAAGAGGCATGGGAAAATGCCACAGCCCATTTCTGCCAAAACACAGATGTTTGAGTTAATAGGGGATATTGCACCAGGTTACACCCTAAGCAGTGGTGTCAGCCCCGCTTAGGGTGTAATCTGGTGCAATCCACACCCCTCATACCTCCCATTGACACCATTGGTTGTAATGTCACTTCCAGCAGTCCAAAACATGATCTTGTGACCCATCTGGAGAAGAAATCCCCCCCACACACAGTTGCCTATCCCTGACCTAAACATCAGGAAGAAGTTTTAAACAGTGGCACTAACTCCCTTAGAGGGTGATGGACTTTATTTCTTTGGAGATTTAAGCAGAGGTTGGATGTTCATCTTTCCAGAATGCTTTAGTTGAATATTGTATATGGCAGGAGAATTTATACAATCATAGAGTTGGAATAGACCCCAAGGGCCATCCAATCCAGCCCCATTCTGCCATGCGGAGGGCACAATTAAAGCCCAACCCTGTAACAGATGGCCATGCAGCCTGTTTAAAAACCTCCAGAGAAGGAGACTCCACCAAACTCCAAGGGAGTGTATTCCAATGGAATATGAGACATGAAAGGGGGTTGGATGGCCTTTGTGGACCTTTTCAGCCCAGTGACTCTATTCTCTCTTCCATTCTACTTCCTAGACTTCTGGATGCTCCCAGGTTCAGGTCAATCCATGTTCAATGGCCCAATTTGCAAATCAGGTGGAACAGGAAGGCTTTCAAAGTTGAAGCCATGGACACTTACATCCCTTCTCCTCTCTTGTCCTTTCATGTTCTCCCATCCTCTCATGAAAGCTCCCAGCGATCCCATTTTTAATTTGCACAGTTGCAAGACAAAATCAAATTCTCGGTACTTTCAAAAAACAAACCCCCAATATAAGCACGGTAGAGCACTTTTGTCTCTGCTGACAGCATCCATGTTTACCTCATCGTCCTCTTCCTGGCGACGCCGCTGTTCTGCTTCGATGACCAACTTGACTTGGATTTCCTGAGCAATCTCACAGTCCTGACGCTCTCTGAAAAACAAGGAGGAGGGAGGAAGAAGTTAGGGGCGGGGGACACTGTCCAGAGCAGGGGTAGGCAACCTAAGGCCCGGGGGCTGAATGCAGCCCCCCTGAGGCCTTTGGACCGGCCCCAGGCCGCTCCTGCCACCACTGCCGCCGCCGCCTCCTGCCACCGCCACCTGCCATGATGATATTGATTATTGTTGTTATTACTTGTTCTTGGGGTTTTCTTGGCAAAATCTCCATAGGGGTTTTGCCATGGCTTTTCTGGGGCTGAGAAAGTGTACATGCATATTTTTTAATTTTTTTAATTTTGTTTAATTTTTAAATATTTATTTATTTATTTATTTATTTATTTATTTTTGGTGCTTCGGGCCCCCAATTGTCTCAGGGACAGCAACCAGCCCCCGGCTCAAAAAGGTTGCCTTCCACTGTTCAACTATTGCGCCAAGGAGTCTTTTAGAATCTCTGCAAAAAAAAGATGAAGACTCTGTCTTTATTGAGAATTCAGTGTTTCCTGTCAAAGAAGAGGGTGCATAGCCTTGCACAGGATTCCTAAGGAGGTTTCTTTTTGTATTGCTAATGGAATTTAAATTTTATTTCCTGGACGTTATGACTCTTTGACTCCTACATGACCACAGATCCCCAGATCCCACATGCCTATATGGATATCCCTCCATACCATCTTCACTGAGAACAACTATAACAACATCTTGACAAAACATCTGATGACGAAGCCAGTGGAGTTTTGAAAGTTTACACCAGGGGTAGGCAACCTTTCCCCTTTAAGGGCCGAGGGACTTCAGCTCCCAGAAGCCTCAGCCATGTTGGCCAATAGTCCCATGCTGGCCAATAGCTCCTGGGATTCTGGGAGATGAAGTCCCTCGGCCCTTAAAGGGGAAAGGTTGCCTACCCCTGGTTTACACCATGTATTTTGAGCATTTTGGTTGGCCCAATAAAAATACTGTTGTTCTGTGGATTTTGGATGTTATTGCTCTGATTGTCCTTGTTGCCCTTTTCTGAACTTGCTCCAACTTGTCTATGCTGTTGTTTTTGTTTTTGCCTTCAAGTTGTTTCTGACTTATGGCAACCCTAAGGTGAAACTAACATAGGGTTTGTTTGTTTGTTTTTTGGCAAGATTTCTTCAGAGGGAGTTTGCCATTGCCATCATCTGAGGCTGAGAGATTGTGACTTACCATGGCCATCCAGTGGGTTTACATGGCCAAGCCAGGATCTGAACCTTGGTCTCCAGAGTCCAATGCTCAAACCGCTATGTTGCATTAGCGCTCCATATACTTGTCTATATCCTTCTTAAAATGAGGCTCCCATAACTGAATGCAAGACTCTAAACTACAAATCCCAGGATTCCATAGCACTGAACCATGGCAGTGAAAGCAGTGTCAAACTGCATAAAAGAAAATAAAATATAATATAAAGACTTTAGATGAGGCCCGAGAAGAATATAGTGGGACTATTATGTCCCTTGATTTGGAAACTATGCTTCTACTAAAGCAGGCTGGGTATGCCCAGCTCCCTCAACCTTTCCTCAAATGGCATATTCTCCTTAATCTTATAAAATCAAGTACAATGCAACCTGGGATTTTCCGTGTGAAAAGCAGGGGAGCTCCACCACTGAGCTGTTGAGTCCAAGATCACCCCATGGACTTACATGTCTTTGTGGCGCTCCTGGATCCGGGCGCGTGCCTTCCGGTCTTCCTCCTCCTGGAGCTGCTTGGCCATCTGGAGGTCATATTGCACCAGGCGGTTGCGCTGGATATTCGTTGCCAAGTGATGCTCAACTGTGAAGGGAAAGGAAGACACATAGGCCCACTGCAGGTCTTGTCCTCATCTGTGCACCAAGTGGGATATACAGCACCCCTTCTCCCTCCTGTAGCAAAAGGGAGGTTTTGAGGCCATGCTTCTCCTAGACTTGGGGTGCTTTTGCAATGTTATGGACTTTGAGGAGGCAGAGAACATTGCTGCATTTTGTCAGTGTATGTGAAATTGGATTTGAATGTCACTGCACCAAATATGGATGCTGGATGATGCAACACATGGGAAAGGTTGCAGCACAGTGACTGACATGAAGTGTCAAGATCTCAACCATATAGGATAAGCCCAGGATGACACAGTGGACTTGATGCAAGAGGAATATTGCAGACACCTGTGTGAGAAGATCATGCCAGGGACAAAATGTATAAATATGGGCACGGGCTATGTTCAGTGTGCGTTCCTGTTGTTGGTGGATGGTTGGTTGGACAGTCGTTGGTTTGTATATAGTGCTGTAAATACTCTGTAGTAAAGTTCTGTACATAGAAATTAGAGACTCTTGAGTTGTTATTTAGCCCCTTGGTCAATTATAGGAGCTGGCAGCACTGCATTGAATGACTCTGACACATTTATTAGATACAGTCAAGTAAATTATTATTATACAGAATATACATGGAGTAGATGCTATAAAGCATTAGTCCCCAAATTTTGGTCCTCCAGGTGTTTTGGACTTTGTCTCCCAGAAGCCCCAGACAGTTTGGCCAACAGTGAGGAATTCTGTGAGACGAAGTCCAAAACATCTGAAGGATCAAAGTTTGGGAACCACTGCTGTAAGGAAAGGATCTGTCAGAAGGAGTGTGTCAGGGAATGCAATGCTGGGAGTGGCTGGTGATCAGAGGAAGGTTGGAGGGGATTTTGAAAAGGTAGGAGCATGACAGTTAGTCAGGGATCAGAGGCAAGTCTGTCCAAATCTGGAATTAGTAATAATTTAATTGATTCTATTTAACCTTCACAAAGAAAAAACAGAAATAGTAAAAGAATTCTCATACCAGGGATCAAGCATTTATAGAAATGGGGACTGCAGTCAGAAAATCAGAAAAAGACTAAGAATGGGGAGGGTGGCAATGAAAGAACTAGAAAAGATTCTAAATTGCAAAGATATACAACTCAGAACAAAAGTTAGAATCATACAAGAATTGTTTTCCCTATTACCATGTATGGATGTGAGAGCTGGACAGTTAAGAAAGATGATAGGAAGAAAATCAATTTCTTTGAGATGTGGTGCTGGAGAAGAGAGCTGAGGATCCCATGGACAGCCAAAAGGACAAATAAATGGGTCCTAGAGCAGATCAAGCCAGAAACCTCCCTGGAAGCCAAGATGACCAAACTGAAGCTGTCCTACTTTGGATACATGAGAAGAGACACATGGGGAAGGTGGAGGGAAGTAGGAAGAGAGAAAGGCCACATGCCAAATGGATGGACTCTATTAAGGAGCCCACAGGAATGGGTTTGAAGGAATTAATCAGAGCAGTGGAGGACAAAGAGTCTTGGAGATGTCTCATCCATAGGATTGCCATGAATTGAGATTGACTCCAGGGCAGTTAACAACAACAAAGTTGTATTTAAATGATCTCTTTAGTATGTTTTAATTTGTACTGTTCTTTTAAACTGTAAGCTGCTCTGGGGGGAGAAAATAGTAGTAATACAAGAAGGAGGAGGAGGAGGAGGAGGAGAAGAAGTAGTAGTAGTAGTAGTAGTAGTAGTAGTAGTAGTAGTAGTTGAGTAGTTTGAGTGGCTAGAAGAGTCAGAGAGGCTGCACCTGCACTGCAGAAATAATACAGTTTGGCACTAGTTTAAAATTTAACACTAGTTTTGACACTACAGATTCTGGGATTTTTCTTGTGTTTTGTGAGATGTTTAGCCTTCTTTGATGCCACAACAAACTACAACTCCCAGGATTCCATAGCATGGAGCCATGACAGTTAAAGTGGTGTCAAATGGGATTAATTTTGCAGTGCAGATGCAGGCGTAGTGAATTATGAAGATGCATAACGGGATGCTGGCAAGAGTGTCCCACTGTACAAAGAGACCAATGTGTGTCCATCTCAATGTCCACTGGTCACTATGCCAGCTCCCATATCTAGTAATGTACTGGATATAGACATAGAATCATAGAATCATAGAGTTGGAAGAGACCACAAGGGCCATCCAGTCCAACCCCCTGCCATGCAGGAATTCCCAATCAAAGCATCCCTGACAGATGGCCATCCAGCCTCTGCTTAAAGACCTCCAAGGAAGGAGACTCCACTACTCTCCGAGGGAGTGTGTTCCACTCTCGAACCGCCCTTACTGTTAGGAAGTTCCTCCTAATGTTGAGGTGGAATCTCTTTTCTTGCAGCTTGCATCCATTGTTTCGGGTCCTAGTCTCTGGAGCAGCAGAAAACAAGCTTGTTCCTTCCTCGATATGACATCCCTTCAAACATGATGGAAGAGCCCAATTCTAATTCTAGCAGATGTAAGTCCACTTATGAAGACATACGTTCCCAAAAAGATTCAGGCCAATAATACTAATGCAAATACATAAAAGACATAAAGGCAGTGGAATCTAGCTTGGTTGGTTTGATGAGACTTACTTTCTTGTTCTTGAAGACTGTGGGCCAGTGTGTGATCTTCCAAAACTGCAAAGTCTCGACACACTGTCAGGAAAAATAAATAAATTTACTCATTACCGGTACTTATATATCTATTTTATATCTTCTCTTTCTGCCAGCACAGCACTCAAGGCTGCTTATAGCAAGTTCAAAAACAGTACTGTACATCTTTTTCTTTCTTTTTCTTTTTAAAGCGATTAGTAGAAAAATATGCAATGGCATCTTGTAGCACCTTTGAGAGTAACTGGATGAAAGAAGCTGGATGCATGAGATTACATAAACTTGAGTAGAAAAGTATTTTTTTTTTAAAGAAACTAACACTTCTATTAAAAACACAAAGTTGTAAAACAACTTAAAACCCATTTATAAGGAAGAGAAGCTCACTGCTACAGAACTCCCTCTATTTGGAGATTCACCAAAGTCTTAACCCTGAGCATCTTCTAGATGCACAATAAGCAACTCTTGGCCTGAGAAACCTTTTTCTGCAAAGTAGTTATTTTAGTTTGTCTTAATCCATTTCTCTTTTAATGGGATAACTAAATGGATTATCATCAGGGAGAGGGAGGGGGCTTAACTGTTATCTGCGCTTGGCCTTAAGAATAAATCAGACAATAGAGATCACTCTCTTTCAGCTTTTCACTCTTAGCATATTAAGTGATCCACACTTAACTTTGTGCCAAGTGGGCAACATGTGGCCCCTGGGTTGATCTTGGGGTCCTCAACCCATCCAGAGCACTAAGCCTAGCCAAAAATGCTAAAAGAACACTGCTTCTCCTCTTGGAAGCCTCCAGGAACAGCAATTCACATTTTATGGTCAAAAATACATGACATAAATACCCTTCACAATACCAAAAAGGTGTTTGAGGCAACAGGGGACAAAATTATTACTATTATTATTTTGCAGGGGATATGACCCTCCAAATTCTGCTTGCTGATTTCCAAGGTTTCACCTTTTGCTGCAAATGTAGGGCTAATCTGCCCTGAGGAAATAATGCAGTCTGTCACTGCTTTAGCTGCCATAGCTCAATGCTATGGAACTGTGCGATTTGTAGTTTCTGAGTTATTTAGCATTCTTTAGCAGAGCACTTTGGAGCCACAGCAAACTATAAATCCCAGAATTCCATGGCATTGAGCCATGGCCGTTAAAGTGGTGTCAAACTGTGTTAATTCAGCAGTGCAGATGCTGTCTAAATCCAACGTTAGTCCTGCAAGGAGTAGAACTGTCCATCCTCACTCCAAGAAGAGAGCTAATGTCAAAGCAATAATCAGGATCACCATTTTATTCTGGAAGGTCCACAGGATTTGAGCAAACAAGAATTTAAATATATCTTTAATTTGATTTTTGCTTTGATTTTGCTTTGCTTAATTTGCTTTGATTTTGAGTTCCTGCATGGCAGGGGGCTGGACTGGATGGCCTTTGTGGACTTTTCCAACTCTATGATTCTATGATTCTATATATAGAAGAATCCAAGCACCCCAGAAGACCTTGGCTGAACCTTCACTATAGAATTAATGAAGTTTGACACCGCTTTAACTGCCATAGCTCAATACAATGGAATTCTGGGATTTGTAGTTTTGTGAGATATTTTGCCTTCCCTGTCAGACAGCTCTGGTGTCACAACAAACTACAAATCCCAGTATCCCACAGCATGGATCCATGGCAGTTAAAGCAGGGTGAAACTCCATTAATTCAGCAGTGCAGATTAGACTTGACCGAGCAATTTGCACTTTTCTGCCTTTGTCAGCTTCTAAGCCACTGTTGAAGAACTGCAAATGTAATGATCAAACATTTTCTAATTCAACTTCCAGATGGACATTTGGAAACCACCTGAATATTTGATCAGACAAATCCATTTCTGGAGAGACACATCTCCTGACCACTTCCTTTTTCTCCATTTTAAGAAACCAAGGACCCTAAAAAACAGGCCATGGATTAGACACAACAAAGGAAACAACCAGGAGCCAAAACAGTTTTGCTCATCCTTTGCTCCCAAACCATATCAATTGCACACAGGATGTGGTTGCAAGGTATGCCGTGTGTGTGTGTGTGTGTGTGTGTGTGTGTGTGTGTGTGTGTGTGTTAAAAACTTTAAAAGATTTAGCTTTCTAGCTTTGGAGGGAGAAATAACTAAGGGTAGAACAGAGATATTTATAAAGTGCTGGATAATGTGGAGTTTAAAAACCCACATGGAGCTCATTTATGTGTCCAGATGCAATAAGGGCAATCCAGGTAAAATGGCTCACAGGTCAAGACAATGGATGCATTCCATTGTACAATTTCATACAACAGCAATAGCAATAGCATTTACATTTCTATACCACTTCATACAGAACTAAGCAATCTCGAAGTGGTTTACAACACGTAAGCCAACTGCCCCCAACAAGTTGGATACTCATTTTACCGATCTAATAAAGGATGGAAGGTTGAGCTAACCTGGAGTCCTCTGGGAGGGAAAGCAGCTGCTTTGAATGCTAGAGGTCTCAGGTTTGATCCCCAGCATCTCCAGGTATTTGTTGGTGGACTCTCATCCAAGTATAAACCAGGGCTGACCCTAGTTAGCCTCCAAGATCAATGGGGTCTTATGCCTATAGGGCACTGATTCCCAAACTCTGGCCATCCAGGTGTTTTGGACTTTGGCTTCTAGAATCCCAAACCATTGGCCAAGCCGGCACTGACTTCTGGGAGCTGAAGTCCAAAACATCTAGAGCAGGGGTAGGCAACCTATGGCCCGGGGGCCGGATGCAGCCCCCTGAGGCCTCTGGATCGGCCTCAGGCCGGTCCTGCCGCCGCCGCTGCCGCCCCCTGCCGCCGCCGCCTGCCGTGATGATATTGATTATTGTTGTTATTACTTGTTCTTGGCGTTTTCTTGGCAAAATCTCCACAGAGGTTTTGCCATCATGGCTTTTCTGGGGCTGAGACAGTGTGCATGCATCCCTGCTTGTTTGTGGGCCTGCCTTCCAGTTGTTTCCATGATGATAATGATTATTGTTCTTATTACTTGTTCTTTGGTTTTTTGTTGTTTTTTTGTTGTTGTTGTTTTGGCAAAATCTCCACAGGGGTTTTGCCATGGCTTTTCTGGGGCTGAGAGAGTGTGCATGCATTTTTATTTATTTATTTATTTTTATTTTTATTTTCGGCCCCCCAGTTGTCTGAGGGACAGCAACCCGGCCCCCAGCTCAAAAAGGTTGCCTACCCCTGATCTAGAGGACCGGAGTTTGGGAATCACTGCTTTAGAGTATACAGTCCATTTGAAAGATGGACTGTTAGTCCTGAAAGCTTCCAGGAGATGCAATTCTGCATAGACACATCTCCTGACCACTTCCTTTTTCTGAGTGTCAAGAAATCAAGATCCCTGAAAAGTGAGGGATTACAAGAAAGGAAACAACTGTGTATGTATGTAATCCCAATCTACTAGAAATACTATCCTAACCATACTAAATACGATAGCATAGTTTGTTAGGGATGGTTAGTGGGAATATTCTAAACTAGCAAATGAAAGTATGTAATCCTAATCTACTAGAAATACTATCCCAACTATCTTGTCCTAACTATACTAAATACAATCGCATAGTTTGTTAGGTTTGGTTAGTGGGAATATTCTAAATTAGCAAATGAAGGTATGTAATTTTAATATATTAGAAATACTATCCTAACAATCCTATCCTACCAGAAGGTTTATACAGGGAGCCTTCAGTATAGTATTTCTAGTAGATATACTAGAAGTATCCTATCCTACCAGAATGTTTATAGCCAGGGTCCTGGTATAAATCTGGCTTTCGGCTTCGTGGTATAAATCTTTTTCTGGTAGGATAAGATGGTTAAGATAGTGTTTCTAGTAGATTAGGATTACATATCTTCATTTGCTAGTTTAGAATATTCCCACTAACCAACCCTAACAAACTATGCTATTGTATTTAGTATAGTTAGGATAGTCTTTCTAGATTAGGATTAGATACCTTCATTTGTTAATTTAGAATATTCCCACCCTCCCAACCCTAACTATACTAAATACAATAGCATATGTAGTTTGTTACGGTTGGTTGGTGTTGTAATAGACAGTCTTTCTGGTTTGGCTTGAACAATATGTTTATTGATTATATATAATATATAATTTACAATACATATTGGTTACAGAATAGTTAGAATGGTTACCTATTTTAGTATATATGCCTCTGTATATGTCTGTCATACTGCATCATGGCATGACATGATGTTGTTGGGACTCCTGATGTTATTGGACTGCAAGACCCCAACATCCCTAGCCTATGGTGAGGAATGCTGGGGTCTGCAGTCCATCAATATCTCAAAGGGCCACATGATCTACCAGCTCTGTTCTATACCCTTGGTATCTCTAAACCATGGTAGTCATACCCACTTTCCCTCCCTAGAATGCTGTCCATAAACACAGTCCATTCTGGCTAGGGATGATGGACATTCTACCAGATCTGAGGAAGTAGGCTCAAGTCTATGAAAGTTCATGCTACCAGCTTCTTTCTTTCAGTTACAATGGGCCCTCCACATTTGCTGGGGTTAGGGGCACAGGGCCCCCATGAAAGTGGAAAACCCACAAATAAAAAAATATTCTTTGTTCATTTGAGGGAACACTTCTCTAGGAATCTCTATGTCCTCCATAGCAACTGTATGGCCAACATCTGGCAGAAGCTGACCAAAAAGAATTGCACTGGAAGACCGATGAACGCATAGAGAAGTGTTTTCTCTAGGCATCTCTAGGTCCTCCAGTGTGACTTTATAGTCAACCTCTGGTAGAATCATAGTGGAGGACCTAGAGATTCCTATAGAGAACTTATTAATCAAATCCACAAATAATCATAGAATCATAGAATCATAGAGTTGGAAGAGACCACAAGGGCCATCCAGTCCAACCCCCTGCCATGCAGGAACTCCCAATCAAAGTCTGCAAAAGTCAAAGCCACAAATGTGGAGGGTCAACTGTAGTTTCAAAGGTACTACAAGATCCCTTTACATACTGACTTTTCAGACTTACATTACTAAGCTTGGAAAAGTTATTTTTTGGAACCCAGCTGACAGAATATGGGATTCTTGAAGCCGTGGGCTGAGAAATAACTTCTCCAGGCTCTGAGTCCAACCCATTTGGAAGGTATCAGATCAAACCTAACTGGAAGCCATTCTTGGCACTCTCCAGCAAAGAAAGCCACCTAATGCCTGGGGTTAAGCTGCAGACTTTCTGCTCAGAAAGCATGTGCTCCAACACTGAGCAACACACTCTTCCCAACAGATCTCACTTTCATTTCAGTATCTCAACTCTGAAGGCTCCTATCTTGCTCTCAAACAAATGAAGCAATGGCTGTCTCTTTCACCACTTAAAAAAAAATAATAATCCTAGAAACAGAGGCTGGGAACACAAACAAGCTGAGATCATGCCTAACCACTCCTTTAGGGCTGATCAAAGTGCAGCATAGTTTCGGTGCAAAGCAAGGAAAAGTTGTCCATTGCCAAGCTCTCTTCTTCCAGCCTTACTTGGAGAAAGCCTCCGGGGCATTTTTGTTTTCCTAAAACCTGCTGCACAAAAGTCAGCTTCATTTCTCTAGGAAAATTGGATCACTGCAATGTGTTCTACATGGGGCTGCCTCAGAGAAGTGCTCGGAAACTTCAGTTGGCCCAAAATTGCTGCTGCCAGATTGCTGACTTGGGCTGGCTATAGGGAGATAAAAAGTCCTTTGTTGCAACAGCTCCGCCGGCTGTTAGTCCATTTCCCGTCACAATGCAAAGCGCTGGTTGTGACCCATAAAGACCTATATGACTAGGATCTGAGCTATTTGAAGGGCCTTATCTGTCTTTATGAGCCTGTTATTGCTCTATGATCTTCTGGAGATACGTTTGTCTCTCTGTCTCAGTACCTTCTCAAGCTTGCTTGGTAGGAACAAGAGAGATGGGGCCTTCTCTGTGGCTGCTCCCAGACTGTAGGAACTCCCCTACTAGAAAGGCAACAATGGTTCCCTCTTGGTCTTTTGGCTAGCAAGTGAAATCATAGAATCCTTGAGTGGAGGGTCATCTAGTCCAGCCCTCTTCTGCCATGCAGGAAGACATCATCCAAGCCTTTCATGTGACAGATGGCCATACAGGTTCTTCTTAAAACCTCCAAAGAGCCTCCACTACCCTCCAGTGGACTTTTTCTTTGGAAGTCTGTAAAGAGGGGCTGGGTGGGCATCTCTTGGTATGTACAGGGAGGGCTCAACTTTCCAATTTCAGTTCTATATACAACTGAAGTTGTAAAGGTAATTTTCAGACATGATGTAGTCCTGCATGGGGGGGTTGTGTGTGTGGCCTAGATGGCTTTGGGGAACACTTTCCAAATCTAAAACTGTATTATTTTATTCAATTAATAATAATGATCATAGTGGAAGCTCAAACCGCAGATGGCAAGCTCACAGTTGGCGCAGATGCACTGTACTTCTATTGATGCAGATTAGAATCAATTGGCCTTTTTAGCTGCTGCATCACACTGTTGACTCATGTTCAGCTTGTGGTCTACTAGGACCCCTAGATCCCTTTCAAATGTACTGTCTTCAATCCAGGTTTCCCCCCTCCTATATCTATATAGATATCTATATAGCTATCATTTTTTCCTACCTAAATGTAGTACCTGGCATTTCTCCCTGTTAAAATTCATTTTGCTAATTTTGGCCCAGCTCTTTAATCTGTTAAGGCCATTTTGAACTCAGTGCATGATGATGATGAGGATGAGGATGATGTCATTATATTCTCAGTCATCAAAGGAGGCTGCTACTACACTGCAGAATTAAAACAGTTTGATACTGCTTTAACTGCCATGGCTCCATCCTATGGAATCCTGGGATTTGTAGCTTGTTGTGGCACCAGAGCTCTCTATCAGAGAAGGTGAAATATCTCACAAAGCTGCAAAGCCCAGGATTCCAGAGCACTGAGCCATGGCAGTTAAAGCAATGTAATACTGCATTAATTCTGCAGTGTAGATGCAGTCAGAAAGTGAAGCACAAATAAAACCAAGGGAGCAGGAGACATCCTGGCTGCTGTTGCTTCTTCCTGGGCTGGCAATCCCTTTAAAAAATGACTAAAGTGACCTTTACCCAGGAATGGCCGGGAGGGAGGGAGGACATTTTGCAGAGAGAATCAACAGACATTGGCTATGACCAGCCCAAGTGGGTCATGGACTCCCTTTGGCACATTCTGGCTTTTGGGGCCCTTTGTTGGACAACCGATGCAGCTGCCATTCCATCTTTGCCAGGCCAAGCACATGTCCTGCATTGTGCTCCCTGACTCAGTTGACTCCGTGCAGAACTGTGAATATTTTCAAAGGAAAGTCTTGCTTTTATATATATATATATATATATATATATATATAAAACACCCAAGTGAGAACTAGGAATGGAAAGCATGTTTGGAAACACTCTAACCACAGATGAAAAAAGGGGTTTGCTGAGTATTGGGAAAGTGATGGGGAGAACCCTGGTCAGAAGATAATCTTTGCAATTTGAGAACCCACATCAGATGCAGTGCACAAAAATAAACAGCATTTCCTGTGCAGCAAACTTCACTTCCTGCACAGAAAACATGTGGTGCATCTACGCTGAGAGCCTTTGCGGGGTATAAATATTCTAAATAAATAAATACAGTCTCCCCTCTGTTCTCGCGGACTTGAGATCCACATTTTTGAATATTCACGGAGGGGCGACCCCCATTAAAATCAATGGGGCACACCCCATTCAAGCCTATGGGGCTTGAATATTGGAGAGCCTCTGTTTTCGCAGGGGTGGGTGGGTCCGGAACTGTGAAAATGGAGGACTGACTGTACACTGTAGAAATAATGTCGTTTGATACCACTTTAATTGTTGTTGTTCCACCCTAAGGAATCCTGGGGTTTGTAGTTTTACAAGGTCTTTAGCCTTCTCCACTGAACACTGTTGGTGCCTTCCAAAACTACAAGTACCAGGGATTCTGTAGGATGGAGTCATGGCAGTTAAAGGAATGTCTAACTGCATGATTTCTACAGTGTAGATGCACCCACTATTCCCTGCATAGAAAACCCACATGCAGTTGTTGTTTTTTGCAAAGTGTATCCTGAACTGCAAATAGTGTGCAGTTTTCTTATTTAAATTTTTATTACAAGATACTTTTCTTTCACACATAACATAATGAAATATTCATATCATTTTCAATATATATTTACATTATATACAATTGACTTCCACTGAATCTCCAGTTTGCCCTCAACTATTTTCCAATTTACTCTTATTGTCTTCACATTCAATGTATTATACCCTTTGGATCCTCTGTGTGCTACAACCCCAGCTTTAACATCTTTGATCATTTATATTTAGATATCTCAGTACCTTTGTATAGATATTTCTATACATTCATTTAACAATATTCATTTCAATACATTCTTTATAAATCCTTACACAGTTAAGTTTTCTTTTTTACAGTATTGCAATACTGGGGTCCAGCCGTGTTCAACTTTTTCTAAATTTTGCTTGTTCAGTCTTGCCGTGAGACTCTCTCACAGCAAAGAGAAAAAAGATGGTTAAATTATTCATCCTTCCCAATGCAAATAAAATTATAGCAAGGACACTCTCTCCACCCCATTCTCTCCCCCAGTTTTTAAAGTTCACTCATTCTAAAGTGGAAGAAATGCATTTGGAAGCTGGATTGTGAACTGTAGGGAAGAGAAAGAATAGTGAATTTCTGAACAGCCTAGCCTCCAAATGCACACTACTTAGTTTTGGGGCACTGTGATGCAGTCATTTGAGTATTTCCTTTTATCTCTATCCTTTTGTTGTTGTGTGCCTTCAAGTCCTTTCCAACCTATGGCAATTGTAAAATTATCGTGGGTTTCCCTTGGCATGATTTGTTCAGAG
>JAIPUX010001880.1:116638153-116655228 GCA_020142125.1 Phrynosoma platyrhinos
ATTGTTGAGCACCCTTTGGGTTCGACCAGTCAACCAATTAAAAATCCACGTAACAGTTACTTTGTCTCAGACAAGCAAATACTTTTCTGTTCCAACAGACAATGATGGCATAATGCCCATCTTACACAATGCTTTGGGTATTGTTAATGGTTGTGCTGGTCTCTGTGTGCCCGCCCTCCGATTATTTACTTGTGTTTTTGCTGTGTTGTTGAGCCTAAAGTGAGCCTATCATGCGGTTTTCTTGGCAAGTTTCTTCAGGGGGCATTTGCCATTGCTGTCCTCTGAGGCTGAGAGAGTGTGACTTGCCCAAGATCACCCAGTGGGTTTCCATAGCCAAGCACAGATTCAAACCCTGTTCTCCAGAGTCATAGTGCTCAAACCAGTACACCACGATGTCTCTCAATTGTGTTTTAACTTTGTGGATTTTAAACATTTTTTTTAAAAAAAATATTATTTTAACTGTTTTATCATCTATTGTTTTTAAGTGTGTTTTTCTTTTGATTTTATTTTCATTCTTTTAATGAGTGATGTTTTAATATTGTACTAGTTTAATGCTATTTTAACATGCACATTTGTATGTTTTTAATTGTACTGTTTTAATTTGTAGGCCGCTTTGTGTCCCAATTATGGCGAGGGGGGGGAATGCAGGATATAAATAAATATAAATAAATATAAACATCAGCATCAGCATCTACTTTGAGTCCCAGTTTGGAGAAATGGAGGGATAGAAATAAATATAAATATAATATATAATAAATAATAAATCCTAGGATTTCCACCAGATGGAACCCCGGCAATTACAATGGAAACCCAGTGCAACAATTGTGTAGTGTGAAAGGTCCTCACCCTTCACAATTAACTCAAGAATGGCCAATTTTTCCCTAAATAGCTTTGCTTGCAATTATTCAAGACACTTTGTGTTTCTTTACTTCTTTGTTTCCTCCTTTCTGCAAGATTTAACATGCACATTTCAACAGTATCTGCCTCCAATTATATTTCCAGATCACGCTTTCCTTCTGGCCCATTCCCAGCATCAAAACCTGCACTTTTTTGTGTGTGTTTGACCTCAGACGGTCACGGATGGCTTTATTCGGATTATTTCTTTGCCTCCAGCGGAGTCTCTCAAAAGCAAGGATGGTTGAACTTGATACTCTATAATGCCAAGGAGGGCAAGGATGAAAGGAAGGAGTAATGAATGTCCAAGAACTGCACAATTTCTCTTCTTTTGCTCCATCATGTAACCCTTCAGACCATGTTGGGACCTGGCATTAATGGGTTTTACAGCTAAGGATCACTGCAAGGAACCCAGTTTCGGTCACTGATAGGGTTCACCTTTCCTTGGGAGCAAGACTTAATTCATTACTACTCCATCCAACTAATTATAGTTGTTTCCTGTAAAATATCTACTGGGAACTTAAGAGTTTTCAGGCTCCTTAGATAAGTATGCACTTATTTTAAAGACATAGGATGGAATTCTGTTGGTGTTTTACAAATACATAAGTAGCCTTAAGCATGCAGGTCTATCTTTTTGGCAGGTTGGGGGGGGGGGGGCTAAGTTTAAAAAACAACCCCAAACTTATTTTAAAAAGCAAATAAACAAACCTCCCAAAATTGTTCCTTTAAAAACAAACAAACAATTTTTGCTGTTGTTTAAATCAGTTTTTTCCCCCATTAAGGTGTCAGAACATTAAGTAGCAAAATGCAGTTCACATATTATGAGGATCACTAGCTTTAATAATAATTGTTCTTTTAAAAGTGCTCTTTTAAAGCAAGTTATTTTGTTTGAATCTCTGTTAATTGAAGGATTCATTTCTAAATGGCATTTCTTGCGCTATAACATCAAATGATTAAAAAGAAGTAACTGACACTGGATACTGATCTAGCTGTTCCAGCAAGGGGGTTGGAAAATAGTAATAATAGCCAGATTTTTTTTAAAAAAAGAAAAATAAATTAAAAATACAGGATTTTTTAAAAAAGGTCATTTGGTTTAAACTAACCTGGTTCAAACCATGGTTTAGATCAACCTGATTTAAATCAGCTAATCCTGTTTTGGGGGCATTGGGTAGTGTCTCTATTCAGTTCACAGTTGCCTAAGCAGGATTCTGCAAGAGTAACTATTGCACAAACACTTGTGCATTCTTAGATTGAGAGTAACTCTTTTTCAGTGCTTCCAGTGTATCATCTGATTCAATGGGGGGGGGGGGGGGGTAATATACACTGCAGAATTAAAGCAGTTTGACATCACTTTAACTGTCATATCTCCATCCAACAGAATCCCGGGATTTGTAGTTTAATGAGACACCAGAGTTCTCTGACAGAACAGGCTAAATACCTCACCAAACTACAAATCCCAGGATTCTGTAGGATAAAGTCATGGCAGTTAAACTGGGATCAAACTGCTTTAATTCTGCAGTGTGGACACACCTGGCATTTGACAAACAGCCACTGTGTGTTCCCCTTTGCACCAGGGGGTAAAAACCAGACACTTTGGGAGACGCACCATCAGTTGCACAATGTTGGAATTCAGCAAAAAAATTGTGTAGTGCAGCTACCACTTAACTACATGAACGCTAGTTTACACAATGCAATTACAGTGTAGGATCTGTACCTTACATTTTTCTCTCCAAGCGTAAATGCAGTCAGTAAGACTTACAGTTAAAAACTGATAATAATACCATTGTTTTATCACTGCTCTGGAACTTTTATAAGATGTTGCAGCCTTCCGCAAATTTGTGTCCTTCAGGTAGGCTGGTTTAGAATCATAGAATCACAGAGGTGGAAGAGACCATCCAATCCAACCTCATTCTGCCATGCAGGAAGACACATTCAGAGCATCCCTGAAAGATGCCCATCCATCCTCTGTTTAAAAACCTCCAAAGAAGGAGACTCCACCACTCTCCAAGGGAGTGTGTTCCACTGTCAAACAGCTCTTATCCTCAGGAAGTTCTTCCTAATGTTGAGGTGGAATTTCTTTCCCTGTTGTTTACATCCATGGCTCTGTGTCCTAGTCTCTGGAGCAGCAGAAAACAAGCTTGCTCCATCTTCAATATGACATCCCTTCAAATATTTAAATATGTCTATCATATCACCCTTTAACCTTCTCTTCTCCAGGCTAAATGTACCCAGCTCCCTAAGCTGTTCCTCAAAGGGCATGATGGTTTCCAGACCTTCCACCATTTTGGCTACCTTCCTCTGGACATGCCCCTTGAATTGTGGTATCCAGAACTCGACAAAGGATCCTATTTAAAAGGCAAATTGATACCCCCATGGATTTCTAGGAAAGGCAACATGCCCTTTATTGGTCAGTCAAAGGACAATCCAAGGAGTGCGGAGGGGCAGAGGTCCACAAAATAATTTCAAAGGCCACATGTGATCCCTAGGGCCACTTTTACCCATGCCTGCCTTACATGCTCCAACTACTGCATCATAGAACAGAATCATAAAATTTTAGAGTTGGAAGAGACCCAAAGGGCCATCCAGTCCACCCCATTTTGGCCAATCCAAAGCAACCAAAGTCATACATGAAGCCCAGGAAGTCTAGAAAAGTTATGTGCCACAAGGGCAACCCGGGGCACGCTTTGGCCATCTTGGAGCTAAACCCAGTGATAATTGGGCTGTGCTGCACCTAAAAGCAACATGGAAAGAAGCCAGAAATCTGAGCTTACTCCCCCAACTTTTAAATTTCTTTTCCCCAAGAGTTTGATCCATTTTCCAAGAGGAGATGTGCTCAGATTACAGGACGTTGGAAAGGCTGGAATATCTCATTAGCAGCTGCGGAGTGAGCCGGGGAAAAGCAATTACTGCAGCAAAAAGGTGGAAAATGAAGGTAACCGCTCATCTAAGCTGTCAACTCACCAGGGGGAAACTGAACATCTCCTTGGACCACAAAAGAGATGTTGAGTGCTGTGGCATTAGAGGGGATATCCTCTCCACTTTCGGCACCCCTTCTTCAAGAGCGAGCAACCAAATCCTGCAACATAGGATCCATATGGAACTGTCATTAGGAAACAGGCCCATCAAAACCAGCTGTCTTGCCATGGCAGCCAGCCAGGTTGAGGTACACCAACTAAGCCGAATGGAAAGCCATTATGTTTATGAGACAGAATGGAGGCATGGAAGAAAGTCATGGGTTTTATCCCTAATCCCAGGGCTGAGTCAAGATGGTTAGAGCATGACCTCCTGACATTTCACAGATGAGAACTTGGGCTGCATCTTCATGGCAGAATGAATGCAGTTTGAGACTGCTTTAACTACCATGGCTCCATGCTTTGGAATCCTGGGATTCATAGTTGGTTGTGCTCTCAGACAGAGAAGGCTAAATATCTCACAAAACTACTAATCCCTGGTCTCCATACCATGGATCCAGAGCAGTTAAAGGACTGTCAAGCTGCATTAATTCTGCAGTGTAGATCCAGACCAGATGGTGTCTCATTCTGTGCATTGCTAGCAATTTGAGGAGTGAAAGCGAATTTCATCAGGTGGAGCCAGAATCCTTATTTTGGAGGCAATGTCCTTGTTGTGTTTATGAGACAAAAAGGAGGTATGGAATAATGTTAGATGTTTTACCCCTATTTCTAAGGCTAGTTCAGGGTGATTGTGAAGTACCAACACTTTTTAGCAGAGAAGATGAAAAACCTTGTAAAACCAGAATTCCATCACACTGAGCTATGGCAGTTAAAGAGGTGCCAAACTGCATTATTTTTGCAGTGCAAATGTAACCTGGGACATATGTGGCCTTTATTATATTATAATCGCCAATAAAAACACTAACATAATGCAAAATCATCAAATCACAGAAGTGCTCAAATGCCGGGGTAGGCAATTCACAGCTCAAGTGCTTCTGAAAGGCAGAACATCCAACTTTTCTTTAATGACCTTCAAAGAAGGCAAGACCACCACTCTCCAAGGAAGCCTGTTCTACTCTCAAATACCTCTTAAAAGACTCTAAACTCCATTTTTGTATTATGGTAGAGCTGGAAATGATCCCCAAAGGTCATCTAGTCCATCTCCCTGCCATGCAGGAACACACAGCTAAAGCACTCCTGAAAGATGACCAGATGTTTAAAAACCTACAAAGAAGAACAGCCCACCACCCTTCAAGAAAGTTGACTTCCCTTTCAAAGAGCTCTTACCATCAATAGGTTCTTCCTAATGTTTAACTGGAATCTCTTTAAACTTGAGGAAGGACCTGCTGTCCTGCCACAATGGCACTAGTTCAAGAATGGAAGCAAGCTGGCTTGGTATCATTTTTTTTATCACACTTTTCTCCACAATAGTGCTTTGACAATCCATGGTTGTGTGATCTGTTTTCCACACTGCTAAACACTGAATTTGGGAGTGGGGAATGAGAGATGTGGCTGCTAACCATCTCCAAAAGTCAGCTGCTGTGTGCATGTGATGTTTTTCCTGCTCCAGAAGTGCAGAGCTGCTGTGTATGCATTCACACAGCAATCCTGCACTTCAGTAATAACAGGGGAGACAAACAGTTGCAATATTTTCTGCATACAGGTTGAATAAATCAGGTGCCTGCCCCCTTTGCCAATTGGGAACAATTTTCCTTCTCTGTATGCAGTTCTGACAGCAGCCTCTTGTCCTGAATATAGGTTACCCATCAAGACAATCAGATGTTATGGCAGATGTAGACTCTGTGGGTGCAATTTTGTTACAGCTATAACAATAACAATAACAATATCCTTCCCCTCTGCAGAGCAATCAGGGCGGCTTACAGCATTAAAAATCTCCATAAAATATGGTCACAATCAGACCCCAGAAACCCACCCACCCTTAAAAAGGTATTAAACAATATCATAATTTAAAACTTACTTAAAATAAAATTCGCTAAAAGAAACAATAACCCTGGCTGTTTAATTTAAGACGGACAGCTGACGATTTAATCCATGTTTTGTTAGAATGCCCCTTGTATGATGACCTCAGAATTAACATACATCGCTCCCCTGTTAAAAACATCTAAGGGTCTCTCATTTTATGCCAAGGTCTCTGTTTTTTTTTATTATTATTATTATTGATTGCAAATAAATGTGTATCTTTTAGAACTGCTAAATTCTTTGCCAAGTCCATGCAACTATGAATTGCATTATCTAGGACATGGCTGGGTAATGTCTCTACATAACCTGGTAATATTGCTTTTAAACTGTTTCCTTTGTTTTTATATTTGTGCAAACTAACTGTTTGCTTGTAACACAATAAATTTGAACTTGAATTTGAATTGGGAACGATTCTGTTTCTCTGCATTCAGTTCTGAAGGAAATCTCTCATCCTGAATATAGGTTACACATCGAGACAATCGGATGTTGTGGCACTCCATTCCTGTAAGAGCATGCCAGGGCTTTTTTTATTGTGCAAGTGCACACAATACCATCAGTATAGTGCAACAAGGCTCAATAAGATGGCTATTGCCCCCACAAAACATGAGAAGAGAGGAAGGGGGTCTCCTGGAGAGTGTATAGACAGTGCTACTGGTGTCAGCCCATTGTAGGTGCCAGCTGTGTGGACAGTTTGTCCTATCCACAGATCTAAATGCCCCAATGGTAAGCTGTTTTTTCCCCCTGTCAGTGCGGACACAGCCTTGTTTACACAGACAGAACAAGTACGCAACCTATGATACCAGCAACAGTTTGTACCCCTTCCTTTGGGACGCTGAAAATTTAAGTTTTCAAAAAGACAGCAATGCTAGTCTGTTGCAGCATTTTTTAAAAAGGGTGCCAATGTGAGAGATCCAGCAGCACTTTTAAGCAAACCAATTTCCTTTAGCAAGAACTTTCATGCATTAAAATCCATTTTATCAGATGCCCTGTTGGTATTATACCTTCTACCACTGATAGATTTGCACTTACATTATGCTCTTATTCTATCCTTGCTAATAAGCCTATGAAAGTTTGGATGTGTGTAGTGGAGGAAGAAATTGGCTTCTAGTATTTAATGCATGTTTATTTTAAACTTTTGGCTCCCATTAAATGGGAAATGATGCTTGGAATCCCCATGGGCCCTTTATAGGCTCAAAACGGTAAACAATACTTCTTGCCCTGGCAGAGTGGTTTGATTTTTATTTTAAATGTGTTGAGGCGGAAGTCTTGGAAAATGGAAGGGAAACTTCACACCTCTAAGAATGGAGCTGGGAAACCCTTTGGCCTGACTCACATCTAGGGCTCCTTTCCAAGGTTGCCTCATGTCCCAGAGAGGCCACAGTGGTTTGGGATGGCAGAGGTGCCTCTCCAAGAAGTCATGCCCGCAGGGCAAAAAGGAAAACCACACGTCATTTTATGGGGCTTTTTTACGGGCTGCATAATGGATACCCTGTTTCCCCTTGCCCACGTGTCTGCGGCCAGTCAGGGCAATTGCCTGGCTTTATGTGTGCCAGGCAGTTGCTCACGGGTGCACTTTAATCCAACTATTTGCAAATCAAGGAGAAACCCCTTGCTTTTCAGTGCAGCAAGAAGATGGTGTGATGATGCACAGACATTATTGCACTATCACTAGAGACTGCTCATCAGGATGCATCTGGGGAGGCAAATAACCCCATCAAACCCTTTAACTAGTTCAGGGGTAGGCAACCTTTTTGAGCTGGGGGCCGGGTTGCTGTCCCTCAGACAATTGGGGGGGTGAAGCACCAAAAATAAATAAATAAATAAATAAATAAATATTTTTTTTAAAAAAATTAAAAAATATTCATGCACACTCTCTCAGCCCCAGAAAAGCCATGGCAAAACCCCTGTGGAGATTTTGCCAAGAAAAACCCAAGAACAAGTAATAACAACAATAATCAATATCATCATGGCGGGCGGCGGTGGCGGTGGGGGGCGGCAGGCGGCAGTGGTGGCAGGACCAGTCCAAAGGCCTCGGGGGGCCACATCCGGCCCCTGGGCCTTAGGTTGCCTACCCCTGAACTAGTTCATGTTTCAAGGGCTATCAGAAGGAAGAGGGGGCAGGACTGTTCTCTGCTGCCCCAGATGGTAGGACCAGATTTAATGGTTTTAAATTACAGGAGGGTAAATTTCAATTGTCAAAGGGGTGAGGCAAGGCTATGCACTATCATCCTATTTGTTCAACTTATATGCAAAACTATAAGAAGAGCAGGATTAGATTCAGAAAAAGGAGGAGTGAAAATAGGAGGAAGGAACATCAGTAATCTAAGATATGAAGATGATACCATACTAATAGCGGAAAACTTCATGGACTTGGAACAATCGCTAAGGAAGGTCAAGGAAGAAAATGCAAAGGCAGGTGTACTGCTGAACATAAAGAAACAAAAATAATGACCATTGAGGATCTACATAACTTCAACCTAGATAACAAGAAAATTGAAATGGTTAAATGTTTCCTCCACTTTAGATCAAATATTGATCAGAATGGAGACTGCAGTCAAGAACGAAGAAGCTTAGGAATGGGAAGGACAACTGTGAAAGAATTAGATAAGATCCTAAAGTATGCAGATATACAACTGAACTTTACTATTTGAATCATCCAAATCATTGTATTCCTTATCAGTGTATGGATGTGAGGCTGGACAGTGAAGAAACTGGATAGGAAGAAAATCAACTCATTTGAGATGTGGTGCTGGAGAAGAGTGCTGAGGATCTCATGGAGGGCCAAAAAGACAAATAAATAGGTCCTTGAACAGATCAAGCCTGAACTCTCCCTGGAAGTCAAGATGACTAAATTGAGGCTGTTGTACTTTGGCCACATCATGAGAAGGCAGGACTCATTAGAAAAGACAATAATGCTAGGAAAGGGAGAGGGTAGAAGAAGGAGGTGTAGACCACATGCCAGATGGACAGACTCAATCATGGGAGACCACAGATACGAATTTACAGCAATAGCAATAGTAAGTACATTTCTATACTGCTTATCAGTGCACTTAAGCACACCCTAAGTGGTTTACAATGTGTAAGCCAATTGCCCCCAACAAGCTGGGGACTCATTTTAGTGACCTAGGGAAGGATGCAAGATTGAGTCAACCCTGAAGCCCTGACTAGGATCGAACTCACAACCTTGCGGCTGTGAATGGCTGCAGTACTGACATTTAACCACTGTGCCACCAGGGCTCCTATAAGACCTGAGCGGAGCAGTTGAGGACAGAGAGGCTTGGAGATGTCTCATCCACAGGGTCACCATGAGTCAAGACTAGGGGTCAGCAAGTTCCTCTTGCCTGGGGCCGGTCTGGGGATCCCCTGGTCTTCCACAGGCCGATGGTGGTGGTGGTGGGAAATGACGGCGCATGTGCTCACGCACGAGGGCATGCACAATATACGGAAAGTACTGCACACACGCGTGCTTGCTCGCACAAGTGCAGTAGTTCCGGAGTACTGCACATGCACGAGCGAGTCGCAGCCGCCATTTTGGAAAACAAAATGGCAGCCACGAGTCATTTGCACATGCGCAGTACTCGACGCATGTGCAAATGAGTTACAGCCGCCATTTTGTTTTCCAAAATGGTGGCCGCGACTCGCTCACGCATGCGCAGGAGTACTGCACATGCGCAAACGAGTCGCGGCTGCCATTTTGGAAAACAAAATGGCATCCGCGATGCTCGCGGTGGCGGCACGATGGCAGCAGGTGCGGCAGCAGCGGGGGTCAGCGAAGGGCGGCGGGGGGCAGGGGCGGCGGCAGGGGTCTGCGGGGGCCGGTCCGAAGGCTTCGGGGGGGGGTGACCTCGGCCCGTGGGCCATAGGTTGCTGACCCCTGGTCAAGACTGACTTGAGGGCAGTTAACAGCAACAACAACAACAACAATAGATTTCAATTGAATGTTAGAAGGAACATCTTAATTCAATTGAATATTAGAAGGAACGTCTTGATTTGCTCTAAAATCTTTCATGGTTTGGGGTGGTAGTTGTTTGGGTCTTCACCCACCCCACCCCCTTTGAAGATGAGAACAACATATGTCCTCCTCCCATCTACTGGGACTTCTTCTGTTCTCCAGGAGTTCGCAAAGGGCTAATCCATACTGTAGAAATAATCCAGTTTGACATTGCTTTAGCTGCCATGGCTCAATGTTATGGAATCCTAGAATTTGTAGTTTTGTGAGATGTTTAGCCTTCTCCATCAAAGAGCTCTGTTTCACAACAGACTACAGTTCCCAAAATCCCATAGCATTGAGCCATAGCAGTTAAAGTGGCATTCAAACTGGATAATTTCTGTAGTGTAGATGCAGCCTCAGAAGATTCCTGGCTAATCACATTGCATATTGTTCAGCTGACAAATTGTCAATCAATTATGGGAAAATTAAAGTTGTAGTTTTCAGAGGTGGAACTAAGAAGCACCATTGGCGTGTTGGGCAAAATAAAACAGAACAAGTGACTTCATGTCATTAATGGTGTGTAGAATCATAGAACCATAAAGATGGAAGAGACCCCAAGGGCCATCCAGTCCAACCCTTCTGCCATGCAGGAATACACAATCGAACCACTCCCTGTGACAGATGGCCATCCAGCCTCTGTTTGAAAACCTCCAAAGAAGAGGAATCCACTACAGTCCAAGGTGGCAGGAAATTCTTTCTAATTTTTAGGTGAAATCTCTTATCCTGTACTTTGAATCCATTGCTCCATGTCTCTATTCATGTCCTAGTCTCTATTCATTGCTATTTGCTATATATGATTCTATATGTTGTTGTTTCTATTGTTGTTGTATGCCTTCAAGTCATTTCTGACTTATGACAACTCTAAGGGCAAACCTTTCATGGGTTTTCTTGGCAAGATTTGTTCAGAGGAGATTTGCTGTTGCCTTTCCCTGAGGCTGAGAGAGTGTGACTTCCCCAAGATCACTCAGTGGGTTTTCCGGCTGAGCTGGGAATTGAACCCTGGTCTCCAGATTTGCAGTCCATTGCTTAAACCACTCTGCCATGCTGGCTTTCAGCATTATTCTATATACTATTTGCTATATAGAATAATATATAGCAAATAGCAACCTGGAGCCAGCATGGTGTTGTGGTTTGAGGCTTGGACTATGACTCTGGAGATCAGGGTTTGAATCCCACCTCGACCATGTTAACCCACTGGGTGACCCTGGGGAAGTCACACACTCTCAGCCTCAGAGGATGGCAATGGCAAACCTCCTCTGGACAAAACTTGCCAAGAAGACCCCATGATAAGGTCACCTTAGGGTAGTCATAAGTCACAAACAACTTGAAGGCACACAACAACAACAACATACTATTTGCTGCTTCTGGCTCATGACAGCCACATATCAGGGCTACAAAACTCAAGGCTGAAGAGCTCAAAAGTGCAATTTTTAAGTTTTGGCACACCACAGGAGGCAGGCAGGTATCCCCAGTTTTGCATTTAAATCAAGCAGAAACTTCAGCTGCAGGTGTTGTACAGATCTGAAATATGAGGCTTCCAAGTTTCTGCAGGTGTGGATGGCATCCATAATAGAATTTTAAAAACTGTCTCGGGAACTATGAAATATACCCCTTTCAGCTGGAAACAGGATCACAACCCTGGCTCAAGAAGATCTGTCTGCTTATCTTTAATGTCTGGTTAAGACTGAAAGGAATGCCAAAAAATCACCCAGCAAAAATGTTTTTGGGAATAACTGGCTCTTTGCTCTGCAGAGGGAAAATGTTGGTATCTAAATATCACATGTGTTCATAAATTTGGCTTTTCAGAAACTTATTTTTTCCAGAAAGCTAATTTATTAGCAAAGAAAGAATTTAAGTTACGTGCTAATATGTTCTTACAAGAAGACTTTGCATCCCTTTCTTCCATTAAAAGTATTGTGTAATTTCCTTAAACACCTGCCAGGCCCAGAGGGTACCTGTTTTATATTGAAAATGTTTGTTTAAGAAGGGAGCTAATGTTAGCAAAAGAGCCAGTGTGGTGTAGTGGTCTGAGCCTTGGACTACACCTCTGGAGACCAGGGTTCAAATACCAGCTCGGCCATGGAAACCCACTGGGAGAACTTGGACAAGTCACACTCTCTCAGCCTCAGAGGATGGCAATGGCAACTCCTCTCTGAAGAAACTTGTTAAGAAAACCCCATGATAGGTTCTCCTTAGGGTTGCCATAAGTCAAAAAAATGACTTGAAGGCAGACTACTACAACAGTAACGTTAGCATGGTTTCAGATGCATCATTTTGTGAACTTATTTGTTTGCAGCCATGATTTTTCCCATTTATCAAGCTCAATTTTTCCCCTATATCCTTAGAGCACTCCAGTTTCCTGTTCTAGATTCCTTTCCAAAAGTAGTTTATAGTATTTTGTTATATGATGGCCTTCTTTATCCATGATTATCTTGTCTAATTCTGTCTTTTCCTCTTCAAAGCCCTTTATTTTCTTGTCCAGATTGAATCTTTCCTTTAATTGTAGATGTAAAAACCAGTTAATTTTAATTCCTTCTCCTTCCAGCTGTTCCTTTGATTTCATCTTGTACTCTTCATTTTCTTTCTTTGTTACAATATCCTGGTATTTAATCCAATCCCTTTCATCATTTTTGCTCCTGTTAAAGAGGGCTTCTTGGGGAGATGACCAAAGTTGTAATTTTCTGTAGAATTTATTTCTTATTTTAATCCATATTTTTAAAAGTGATTTCCTTATATAGTGGTGTTCAAAGTCTTTATTTGCTGTTAGCTTATCATACCACATGTAGGCATGCCATCCAAATCTGATGTTACTACCCTCTATATATAATGTTTTTTCTTCTTCTAGCTTTATCCAGTCCTCTATCCAGCTCAGGCAACTTGCGTAATAATATAATTTCAGATCTGGTAGGCTGCATCCTCCTTTAGTTTTCACTTCTACTAGACTGGACCATCTAATCCTTAGCTTTTTACCTTGCCATAGGAATTTCCATGCATACATTGTTGTTGTTGTTGTTGCTGTTGTTGTGTGCCTCCAAGTGGGTTCTGACTTATGGCAACCCTAAGGCAACCCTATCACAGAGTTTTCTTGCAGAATCTGTTCGGGGGGGTGCCTTTGTCTTTCTATGAGGCTGAGAGAGTGTGGCTTGCCTAGTGGGTTTCCATGGTTGAGCAGAGATTCGAACCCTGGTCTCCAGAGTCATAGTCCAGCACTCAAACTACTATGCTGGGGCTCTTGTGTACCTTTCCCAAACTTAGGTATACCCTAAGTTGTAATATTTCATGTTGTTCAGCAGCCCTGAACAATCCCAGAGCTCAGGAATTCCCTCCCTAAAGGCATCTGTCAAGAGAATGGTTTTTTATGGCTTAAGACCACAGACAAAAACATTTGCTTTGTGGAGGCATTTTGGCAGATTGATGAACACCTATGGCCATATATTTTACAGTGGTACAAGGGGCGATTTTAAAATCTTATTTTAAGCCTTGCTGTTTAATTTCACGCTATATCACATTTTGATTTGTAAACTATTTTGAGCATAGATTAGATGGAAAGGGGGAAAAATTCATTTTTAAAACAGAGCCACAAATACGATTTCTTGAAATCTTGGAAACTGAGGTTATATCCACACAATACAGTTGTAGCAATTGTATCCCACTTTAACTGTCTTGGCTCCGTTCTATGGAATCCTGGAAAATGTAGATTAGAGAGATACATAGACCTCTGCTATGGGGCTGAGAAGATGGAGAAGAAAAACTGGGTCATTCCTGGGATTTCCTGAATTGGGAGGACCTCCGATGTCTGCATGGCCGACTCCCACAATGGGTTGACTACCCATCATGCAGCGTTAAGCTGCGCCACTCAATTCTTTTTGTGCCTCCCCCATGCATGCACACCATTGCACAAACACACTGTCTGTGACTGTCGTGCTGCCATCCCATTGGATGCCCCCTGTGATTGGCGACACAATTGCACAAGCAATACACCACCTGTACAGTTCATCGGGTGCACCCAGTGACACAGTGGCAAAGCACAATCATGAAGGCCCTCCATACATGCCCCCTGTCCCCCCTTCACCCCATTGGCCATGCTGAACTAGCCAGTTTGTGTATGTTTTTGTTACACCCATTGCATTAATGGCGACTTACCATGTTTGTTGTAATTCTGCTTCACGGGGTGTGTGATAGGTCGATGGTACATTGGGTCAATGATGCAGCTGGACATTCGTGTGTCTGTATGCTTGACAAAAATGAAACATCAGATGACAATCAATGGTGCCAGTGGCTGCAACTCACTGGTCCCAGTGCGCATATTCCAGACTGCTTCCATAAACTACCTGGGCATTCCTGCCTTCCCACACTTGTGTCATGCTGTTTATTTTTTAAAAAACTTTATTTTTATACCAAATAAATTTACAATAATAAACTTGAATTTGCATTTTAAGTATCTTCATCCTATTATTATATACATCATACAGCACCTCCTAACAGTCTCTTGCATAATATACCTTATTCTCACAATTTGCTCTAGTCTTACTGTTATTCAGAATCTTTCAAGATATATCTCATATATCTATTCAGTATTCGCAGGATTTCTCATTTCCCTTCCCTATTTTATTATAGACCCTCTAATTTCCATTTGCACCTTTTGTTACCTGTAACCTAATTCCATCTGTTATTGCAATACTCATTTATTGGGAGCACTCTTTACCTATAGTCCCTAAATCTTTCTGATTGAGTCGAGCTGTTAAAATGTCCATTTCCTTCATTTCTGCCAATTTCATTAACCATTCAGTGATGGCTGGGAGTTCTTTCTGCTTCCATTTCTGTGCTACTAGTATCCTTGCTGCTGTGATCATATAAAGTAAGATTCGCCAAAATTTTCTTTCTACGTACACCAGTAATTTGTTAAGCATATTTAAAAGACTTGTGTCATGCTGTTTATATGCTGGTGCGATAATGTGCACTTTCCACATTATTGAGGAGCAAATGGACATTTATTTTGCTCTGGTTTTTCACCCCAGAGCACTGCTTCATCCCACTTCCCACCTGTTTCTGGTTTGTTCAATAGCAATAGCAATAGCAAGTGACATTTCTATACTGCTTATCGGTGCACTTAAGCATTCCCTAAGTGGTTTACAATATGTAAGCTAATTGCCCCCAACAAGTTGGTTACTCATTTTAGCGAACTCAGAAGGATGCCAGGCTGAGTCGACCCTGAGATCCTGCCTGGTATTGAACTCTCAACCTTGTGGCCTATGGAGATGCTCAGGGTTGTTTTGTACCCATACAATTTATCATATCCGTGAACTTGCTGAGAAAGTTTATAGCATGTTTTGTGGTCACCAGGTTGTTAATAACACCCAGCTCCATTTCTGCCTTCCACTTAAAGTTTGTTGCATGCCTTCAAGTCATTTCTGTGCACAGAGTTTTCTTGGCAAGTTTCTTCAGAGGAGGTTTGCCATTGCCATCCTCTGAGGTTGAAGAAGTGTAACTTGCTCTCTCTCACCCAGTGAGTTTCATGGCCAAGCAGGGATTTGAACCCTGATCTCCAGAGTTGTAGTCCAACACTCAGACTACTACACCACACTGTGACTGTAGAGGGTGATATTTTAGTCCTGAGAGTAAGCATAGTGTAATGGTTTGGGTGTTGTCTCCATGATTCTAAAGTTTTTGTGGTGTGGTGTACATTTGAGTTGTTTCCAACTTATGGTGACCCTAGTTTTCTTGGCAAATTTTTCAGGGGGGGGTTAACATTGCCATCCTCTGAGGCTGAGAGTGTGTGACTTACCCAAGGTCACCCAGTGGCTTCACATGGCTGAGCCAGGTTTCAAACCCTGGTCTCCAGAGTCATAATCCAATGCTTGAACCACTACACCAAGATGGCTCATGAGTCTAGAGACCAGGGTTCAAATCCTTGCTTGGTTATGAAAACCCACTGGGTGACTTTAGGGGAGTCACACTCTCTCAGCCTCAGAGGAAGGGCAAGACAATCTTGCCAAGAAAAGCCTGTGACAGAGTTGCCTTAGGGTAGCCATAAGTTGGAAATGACTTGGAAATAGCACATAACAACAAGTCAGTACAGGCTGGGTTTTCCATCTAGTGTCAATGAGTAAAAAAATTCTGTCTTCTTAGCTTCGAATCCTCCCTCAGTCCCAGATACTGGAGAATATCTACCCATCAGACAACTATCATACAGCTGCTTTTAATAGATGTTTCTTCCTGGAATAGATATCAAACCTTGTAGTGGGCCAGACTGCAAAATCCGGGCAAGGGAGCGAATGGGGGGGGGAGATGAAATAAAATTGAAGCTTATAAAAAGATGCAGCCTTTCCCTGAAGTGACACTGTAAGAACCACGTCATGTCCAAATGACGGAATGACTTTATCCAAGACAATAAACAGCCCGGGCCCCACACTAAAATATGAAGATCAGCCATCGTGTTCTTCTTCATGGGATGTTAACTTCATGGGACGTTAATGTTAATCATCATCAGCTGATGAGAAACGCTGGAAAATCCCTGTTGAGCAGACATCAAACTGCAAACAGAAGGAGGAGTTGGAGGCCTAATGGCATAACAACTACAATAATGATTTTAACTTTATACCCTTTTCCCAAAGCAGGGACTCAAGGCAGCTAAAACATAGCCAAGATTAACATTAAAGTGGAATTAAATGGCCAACAACATTTAGGAAAACAACGTAACACATAAAAATAATTTTTAAAAAACCCAATAAAAACAGTGCAATGCCCGCCCTTTAAAACCTTCAGTTCTCAAAAGCCTGTTGGGATGATGATGATGATGATGATGATGATGATGATGATGACGATATCTTTGCCTGCTATTGGAAGTGGGGCAAGGAGAGGACTATTCCAGCCACCTTAGGAAGGATAATGCAACATCATGGGCTAGCCTTGGAGAAATTCTTGCTGGTACTTATTCTTCTTCCAGGATCACTGCTTTAACACAGATAGAGTCATTAAATTTTAGAGTTGGAAGGGTCTCCCAGAGGCCATTGAGTCTATCCCCCTGCTTAGTGCAGGAACTCCAGCTAGAGCATCCCCAGCAGGGGAACTGTACAGATATACGATGGGTAACACATGGCTTGGAGGAATTACAGTACATGCAAAAAGGATCTAGGAGTCTTAGGAGTTTATCACATTCCTTTTTTTGCCTGATCTGGCCAGCGGCTGGGGATGTGTGTGAATGAGGGGGAATGGATTTTATCACACTCAAAACAGTTGACAAGCCATTGCCATGCCGT
>JAIPUX010001880.1:116665555-116677948 GCA_020142125.1 Phrynosoma platyrhinos
AAAAACCCACAAAAAACTATGAAGCAAGCTTGTTTTCTGCAGCTCCAGAGACTAGGATCTGGAACAATAGATTCAAACTCCAGGAAAAGAGATTCCACCTAAACATTAGGAAGAACTTCCTGATGGTAAGAGCTGTCCAACAGAGGAACATGCTACCTTGCAGAGTGGTGGAGTCTCTTTCATTGGAGGTTTTTAACCAAAGGCATGAACTTGCAAGATTTGAGAAAGAAGTCAAGATTTAAGAGTCTTATAGCCTTTGCAGACTGCCAGAAATAGTGCACTTTAAATTGAGGCACTGCCCTGGCTCAGTGCTAGGGAATCATGGGAATTGCATTTTTTTCTGAGACATTGAGACTTCTCTGTCAGAGAGCTCTGGTGCCACAATAAATTACAGTTCCCATGATTCCCTAACATTGAGCCAGGGCAGTGCCTCAATTTAATGTGCACTATTTCTGGCAGTCTGCAAAGGCCAGTAGTAGACCACAAGCTGAACACAAGTCAACAATGTGATGCAGCAGCCAAGGAAGCCAATGCGATTCTTGGTTTCTTGGCGAGCGGCAGCGTCCTCCAGGCTGTGGAGGACCAGTTACTAGCTCCGGAGGACCAGCCCTGGGAGACCACCTGTGCAGCCTGAGCTGCCCCTCCTCCACTCCACCCCCGCAGACGCTGGAGGCTATATAGGGCTGCCAAGAACATCTTTGTTGGCACCATGCTATGACAAGAAAATTATGCTTTTAAATTGTATTTTTAATTACTGTTATCTAGTTTGCTTGTATGTTTGGGGGGATGGGCGAGTGGGTGAAGGAGGGATGGGATTTAATTTGATGTATTGTTTTTAAGTTTTGTAATGTTGTACACCACCCCGATTGCCTGGCAGAGGGGCGGGATATAAATAAAAATTATTATTATTATTATTATTGGTTTCATCAATAGGAGTATAATGTCTAGATCAAGGGAAGTGATAATACCACTGTATTCTGCTTTGATCAGGCCTCACCTGGAATCCTGTGTCCAGTTCTGGGCACCGCAGTTCAAAAAGGATGAGAAGCTGAAGAATGTCCAGAGGAGGGCAACCAAAATGGTGAAGGGTCTGGAAACCATGCCTTATGAGGAACGACTTAAGGAACTGGGTATGTTTAGCCTGGAGAATAGAAGGTTAAGAGTTGATATGATATCCCTGTTTAAATATTTGAAGGGATGGCATATTGAAGACAGAAGGGGCTTGTTTTCCATGGCTCCAGAGACTAGGACAAAGAGCAATGGATTTAAACTACAGGAAAAGAGATTCCACCTGAACATTATTAGGAGGAACTTCCTGACAGTGAGAGCTATTCAAAAGTGGAACACACTCCCTTGGAGTGTGGTGGAGTCTCCTTCTTTGGAGGTCTTTAAACAGAGGCTGGATGGCCATCTGTCAGGGTGCTTTGATTGTGAGTTCCTGCATGGCAGGGGGGTTCAACTCGATGCCCCTGTGTTCTTTTCCAACTCTAGGATTCTATGATACTATGGACGTTATCACACGGGGGCAAATCTGCTGGTTAATCCACAAAAAACCCAAACAGAAACTGGATTAGTGCCCCATGTTTTCACATGATGTTGCACAGAAACTGGACAGAAAGTGGACAGAAACTGGTGTTAACCGCGTCTTTTGAAATTCGGTTGTTTGGAGGAAATGCAAATGTGTAATTAAGGTAATTTTGCATTTACCATGATGTGATAACCAAATGCGAATTTGGGAGCATTTCCCTGCTTTTCCCATTGTTCCAGTGAGCATTCCTCTATCTGCGCATGTGCAAGAGGCTCATTTCTAGTACATTTATGGGCTTTTTTCGCTTGTGTATGAACGTTAAATGCGCTTACTGTAAATTCGCAATTAAGGTAATGACGTTTGCGGAATTAAGGTTTATTTCCCATTTATTTTCAGAATGCCTCATTTCCACTTTATTTTCACTTTCTGGCCCACGAGTGATAACGTCCTATGATTCTAATAGGGGGTCATGGAGATGTCTCATTCACAGTGCCACCATGACTTGAAGGCAGCCAAAAACAACAAAAAACAGAGGTTGGATCTCTCCATCTCTCAGGAGTGCTTTAGGTGCAGATTGCTGCAGATGGCTTTAAGGTCCACTTCCAATTCAAAGTTTCCCAAGGGTTCAAGGGCCCTCTTGTCCTCACTGCAGACATGATGGCAAGAAAGGAGTTTTCTAATGGAACCTTAGGAAGAACTTCACGAATTGGACAGTGGAATGGACTGCCTCTAAAGACGGTGGACGCCTCTTTGTCCGTCACTGAACAAGGAGAAGGTCGGCAGCCACATCAGTAGATACCCCACTAGTTGCACTATGTTGGTGTTCAGGAGAACCCTGGAACAGTGTAGCCACTGTACCTGAATGCAGACATACACGACACAGAGATCATTTAGCATCTTGGTCACTGTGAGAGTGTGCATATGTGTCTGAACCCACCTGCAGTGTAGTCATGAGCCTCATTGGCCTTTTGTTTTACACCTAAGGAGAACTCCAGGTGTCTTCCTTCCGCAGGGTGCAGATCTGACAGCCAGGAAATGGCATTTCCAGTCTCGGCATCTCGCCTTTCAAGTGGTGGAGGGTTCCCTGCCCTGGAAAAAAGGAATCAGGATTGCGAGGGGAAATTAAATTAATTCGGCGGAGAGGTGGTAAACCCAAATGTTCATAATAAGCAAGACAGGCTTACCTCAGAAGCTGGCAAGGGACCCAAGAAGGTCCTGAAGAGCAGTGAGAAAGCTGGAAGCCAAACAGATGGTCTTGAGCTCAGGATCTGGATGGGTTTTTTGTTTTTGTTTTTGGGAAATTAATAACTCCTGACTTTTTCTGCATAAAATAAGGGAGGAAGAGGTTTTCAAGCTCCTATTTGTCCTGTTGATTTTTCAATGAAACCAGACTTTTCAGATATTCTTTCCCTCTGTTGAGTATTCATCTCTGGCTGCATCTATGTTGCAGAGTTAATGAAGGTTGATGCCATTTTAACAGTCATGACTCAGTGCTATGGAATCCTGGGTTTCTCGTTTGCTGTGGAACCAGAGCTCTCTGACAGAGAAGGCTAAATGTCAAAACTACAAATCCCAGAATTCCATAGCATTGAGCTTTAATTCTGCAGTGCAGATGAGGCCTCTGCCACTGTGCTTTACTAAAAGTATGACTTGTCAAAACTATGTAGGAAAGGGATCTAAGAGTCCTTGCAGACAACGAATTGAACATGAGTTAACAGTGTGATGCAGCAGCTAAAAAACCCAATACAGTTCTAGGCTGCATCAATCAAAGTAGAGTGTCTAGATCAGGGGTTGGCAAGGATTTTTTACCTGGGGCTGATCGCTGGTCCCCAGGTCTTCCGCCAGGCTGGGGGGGGGATGGCCCCCGCTGACCCCTGCCACCGCCACCGGCCCCCGCCGCTGCTGCGCACGTGCACGAATGAGTCACGGCCGCCATTTTGGCAAACAAAATGGCGGCTGCGAGTCGCAGCTGCAGCACGCATGGCGGTGGCGTGCGACGGCGGGGGGCAGCAGCGGGGGCCAATCGGCAGGGGGCGGCAGGCCGGGGGCGGCCCACAGGCCGTAGGTTGCCGACCCCAGGTCTAGATCAAGAGAGGTAATAGTACCACTCTATTCTGCTTTGGTCAGGCAATCCTCACCTGGAATAATCCTATGTCCAGTTCTGGGCACAGTTCAAAAAGGATGCCGAGAAGCTGGAGTGTATCCAGAGGAGGGTGACCAAAATGGTGAAAGGTCTGGAAACCACCAAACCCTATGGGGAGCAGCTGAGTGAGCTGCTGGGTATGTTTAGCCTGGAAAAGAGAAGTTTAAGGGGGGACATGATAGCCCTGCTTAAATATTTGAAGAGGTGTCATACTGAGCCTGGAACAAGTGTGTTTTCTGTTGCTCCAGTGACTAGGACATGGAGCAATGGATTCAAACTCCAGGAAAAGAGATTCCACCTGAACCTTAGGAAGAACTTGATGACAGTAAGAGCTGTTTGGCGATGGAATACATTGCTGCCTCTGAGAATGATGGAGTCTCCTTCTTTGGAGGGTTTTGAACAGAGGCTGGAGAGCCATCTGTTGGGAGGTGCTTTGGTCGTGTATTCCTGCATGGCAGGGGGTTGGATTGGCTGACCCTTAAGGGTCCCTTTCAACTCTAGTAATCTATGATTCTATGATTCACATTGTCCTCATCAGATGAACCTGGGAAGATGGTGGGACTGAGTGAAAGCAACAAAATTCTCTTATGTATGCAAATGCACTGTTTTAGCCATTGCATAACATCTAGCCATTACATGAACCTTCACTTCCCGGTTATGCAAAATGAAATTCCACTAGTGTAACCTAGCTCTTGCTCATTCCTGGATGGTGAGTCATCTGTATACAACTTGATTCATTGGGGTTGCAGAAACAGCCACATTCCATCACCAGACAATAAGTGGCACATTCGCAGATAAATGATTAGCTGTGCAATGTAAATTTGCAGAAGAGTGATGCAGAGAAACACTTATCTGCCTGAATGAGAATTTATCCTCTACAACTATACCCTCTACAACCGTCTACAACCACAGGATCTTAGCTAATGTCAACTGAGGAAGTCTACATTATTACCATTATTTGAGACACACTCCCTCGGAGAGTAGTGGAGTCTCCTTCCTTGGAGGTCTTTAAGCAGAGGCTGGATGGCCATCTGTCAGGGATGCTTTGATTGGGAGTTCCTGCATGGCAGGGGGGTTGGACTGGATGGCCCTTGTGGTCTCTTCCAACTCTATGATTCTATGATTCTATGAGACAAAACAGCTGTCCAAATGCACCTTTCTTCACTTCAACAAACCATAGCAGAAGATATGGGAAAATGATGGCCTCTGGCATGTGTGTCTCTATGTGTCTTCAAGTCAGCTGTCAACTTATGGAGACTCCATGTGTTTCATATAGTTTTCTTTGGCAAGGAATCCTCAAAGGTGTTTTTGCCAGTTCCTTCCTCTGACACAGAGCCTATAACACCTGGTATTCATTGGTGATCGCCCATCCAAGCACTAAACAGGACTGATGCTGCCTAGCTTCCAAGATCAATGTGTGTATATGTGCCTTCAACGCATTTGACTGGAGTGCCAGGAATCAGATTAAGCCACAAAAGCACATTTTTGATTGACATTTGGATTGCTGTAATGCAATCTATGTGAGTCTGCCTTTGGAGTCACTTTAACAGATCCAAAATGTTAAAGCCAGGCTGCTAACAGGGGCTGGTTGCAGGAACCTACAGTGGGCCCTTGGTATCCACTGGAGTTTGGTTCCAAGACCATCTGTGGATACCAAAATCTGTAGATGCTCAAGTCCCATTAAATATACAGTCGCCCTCCTTATCCACAGATTTTTTTTATCTACAGATTCAAGCATCCACAGCTTGAATATATATATTTTTTAAAAAAGTATAAATCCCAAATAACAAATCTTGATTTTCCATTTTATATAAGGGTCATCATTTTACTATACCATTGTATTTAATGGGACATGTGCATCCACGGGGGTTCCTGGAACCAAACTGCAGGGGATAACAAGGACCCACTGCAATGGCATAGTGAAATGGTGTCCCTTATATAAAATGGCAAAATCAAGGTTTGCTTTTGGGAATTTATATACATTTTTAACACTTTCAAGCCATGTAAGTGTGAATCAATGGATAAAGAATCCTTGGATATGGAGGGCTGACTGTACAACTCACTTGTTGAAATAGTTCACTGGCTACTGGTCCTTTTGTGGACAGAATTCAGTTCTGGTTATGATCTTTAAAGCCCTAAACAGCTTGGCTCCAGACTACTGAAAGACTATGAACCTGCCTGACTTTTACTATCTTCCGGGGTTCTCTCCTTATCATGCCATGGATGTTTGGTGAGGACAGAAGACAGGGCCTTCTTGGTGGCTGCTCCCAAACTCTGGAACTCTTTCCACGTGAGACTTATTCCCCCCTCCCACCACTCTATTTCCATTGGAAGGCCAAGACCTTTTTATTTAGGCAGGCATTTCTTAACATGTTGTGGCAGAAGGAGCTCTTTATGGGACGTGCGGTGATTTTATCTTTGTTATTATATTTTGAATGTGTTTCAAACTGTTTCAGCTTTGTTTTTTTTTAAATAGAATTGCTGTTTAATTGCTTTGTTAAACTTTTGCATCAGTATTTTCTATTCTGCATTACTTCTTTTTTTTAGCTATACATTCTTCAAATTTGTTGCAAACCATTTTGGATTCTGTGCTGCGAGCAATCTAGATAACAAATAAAATAGAATGAATAAATAAATTAGCGCATACATGCACACATACATACCTTTAGCACTCTGCTAAGAGATGCCTATATGCTATAATTTTTAATCTCAATTAAATTAGGCACACTGAATCAATAGGCTTTACTTAGATGGTTGGTTCAGTGGCCCTGCTCTACAATCCAGGTTGAATTATGGTTTTCTGCAGAGAAAGCTCTTGCAAAGTATAGCAGCCAAAGCAAAAAATCCTGGACCCTGTATGTAAAACCACAATGCCTCCTGTTGGTAGTCAGAGGAGGTATAGCACAGACTTACCCCTAAGGGACCAAGATGTTCCACAACATTAATGGAGGTCTGCCTGGATGCCCATACCATCCCAATGGTTTGGTGGGAGTAGAAGACAAGAGCAGATTATAATTAACAGGCTAGAGTCAGGGTCCTGCTGTCCATTACCAGGCAAACATTCCTATCCCACATATACAATGAGGTACCTATTTGTTCAACCTCTATACAGAAAATATTATGAGAGGAGCAGGCTCCGAATTGGCATGCATCCCGAATGCACCCGATTAAGTTTTTTGGGGAGGCTGCCAAAAACCCCACTTAACCTGGAATAATCAATACTGTTTCCCCCCCCCGACTTTTTAATAATAATAATAATAAAATTTATTTATATACCGCCCAATGGTTGCCCAATCTGGGCGGTTTACAGCATAAAACAGTTACAACAAATCCCTCCCCCCCTTAAAACAGTATTAAACAATGACATAGTTAAATCCTAATAACAATATAACAATAAATCAACGATTCAAATAAAAGAAAGCATACCACATCACCCCATGTACACTATGGGGGAACCAAGGTTCAAATAGTGATGCTAAAAGAGGAGGGAACAGCCCGGGGCTGGGCTATTTAGTCTGGAAAGGCCTGCCGGAAGAGATCCGTCTTGACAGCCTTCTTGAAACTGTCCAGAGATGTTAGTTGACGGATCTCGTCCGGCAGGTCGTTCCAGAGTCTGGGGGCGACGACAGAAAAGGCCCTCTGGGAGGTCGCAGATAGCCTCGATCTCTGAGGCTCTAAAAAATTTCTCCCAGAAGACCGGAGCGCGCAGGGAGGATTGTACAGAAGGAGGCGGTCTCTGATATAGCTTTTTACAAAGATTTTCACCGTAAGTAGTGTGAATAACCAATGTGAATAGGCCCAGGATAATTCAGGATTAAACTCTGCATACCTTGAACGTGTTTTGAATACATTCGTATCATCGGCTCCATGTTTATTCAAGTAATGGCACGTGTAAGCAACCAAACTTCCAGAGATGCGCATAGATGCAGTTCCATAGTATGAATAACAAGCCCAGAATGTGTGAGTGAAGTTATTTGCATTGTTCCATTAAACAAAAATGACATCTGAATGACCACTCAGAAGAGGGAGGAGTGAAGACAGGAGGACTATCAACGATCTAAAATATGTAACACAGACTTGGAGCAATGATTAAGTAAGGTCAAAAAAGAAATTGCAAAAGCAGACTTACCACTGAGCATAAAGAAAACAAAAATAATGACCATGAAGGATCTACATAAATTCAACCTAGATAATGAGGAAATTGAAATGGTTAAAAGTTCCCTATACCTTGGAGGAAATATTGACCAGAATGGAGACTGCAGTCAAGAAATCACAAAAAGACTAGGAATGGGAAAGGCAGCCATGAAAGAACCAAACATCATAAAGAGTAAAGATATCCAACTGAGCACTAAAGTCAGAGTCGTCCAATCCATTGCATTTCCCATCACTATGTACAGATGTGAGAGCCAGACAGTGAAGAAAGGGGAGAAGAATGCAAGCCTCTTGGTGTCTTGCACATGCTGGGGTCTAGCTACAGGGAAGGGACAAAATGAGGGCATTGCCCCCCAAATAAGAAATCTGGCTGCACCCAATGAAATTTGCTTTCAGCCTCCAAATTGCTAGCATTGCACAGAATGAGACACTGGCTGCAACTGCACTGCAGAATTAATGCAGCTTGACACTACTTTAACTGCCATGGTCCAATGCTATATAATTCTGGGATCTGTAGTTTTTTGAGATATTTAGCCTTTCCTGTCAGAAAGTCCTGGTGCCACAGCAAACTATAGATCCCAAGATTCCATAGGATGGAGCCATGGCAGTTAAAACAGTGTCAAACTGCATCAAATTCTGCAGTGTGGCAGCAGCTATTGAAAATCATTCATACTTTGAACTATCTGCTCTGTTCGTCTCCCCTTGGTCACTTTCTCTGCTCCATTTCTTTGGATGCTGAAGCTGTATTTCTAAATGCACAAGTGAAATTTGAACTTCCTGGTAATGCTAGAAATGAAGGAAATAAAGGAAAAATGCTTTTGGGAGACCAGAATTGTTATTTAGAAGGGTGATGCCCTAATTTGAAGGATTAGCATGGTGAAATAGTTAGAGTGTTGGGCTACAAATCTGGAGGCCAGGGTTTGAATCCACCTCTGCTCAGCCATGAAACCCACAGAATGAGCTTGGGCAAGTCACACTCTCACAGCCTCAGAGGATGGCAATGGCAAACCCGCTCTGAACAAATCTTGCCAAGAAACCCCACGGTAGGTTTCCCTTAGGGTTACCATAAGTCAGAAACAACTTGAAGGCACACAATATCATAAATGTCCTAACTAGCCCTCCACATAGATGCATATGTGGACAGCCATAAAAATCCCCTATGAAAGCTTTTTTTTTCCCCTCCATGATGCATAACACCTGCATTCGGTTCAAGGTTGTAGAACCAGAGGCATGCATGCAGGGCCATTGTGAATAAACATGCATTACATCCATGGCCACACATTTTCTGTCTCAATTCAGTTGTGCCATTTAACACAAGGCTTGCATCGTGCAATTGATGTATAGCTCCACATGCAGAGAGCTACACTGTGCAGCCCTGATCTCGGATCTCAGTCACAATCTTTTCATAGCTCTCAAGTTGTGAGGTTATTTAAGCTCAGCTTCCCTGAAACTCTGTACTGGATAGAAGGTGCTGAATAGGAAAGGAAAACGATGGTATGCTTCCTGTGACATCTGTGTAATTTCCTCTTGCTCAGCTTAGATGTACCCAAGCAGAAACTGGTCCAGCAATGTCATCATCTGCTGACTGATTTCTGCAGTTCTCTCTTGCTCTCTCTTTCCTACTCTCTCTTTTGCCAGGTGCTCCCTGTACCCTAAAGGCACCAGATCCAATTCTATCTTGGAAGGTAAGCAGGGTCAACCCTGGTTAGTACTTGGATGGGAGACCACCAAGGAATACCAAGTGCTGTAGGTTGTGTTTCATAGGAAGGAACTGGCAAAGCCACCTCTGAGGATTCCTGTGCTAAGAAATCCCTGTGAAATTTATGAAGTCATGATAAGTCAACAGACAATGTGAAATCGAAGGTTTTCATGGCCAGCACCCATAGTTTTTGTGGGTTTTTCAGGCAGTGAGACCATGTTCTAGAAGAATGTATTCCTGACGTTTCGCCTGCATCTGTGGCTAGCATCTTGAAGATGCCAGCCACCAGTGCAGGAGAAACATCAGGAATACATTCTTCTAGAAAACAGCCTCACAGCCCAAAAAACAGTCAACAGACAAATTGAAGGTACATACAGTAGGCACACATACAAGGTATCAGATCCTTGTACCAGATGGGAATCTGAACTTGGAAGCTAAGCAGGGTCACCCTGGTGAGTACTTGGATGGGAGGCCGCCAATCATAGAATCATAGACTCATAAAGTTGGAAGAGACCACAAGGGCCATCCAATCCAACCCCCAGCCATGCAGGAATTCAAAATCAAAGCATCCACCACAAATGGCCATCCAGCCTCTGTCCCAATGAACACTGCATGTTGTAGGTGATATTTCAGAAGATGGAACTGGCAAAACCACTTCCAAGTATTCCTTGCCTAAGGTGACAGATGATTTGAAGGCACATACAAAGACAATATAACACAGGACCTAAATACCCTGAAGGCACCAGATCCCATCTGATCTTGAAAGCTAAGCAGGGCCAACGCTGGTGAGTACTTGGTTGGGAGCCCGCCAACAAAAACCAGGTGTAAGCTCTGTTTCAGAGGAAGGAACTAGCAAAGCCATCTGAGGATTCCTTGCCTAAGAAAACTCTAAGAAGTTCATGGGGTCTCCATATATCAACAGGTGATGCAAATACACAATATAATACAGGACCTAAATACCCTAAAGGCAGCAGATCCCACCTGATATTGGAAGCTAAGCAGGGGTAGCCCTGGTTAGTCCTTAGATGGGAGACCACCAATGAATATTGGCTGCTGCAAGGCTATATTTCAGAGGACGGAACTGGAAAAACCACCTCTCTGGAGATTCCTTGCCTAAGAAAATGGGTACAAACTACAGGAAAAGAGATTCCACTTAAACATTAGGAAGAACTTCGTGACAGTAAGCTGTTCAACTCTTGCTAAAAGGGTGGGATAAAACAAAATCAAGAAATTTGTCTGTCTTCCAGACAAAATATTATTTCCTTTGTTTCCACTAGATGGTGCAACTGTACCACTGAGATGGGTCCCACACCAATGTAACTTTTACAAAGGTTCACTAGCGCAGGAGTTTTCTTCTGTCACAGGCTCCCTCCCCTCTGTCTTTACACGATAGATATGTTTAATTGGCTGGCATCCAGTTAAGGACATATGCATGCATAAGTCACACTAAACATGCAAGATGAAAAAGCCACCATTGTGCAGTGGCGCAAGAGTTATGTTGTGCTGAGAGTGGTGGAAGCAGAGTTGCACAGACAGCATGCTCCTCTGTGCCATGTCTTTGCAAGTTGTGAAAGTGACCACAGGAGGACAACCAAAATGGTGAAAGGTCTGGAAAACACCGGAGTAGCTTAGGGATCAGGGTGTTTAGTCTGGAGAAGAGAAAGTTAAGGGGTGACATGATAACCATGTTTAAATATATGAAGGGATGTCATATAGGGGAGGAGGCAAGATTGTTTTCTGCAGCTCCAGAGACTAGGACACTTGAGGAGGGAGAAAGTGGGCAAGGTATTCTTGTTCAGTGCCTCCTTCTGAGGCTGAGAGAATATGACTTGTCCAAGGTCATCCAATGGGTTTCCAAGGCTGAGTGGGGATTTAAACTGTGTTCTTCAAAGTCGTAGTCCTTCAAAGTCATAGTCCTCAAACCACTACACCATGCTGGCTCTCTAAGGTTTTAAATGGCATGGCTTAAATACCCCCAAGGCACAAAATCCAATATGATCTTGGAAGTTAAGCAGGATCAGCCCTGGTAAGTACTTGGATGGGGGACTGCCAAATAAAAACAGGCTGTTGTTGTTGTGTACCTTCAAGACATCTCTGACTTGTCATGACCCTATCATGAATTTTTCTTGGCAAGCTTTGTTCTGAAGAGGTTTGTCATTACCTTTCTCTGAGGTCAAGAGAGTATGATTTGCCCAAGACCGCCCAGTGGGTTTTCATGGCTGAGTGAAGATTCAAACCCAGGTCTCCAGAGTCCAACACTCAAACCACTACACCACACTGGCTATATATGGCAGGCAGGTAAAAGGTAAAGGTAGTCCCTTGACATTAATATATAGTTGTAACCAATTGTAGGGTGTGGTGCTCATCTCTATTTCTAAGCCGAAGAGCCAGCATTGTCCAAGGACTGCTCTAGTGGTCATATGGCCAGCATGACTGCACTGAACGTTGTTACCTTCCCACTGAGAAGTGGTACCTATTTATCTACTTGTATTTGCATGCTTTTGAACTGCTAGGTTGGCAGAAGCTGAGACTAGTGACAGGAGCTCACCCCATCATGCAACACCCGGGGCTCGAACTGCCAACCTTTCAATCTTTAGCACTGGCATCTTAACCACTAAGCCACCGCATCCCCATATATCTCCACATATCCCCATATATCCCCATATGGCAGGTGCTGTAGGCTATATTTCAGAGGAAAGAACTAGCAAACCACCTCAGAGTACCCCTTGCTTAAGAAATCCCCATGAAATTCATGGGGTCAGCATAAATTGATAGGTGACTTGAAGGCACACATACAAGGCTCCAGATCTCATCTAATCTTGTAAGATAATAATAATAATAATAATAATTTTTATTTATAACCCGCCCCTC
>JAIPUX010001880.1:116703073-116715892 GCA_020142125.1 Phrynosoma platyrhinos
TGTGATAAGGTCCATAGTCCAACACACAAACCGCTACACCACACTGGCTCTTGTGTATGCATGCTGTGTGAGGGTTGTGTGCCTTCAAGTCCTTTCCGACTTATGAAGACCGTAAGGTGATCATGGGTTTTGTTTTTGGTTTTTTTGCCAAGATTTGTTCAGAGGAGGCTTGTCATTGCCTTCCCCTGAGGCTGGGAAGGTATGACTTGCCCAAGTGGGTTTCCATGGCCCAGCAGGAATTCGAACTCTGCTCTCCAGAGTCATAGGCCAATGCACAAACCGCTATGCCATGCTAGTTCTCATATGTGCATGCTGTCTTTATTTATTTATCTCATGTGGATCCTCAAAGGACCACAGAGGCCTTAATGACTCCTGTGGTCCCCTTCCACAAAGCCCCCAGCACAAGGGATGGAAAGGACATTCTCTATTATGAAAAATAGGTTCCCCAACAATCCGGAAAGCTGTTGGGAGCAGCAAGATTTTTGCAATTTTCTTTCCACCTTGAAATGTATACCTTCCAAATGTCCCAACTTGGCAGGGACAGTCCCAATTAATTCTCTGCCATCCCACTTTCTCAGCTTCTTTTAAAATGTCCCAGTTTTGCTCTACTTTCTCCCTTTGTTCTCAGCATACTTCAGTTGCTGCAAACTCAGTTCAAATGGCAAAAGAAGCTTGCATTCAGTTTACGCAGCAGGAGGGAAAGGAGAGGAGGTGGCACAATCTCAGAGGCTCAGGCAAAAGTAAACTGCTACAGCATCTCCCAGCTTGTGTGTTTTTCCTTGTTAGTAACATCTGCCATGTGTGCAGAAAATATGTTTCATGCACAGGAAACAGTTTCTATGCAAGAAACGTTTTCTTTTTTTGCACAGGAAAAAAATAGTTTTCTTTGCAGAAAACCCTCACACATTTTTGTTTTCTTTCTTTCTTTCTTTTTCTTTCATACAAGAAGTGTATGTGTTTTTCTGTACATAAAAATCCTCTGGAATACATTGGGATTCTCAGATACAGGGAGAGGTTTTTGTTAGTTTGTTGTTTTTTTGCCTTGAAATTGGTTCTGACTTATGGCAACCCTAAGGCAGACAAATCATAGTTTTTTCTGGGCCTGAATGTTAATTCACTGCATAAAAAATATTTGTTTTCTCCCACATTTGGGAAGAAATCACAGTAATTATTCATCACATAGCAAGATGAAGTCATCAAGGATTTACATCCTTGCAGCATTGTCTGACTCCCTTTCCAACTGGAAACCATTCTGAAAGAAACAGTTACTCACTTGTAAGTCTTACTTCTGATATTGTAACTGACTAACTGGATGCTAGCTGTTATTTTGGGGAGTTCCTCAACTCAGAACAAGAAGAAAAAACAGTACTGTACTTCCTTTCCCCAATAGCTAAAACAAATATTTGGAGAAACACAACATCGCTTCAGGTTGACAAAATGGCAGCTGCCATAGTGCCCTGAAGCACCTTCACTCCAATTCATATCAATGGCTCTTGAAGACAATGTTCAACTCCTTATGTCACATATCAAAGTTGTGCAGCTGAACACACAGTCAAATGCATGCCAGAATGTGCCTACACAATGGCTCCACATACACAAGTCTTGTGCTGTAAACTTAAACTGAACACAGCTGTTCTGCATTGAACAAACATGGCTCACAACTTCCATTGGGGGAACTTACACATGCCAAAGACATCTATGTGAGTCTGATCAGTGAGAAGGGAAACACTGAAGTCTGTACATGAGCAGAACTGAGGTGTGTGTGCATGTGTGCATTCAAATGCACACTGCTCAAATAAGTCCCCCATAGAGGATGGGGGACACCTGGTTTAACAACAGTACATGTGAAAAGGATCTAGGGGCTCATTCCCACTACATTATAAACTGGTTTGCTAGCCAGTTTGAAGTGGCTTAAATGTCCCTTGTTCCCAGTTGCACTGAATTGCTGAAGTGGTTTGGTGAGGGGCCCCTTGCACTAGACCTATTGAAAATGCTTCTTTTTTTTCTGCATCTTTTGCAATAAATTGATTCAGCACAAGTGTGAATGGGGTGCAGATCAGAATCTATTTAAAGTTGCCCTTTAAATTTGCCAGATTGCTGAAGAGGGTCCATTTTGAATTGATTCATTAGTCAGTGTGAACAAGTGGTTTATTTTACAACAAGAAAATGCGATTGGGGCAAATATAGTGTAAACCACGCTCCACTGTCAAACTGATCCATCGATTCGGATCACAAACTGATTTATTTCTAAGTGGGAATGAGGCCTAGGAGTCCTAGTAGACAGCAAGTTGAACAGTGTGATGCAGCAGCTAAAAAAGCCAATGTGATTCTAGGCTGCATCAATAGGAGTGTAGTGTCTACAGGTCAAGGGAAATAATAGTACCACTCTATTCTACTTTGGTCAGGCCTCACCTGGAATAATCCTGTGTCCAGTTCTGGGCACTACAATTCCAAAAGGATATTGAGAAGCTGGAGGGTGTCCAGAGGAGGGCGACCAAAATGGTGAAAAGTCTGGAAACCATGCCTTTGAGGAGAAACTTAGGGAGTTGGGTATGTTTAGCCTGGAGAAGAGAAGGTTATGATAGCCCTGTATAAATATTTGAAGAGATGTCATACTGAAGATGGAACAAACTTGTTTTTTGCAGCTCTAGAGACTAGGACACAGAGCAATGGATTCAAGCTACAGGTAAAGAGATTTAAATATTAAGAAGAACTTCCTGACAGTAAGAGCTGTTCAACAGTGGCATCTCCTTCTTTGGAGGTTTTTAAACAGAGGCTGGAGGGCCATCTGTCCCAGGGGAGGCTTTGATTGTGCATTCCTGCATGGCAGAATGGGGCTGGACTGGATGGCCCTTGAGATTTCTTCAAACTCTATGATTTTATGGTTAGAGGATGGTTAGTTGGATAGTTGTTGCTTTGTATATAGCGCTGTAAATACTCTGTGTGAGCCAGCGTGGCAAAGTGGTTTGAGTGTTGGACTACGACTCTGCCGATCAGGGTTCCATTCCCAACTCAGCCTGGGCAAGTCACACACTCTCAGCCTCAGAGGAAAACAAGGCAAACTTCCTCGGAACAAATTTTGCAAAGAAAACCCCAAGATAGGTTTGCCTTAGCGTCACCATAAGTCAGAAATGACTCTAAGCCACATAACAACAACAAACACTTTGCAGTAAAGTTCTGTATATAGAACGTGGAGGCTCTGAGTTCATTTTAGCACCTTGCACAGTTATGGGTGCTGACAGTACTGCTGAGCATTATTATCTATTTGCATGTGCAGGACCACAGGTAATGCGCAGCTCCGACATTGTGCAACTCCAGTTCCCTATCCCAGTGTGCCTATTCCCCTTCCTCTTCCTCTTCTTCTTCCATCCGTCATTTTCCTATGGCCTCCTCCACCTGCTCGCACCCCACCAAATCGGCCATGGGGAGAGACATCTGTGCCGCAGCTTGTGGGGTGTCACTTCAGGTAGAGCATGTGTTCCTCCTCGAGTCTCATTGCAGGCCAATTAAAGGAGGAGCAAGCGGGCAAGGGAGCTGTGTGCCACCCGTAACCACAAGGATTTAAGGGCCTCAAATCTCTCTGATTATCAAGCTGTTCCTGCCAACAGCCTGCCACCTCCAGACAAAAAACCCCAGATCAGGATCAATGGGTCCTCCCCAAAGGCTGCTGCTGGGGGGTCTCAGCCACACCTTCTCCAACCCAAACTTTGCTTCCAATTGAACACCTAGCCGACTCCAAATTCAGGTTTGGCTACCAGAGAACCATATGCTCGCAATTAAGTTTAACTTCTGGCTTTGTCGCCAAAGGCGGTGGCAACTGCCAAAGCAGGGACAGGACCCCAAGGGTATTGGTGGGGGGGTAAGGGGGGGGAGGCAGGCTGATCCAATTGACGCCACCGGTTCACCCCGAGCCCTGCCCTCTGCCGAGACGGGGCCTATTCCATTCCAGCTGTGGCATTGTTAAGTGAATTAACTTTATCCTCAATTTAAAAAGCCAGCGTGAAATCAAAAGAGGCCAGGGGGGTGGAAAAGAAAGGATCTGAACAGGAGGAGAAGGAAAAGGGGAGGGAAGACCAGGGCAGGAAAACTCTTGACAGGCCAAGTCTCAAATGTGAAATTTGGTCAGGCCCAGAAATCGAGACAAGAGCAGAGTGATGCAACTGACAGCTGAGCTTGGCTCAGTCTGCTTTGATTTTTGCAGCAAAGTCTCCTGTTACCCATCCAGATGAATGTAGTTGTTTGGAAACTCATCATCCAGCATGCATTGAAGGAGGCTTGGAGAGCTGGCCAGCAATGAGGTGCCATTGGTGCACCAGCTGGGGGAACCAGAGGACAGAAATGGCCATGGAAGGTTCATTGCAAGGGAGGCTTGCAGCCAAACTTGCCAGCTGAGGACCATTCCATGTCCTGAGGTTTCTGGGCCAAAACCCAAAGGCCTAAGGGTTATTCAGATGCTGAAAAAAAATCCCAGATGTACATGGGATTAATCTCTGAGGTTCACCTGCATTTCGAATGCATTCACTAAAGGTTTTTTTGTAGTGGCTACCCCATAACTCACAAATCCCAGGATAATCGTTCTTGGGTTTTGTTCCGAGTTTTTCTAAAAAGATTCACATTCTCAGCTGTGTGAATAACCGATGCGAATAGACGCAGGGTAAACAAGTATAAAACTCTTCATGCCTTGAACATGTTTCGAAGACATCCACATCATTGACTCCGTCTTTATCCACATTGCTGACACAAGTGCACAACAGAACTCACAGAGATGCGCAGAGATACAGTTCTGGAATGAGATTATTCGCATAGTAATGCTAACAAAATGTCTGAATAACCCCCTAGGGATCCTCCCTCCATGATATCATTAAGCATTGTGTCTTAAGTGCCAACCATAGTTGCTTGCAGTTTGTCATTGAAAAAGAGGGACACGAGCAGCTGCTTCCACACTACAGAATATATACAGTTTGATGCCACTTTATCTGTCATGGCTCCATCCTTTGGGATCCTGGGATTTGTAATTTGTTGTGGCACCAGAGCTCTCTGACAGATATCTCTACATATCTCACACAATTACAAATTCCAGGGTTCCTTAGTATTGAGCCATGGCAGTTAAAGCATGTCAAAGTGCAGCGCAGATGCAACAAGACAGAGAATATATATTTCCTGTTAGGAAATGAAGACAAAAAACTTTAGCTAAAAGGCTGCTTCCAGAGCAAGATGAAAGGAAGGGGTTATTTCTTTTCAATTTAGAGCGATGGGGAAAAGGAGCATTTAATCTAGTCTTATTTGCTTCTATCCAGTAGGTGGATGGAGTGCAGAGTGGAGGATAACTCCTGGTACCACAAAGGCTAGAAGGAAAGGAAGAAGCTAAGTACCGTACATACATAAGCCCCTTAGAAAGTTAATTGCAGCAACAAATCAAGTAAGCCTTGCAAATTGCTGCCTGGCATGTTGTCTGCCCCTGAAGAGATTGGCAGCAGGGCTTAGTTAGGCTGTTTCTGCACTGCAGGGTTAATGCAGCTTCATACCGATTTAAATACAATGCATCAGTGCTATGAAATGCTAGGATTTGTAGTTTTGTGAAATATTTAGAAAGCTTGCTGCTTTCCAAGCTGACTGGGTAACTTGCCTAGAGCTGAGCTCACCAAAACTGGAGAACTTGCACTCTCATCTCCTGCCTAGAGAAGACCCAGAAAAAGTAACAAGCAAGAGACTAATGGATTATTTGGGTCGTGGCATCTGCACTGCAGAATTAATGCAGTTTGATATCACTGTAACTGCCATGGCTCAACTCTATGGAATCCTGGGATTTGAAGCTTTGTGAGCTATGTAGCCATTCTCTGTCAGAGGGCTCTGGTAGCACGACAAACTACAAATCCCAGAATTCCATAGCATTGAGCCATGGCAGTTAAAGCAGTGGTGAACTGCATTAATTCTGCATTGCAGATGCAGCCTTGATTTCTCTCTCTGCTCTCAAGCCTTCCTTTTCCTATAAATATTTTACTGTCCTTATGGCTTGAGAGTTATCTTATTCTACTGCATGTGGTCCATAGATTTCACAGAAGTACTTGGCATTTGGCACGATTTCCAGAGGGAAAGGGACAGGCCGAGAAATAAATCAATTGAAAATAAATCATGGAATGACTCCACTTTTTCTCAGTATCCATCCCAGGACTGAAAAAATAGACACCAGTTTCTCTACTTTCTCTAGAGTAGTCTGGAAAAAATCCTCAAGAATGTGTTTAAGTAAGGGAATTTACCTTTGTCGCAGAGGTGGTCTGCAATCCTACATTCTGGTTGTGTAGTGTAAATCTCTCTCTGTAGGAAGTACTCTGTGACTTTTTTAGTGCTGAATGGAAATGTGCAACTGAACATGTGACCAAATACATAGTGAAATGCACAACAGACGGCACAACTGCACCTGCAGTGAAATATGCAATGAGAAGCACAACCAAAGCTGGTGCCACACAGCAGAATTAATGCAGTTTGACACCATTTTAACTTCCATGGCTCTGTTAGCACACCCTGCATATCCTGCGTTATTTGGGGGTCCATATCTCCATATCTCATACCTTTCATATTAAGGGCCAGGCATGTTGCTAGGAAGTCATGATGACCTTTGCAGAGCCAGGAAAACCTCTCATGCGTGATCATGGAAGACCTGAAGGCATGTGGAAGGACCCATGTAATCCAAATGCTCCTTCCTTCCCCCAATTTCTCTGCATTTCCTCTTGCATTGTGAGACAAAAGATCTCCTTGCACCCAAAGCAGTAAGCCAACTTCTCTGCCTCCCCCCTGCCATGTTCCCAGCCATGTCACACATCCTCACATGCTGGTCTTGTCCTGATCCAATAAAGTTAAACCCATCAACCAGTCCAGAATCCCATTGTTCATTCCTAGAAATGACCATCAAGTCTTTGTTTCTTTGCAAGAAAGACCACTGCTTGGGGCTACATTTCAGGTATAAATATTGGTCCCAAAGCCTAGCTTTTGTGCATTCACAGCATGCATATATTTGTCCCCTAGATATGTTCCATGTATGAAATTGTGCCACCCTCGGACCCCAGTCTGTGCCACTCCTAATCTCCATGGTCTACTCTCTGGACAGGTAATTATCACCCTCTAAACCCCTCAATCTTTGCTATCCCATTTCCATATTTCCATTTCAGTTAGCTCTAAATGTTGTATCTGTTTGAACTGCTATTGTGTGTGTATGTGATTATGGTCTACCTTTTTCTTTTAAAAGGCTTTTTAGTTTACCCAAATCTGGAGTCCTCCTTGGTGAGTGCTGGTATACACAGGTGTCAGTGATCCTAAGGTTGCCTAGCCTCTTGCAAGCTTCACAGCTAATCCCCCAACATTTACAGAGAAGCCGGCTGCTGGTGGGGACCCCTAGTCCCACACATTTCTTTTTGTAAGAGTTCAATGCTAAAAGATCCTGGGATTTGTAGTTTGTTGTGGCACCAGAGCTCTCTGACAGAGAAGGCTAAATATCACACAAAACTAGAGATCTCATCATTCCATGGCACTGAGCCATGGCAGTTAACGCAGTGTAAAATTTATTACAGTCACCCCTCCGTTCTTGCAGACTTCAAGTCCCTGGTTTTACATATTCATGGAGGGGCAACCTCCATTTAAATCAATAGGGCATGCCCCTGCAGGCACGCCCCCACACGTGCCCAAGGGGACGTGCCCCATTCAATCCTATGGGGCTTGAATACTTGCTAATCTCTGTTTTTGCAGGGTGGGTGGGTTCCAGAACGAATCCCCCATGAAAATGGAGGGCCAACTGTATTTCTGCAGTGCAGATGCAGCCCAAATGAGCTCCACTACCAGTTGCTGCAGTGGCAAACGAATTATGTGTCAGACAAAAGTGTGCATCTTCTGCACAGGGAACTCTGCCTCCACAACACTTGACAGAATGTAAATGATGCCTCAACTCCCCACATATCCAAAACCTATTTGAAAACAGCATGATTTAGTGGTTTGAGTGTTGGACTACAATTCTGGAAACCATGGTTAAATTCCCTGTTTGGTCATGAAACCCACTAGGTGACCTTGGGCAAGCTATACTCTCTCAGCCGCTGGGGAAGGCAATGGAAAAAACCCTCTGAACAAATCTTGCGAAGAAAACTCCATGATAGGTTCACCTTAGGGTCACTATAAGCCAGAAATGACTGAAGGTGTGCAACACACACACAAATTGAAAACACTTCTCAGCACTACAAAACAATATAGCAAACCATGGATCTTTTAATTAAGTGATTCCATCCCAGTCAGTGGAAGACTCTCATAAAATGTGCCCAAAAATTCAAAGGTGGACCTCTCAGTCCCTCATCCCCTCTTCTTCCCTCCCTACCTTCCTAACTTGGGTGTTTTATACTCTTTATTTTCTGTTAGTTGCAGGTTGTGAAAGAACTGTGGTGCAGGTGCGGACCTTTTTGACTACAATTTGACTTGGTCTTGCTGTCTTCCAATTTCCTTTTGTCTTGTTGGATAATTTTCTGTTTGTCTTTCTTATTAATGAGTCTTTTTAGATAGAAAAAACTTATTCTTCTCCTCTTCATCACCATTGCCCCTTACTGCTGTTGTTACTTGCAGGGCTGGATTCAAACCTTTATTATTATTATTATTATTATTATTATTATTATTAAACCCTAAGCACTTACAAGATTTTGGTGCCCCCATATATATCTAGTTCAAAATATAAGCAATAACAAAATTTATCTTTTAAAATGAACCAAAACCTGCAGTAAGATGGAAAATAATGTTTATTCCCAAGATTAATCTTGTATCCCCAAGATTAATGTATATCATTAACCACTATTATTGTTGTTGTGTGGTGTCTTCAAGTCATTTCTGACTTATGGGGACCCTAAGGTGAACCTATGATGGGCTTTTCTTGGCAAGTTTCTTCAGAGGGGTATTGCTGCTGCCATCCTCTGAGGCTGAGATGGTGTGACTTGCCCAAGGTCACCCAGTGGGTTTCATCCTTGAGCTGGGAATCGAACCCTTGTCTCCAAGTCATAGCCAAGTTCAATTACTTGTTGTTTTTGTTACTATTATTATTGTTATTTGTGTGTATGTATTTTATTTTTCATTTATTGTGGGAGCCTTTCTTGTGGAACCTGGTTCAGGTGCACCATTTGCGTTTTTGCACCATACAGTCTATGGTAAATCCAGCAATGGAAAATTTCTGTGGTGCCCGTGTTCCCTTGATGCCCTAACCATGTGCTTATTTTGCTTAATGGTTAATTAAATCCTGCTTAGTCATTAAGTAGAAGGCAGACAGTCACAGAAAAAGCAGAGCATTACTTGGGACCACTTTCAGATGGGAGCAAATCCCAGGATTGCTATCAGTCTTCATTGTAGGCAGCAAATGAGCAGGAATAAATATGCACACACCCTTCAGCAACAGAAGTCTGGTGAAACATTGCACCCAGCACTCTTGGTCCAGATAGATGCATAAACACTCCAGAGATTAAGACATGGAGCAATGGATGCAAGCTATAGGAAAACACATTCAATATCAACATTAGGAAGAACTTCCTGACAGTAGCAGCTGTTCGACAGTGGAACACACTCCCTCGGAGAGTGGTGGAGTCTCCTTCTTTGGAGGTCTTTAAACAGAGGCTGGATGGTCACCTGTCCAGGGTACTTTGATTGTGTATTCCTGCATGGCCAAAGGGGGTTAGAGCTGATGGCTCTTGAAATCTCTTCCAAATCTATGATTCTTTGATTCTGTGATTTTATAAAAGTCCCAGCAACTAGGCAGCAGGAGCAGGACCCAAGAGTGATGGCAATTGCAGCAACAGTAACTCTCAGCCTCCCCTTGCCCTAGCAAGTGGCTTTAAAAGAACACTCTGGAATATATGGGGTGTAGGAAATCTGGAGCAATGATGCCAGCCCAAATCACCAAATGCCTTAGGAAGGAGTAAGGGAATTTGTCAGGGAATTTCACCAGCTGGACTACTCATAAAGTACTGTATGTTCTCACAACAAGCCTCCATACACTTTCTAATACTATGGCCTTGAATGTGTACAAAAGGATCTTGCAGCACTATTGAGAAAGATGATGTTTGTCTGTACCTGGACAAGTAGCCTTGAAGACACTGATGGATTATGGAATGGCCTACTGGATGAGATCCATCTTATCCCCATTCTTGACTGCTTTAAAAAAGCAGTAAAGACGGGTCTTTTCCAGCAGGCCTTCCCCGAATAATGTCCCAGCCAAGAAGACAAAAACAGAGACACTGGCTATTCGCTCCTTCAACCATCACTGTTTAGTCGAGCTGCTGTTTTAAAGAATTGTATGTTTAGGGTTTGTTTGTTTGTTTGTTTTTACTTATTTGGTATCTTAATTCTGCATTAGTTTAATATATTTTTAAGGGGTGGGAGGGTTAGGGAATGGATTGTTGGATCTTGTTTTAACTTGTTGAGATGTTTTTAACATGTTGTACGCTGCCCCGATTGCGCTGCAGAGGGGCGGGATAAAAATTATTATTATTATTATTATTATTATTATTATTATTATTATTATTATTATTATCACTCCATCCAGCTGAATTTGGTGTTTTCCATGCGGTGAAAATTCAGAGACATCTCTGTATTAGTCTGGAATATCAGTATGCAAAGGGATCTTGTAACACAGACAGATGATGTCTGTCTGTACCTGGCCAAGTGTCTTGAAGAAGCTGATAGGTTTCCTTTTTACTTTGCTATAAAATCCATTGGCATACCGATATTTGAGACTAACATGGCTATGTCTCTAAATTCTATGTACTTGGCATGTCATCAATTGGAATTCTGGTAGATTAAACCAAAAAAGCATGTTCTCATGTAAGCTGTCATTCATCATCATTAATTTCATTACCATTACTCATTATCGTTTTTATACATATTGGTTAAACTTTGACATATCTGATTGATCAGACGAAAAAGAGCCATGAATTGCCAAGGCTGAGCAGTCAAATACTTTTAAATTTTTTAGTTTTCTTTTTTAAAAAACGAGCAGCATGAGTTACCTGTCTCAAATTGTACTCACAATTCCTTTGCAGAAGTATTTACACACACACACCCTCTGATTTTTCCACATTCATTGTGTTGCAAGCAGGAACTGAAATGGATTTAACTGGCATGGTGACCAGGATACATAGCAGTGTGAAGGTATGAAATATTTTGTATTGTGGCCTGAATGTTAAGTAAATCAAAACACACTGGCAGGATTTTTCTCAAATGTTATGCAATTGATAAGAACCCATGGAACAAAGCTGCCCCTACACTGAGTCCAACTAACCCAATATCATCAACTATATCATCAAAAAATATAATATCATCAACGATATAGCTATAGCTCTCCAGAGTTTTAGGATTATTTTCCTAGTCCTACCTGGAGGAGGCTGAACCTGGGATCTTCAAAAAGGAAGTTGCTATAGATTCAATAGTGGAGTCTATCTGATCCAGTATCACCAATTCTGATGGGCAGACCAGGGTTCCTTTTAGATTTTTTTTTCCAGGAGAAATCAAGGACTGAACCTAGGATCTGCTTCATAGGAAGCTGATTTGTATGGAGTCAGATCTAGCTCAATATTGTCAGCTCTGGCTGGCAGAGTTTTCTCCCAGTTTTCAGGCAAGACTCTTTGCCAAGGTTACCAGAAGATGCTAGGTATTGGACCTTGGACCTTCTGGTTCCAAAGATCACTCTTCTCAAAGATCATCTTCAGAAGTTCTCCTCTGAGTCTACCCACCAAATGAGGTGAGTAGTAAAAAGAGGACCTTTTCTGTGCTGGCCTCACAGATGTGGAATCTCCTCCCCAGACAACCTGGTCCAGCGTCATATTGTAGTTGATCTGGTAACGCTGCTGGTTCTCTTGACTTTTATTTTCCCTTTTTTACTTTACTTGCATTTGGTTGTTTCTTCAAACATTGTAGGTGTTTGCATTGTTTTATTACGGTATGTTTTTATACTTCGTATATACATTGATTGTGTATTCCTGCATGGCAGAATGGGGCTGGACTGGATGACCCTTGGGGTCTTTTCCAACTCTAGGATTCTAGGATTAATGCATTTTTAAAACTTCATTATGTGAACTAACCTGGGAACTTTAACTATGTGAATTCTTTTTGAGTGGGTTGGTTTTTTTGCCCAGCATGTTTGCAGATGGGCCCTTGAGGGCCTCAAAATGGACTTGGGACCCATATGTGGTCCACAGGCCACACTTTCCCCACCACTGTGTTAGATGATCCTAACTATGGTCAGGAACACACTGCAAAAATAATCCAGTTTGAGACCCCTTTAACTGTTTGAGACCCCTGGCTCAGTACTAAGGAATCATGGGAATTGTAGTTTATTGTGGCAACAGAGGTCTTTGACAGAGAAGGCTAAGTGTCTCACAAAACTAGTTCCCAGAATTCCCTAGCATTGAGCCAGGGCAGTTAAAGCCATTTCAAACTGGATTATTTCTACTGAGTGTTCTGGATCTGAATTACAGGGCAAGGTTTGGGGATTGAGTAGTATGGATGCTTTGCTTTTGCCTTCTTACCTTCTTGCTGTTGTTGTGAACAAATCCACTGAACAAATATTGCCCAGAAAACCCCATGATAGGTTCACCTTAAGGCATGATAAACAACACACAACAAATTGCAACTGTTTTATTTTCTAGGCATCTCTGCTGGGATAGGTGTTTAATCTAACAAAGAAATTATTCTTCACTTGTTCATTTTTCTTAATATTCCCTGTAACTGTAATTGTGCAACAAAATCCACAGTGATTAGAAAATATGGACGTTATCACACGGGGGCAAATCTGCTGGTTAATCCACA
>JAIPUX010001880.1:116728782-116741377 GCA_020142125.1 Phrynosoma platyrhinos
CCTCGCTCAGGCCATGAACTGCCCATGGTGAAGAAAATCCATGTTGAACTTCTCTCCATTGCTACCTATTGATCTCTGGATTTCTAAGCAAGTTGCAAGACTTGCCTCTGGCAATTCGCAGTGAGTCAAGCAAGCATTTCCATGGCATGCCACACAGTCCTGCATGAGCCATGTGCCACTGTCATCAGATCTGGCATTGCTGCTATTTTCTTGTTAAATTCCTGAGTACAGGACAAACAAGCCTAACAAAGATTTTCAGGCATCAATACTGGAGTGCTTTTTTCCTTCTGCTGCCTGAAGAAGAACTCTGTGGGACTCAGAATCTTGCCAGAAAACCCCTGCAAAGAAAAGCTGCTTAGCTGAAGAACCATGTTCTCTCCAGCACTTGGATGCCCACTTGTCTCTGGCTATTGTTTGCCAGCCCAGACCTGCCATTTGCACTGCCTTGTATTGTCTTTGTGTGTCTGTAAATGGATTTTTCATTCCACTTGATGGATCACTTAGGGAAAGTTAAGCCTATGGGGTGAAAGACAAACTCACCCAGGCAGATAAATGGACACTCCAAAAGTAGACACTAACTTTTTGAGACTCATAGATCTCAAAGACCTTAGCCATTCTCTGTGGAAGCAGATTTCTAGATCGGTTGCCTTTGGGTAATCTAACTCTCATCCAAGCAGATAAAAGAACATGTTCCATGGAGTACCTTAAATGCGGAGTATTTGCTGACCCCAGGATAATGCAAAATATAAAAATATTTTTACACTCTTTATAGCTGCACAATCAAGGGTCTTCCACAATATACAAACAGAGCCAGGAAACACATGTTCACATGAGATGGAATGTTTGTTTTCAGCAGCATGACAAATACAAGAGATTTGTTGGCACAATTATTTTGTTCGAATTGTTTATTTAAAAGAAAAACTCTATACATGACAGGTAACTGGAACCTGGAGGCACTGTTTGCAAATCTTTAGGTGATAATTTTGTAAAAAAAAAAATCCAATGTAGGTCTAGTTCTGGGTGAATGCAGCAACAAAATATGACTCTGGGGAGCGGAAATATTCCATCTGTCTAGCTCAGGACTAAATGCATTCCTCTTGTGTAGTTCTGCGCTGCTAATTTTACAGCTACATCTGTTCAACCCACATTGGAGTCACTGCAGAAATTTTGTAAGATTTTATTGTTGGTGGTTGCTTCAGCCATGGATGGTTGGTGCCACAGTGCTCTGCATTTGTTTTGGGTCTGCTGAAACTTGCAGAATCTTAGGGTGCATCTACACTGTAGAAATAATGCAGTTTGACACCACTTTAAGTGCTGTAGCTCCATCTTATGGAATCATTGGATTTGTAGTTTTACAAGGTCTTTAGCCTTCTTTGCCAAAGAGTGCTGGTGCCTCACCAAACTACAAATTCCAGGATTCTGTAGGATGTGGCCAGGGCAGTTAAAGTGGTGTCAGACTTCACTATTTCTACAGTCTAGATGCACTCTTGGATAAGTTATGGAGAAATTTGCTCTCTCTCGTCCCTCCCTCACTTTAAATTAAAATCCAGAAATCTGATTCCCCCCCCCCCAAGTCTGGTTTTCCAATTCAGTTTTGAAGACTTGCCATTGTTGTGATGACCCAATTTAAGGCGATATTGACACGACCCACAAACATTAAATACAACTCATTATTTACAAATTCTGTGAATTTCATGACTGTCTCCAAATTAGATTCAACTCTGCTTCACTGTGCTATTAATGATAATATATGCATTTGTGTGAAACATGTGCTCCTGAGTCTTACACTCATTTTTGTTGTGTTGGAAGAAACAGAGTAAGCTGCCTTATCCCAAATCAGCCTTTTTAGAATCTTAGAGATTGAGGAGGGCCACAAGGGCCATCTAGTGCAGCCGACTGTCATGCAGGGATATTCAATTTTGAGCTGGAAAGAACATGCAAAAATTTTCCAAAAATGGTAGAAAAACATGTTTTTGAAATGCTGAGGAGCCCTTATGAGAAGAATCTTGGACTGAAGAGAATCTTTGCAGTCCAGGACTTATTCTGCACAAAAGTCACACATAGCTGTTTTGCACAGGAAATAGCATTTTCTATGCAGGAAACTGCATTTTCTACATGAAAAATAACATTTCAATGCAGAAATATCAATGCCTATGCAGCTTTCAGTGCAGAAAAATTCTACAATTGAGGGCTTATTCTGTGTACACTTTGCACATGGTTGGTTGGCACAGAAAGCAGCATTTTCTGAAGCTTCCTAGTGTCCCCTCTTGTCTAGGTATTAACCAGATCTGACCCTGCTTAGCTTTTGAAATCAGAAGGCACATCCAGACAACACATATCCAAGACTTCTAAAATCAAGGTAAAATCTATCCACTTACTGTTCCTGAGAGGCCAGTGAGAAATAATCCTGTTGAAAGCTTTGCAGGTCTGGTTGCCCCCGTGACAAATGTTCTTCAGTTCAGTTAGCCTGCATACTCATCCACAACATTCTTGGGATGTCTGTGTACACTATCTGAATCCACACATGAAGGTCTTTTTTTACCAAGCTAAAGCACTGGTCCTTGCAATCTAATATGGCAGCAGTCAGCTTTCCAAGATCCCAAAAGAAAGGTCTTCTCTGGTTTAACTGGAGAAGGTTGGGATGGGCTCTTCCTATTGCAGACTGGGTGCTCATTCACACTATGCAATTATAGCCCCATGATTCCATTTCAACTACTATGCCAGCATCCTATGTCATCCTGAGATTTGTAGTTTGGTGAAGCACTAGCTGGCGGAGCATTCTAAATGCCCCTGGCTAAAACTGCAGATCCCAGGATTCCATAGCATGGGAACTATGGCATTTCAAGTGGAATCATAGCACTACAGTTCTGTAGGGTGAATGGGCCCTCTGTGCTTTGACACCAAATCATGGTTCTCCCCATATGCCCATGCCATCTATTGGGTATAGGCTGCCTTTGTGACATATGTAATTTGTTGTTGCTGTTGTCTGTGTGCCTTCAAGCAATTTCCAACGTATGGCTTTCACAGGGTTTTCTGGGCCTGAGAGTGTGTGACTGACCTAGTGAATACCTTATCATTACTCTATATTAATGACCCACATTTTTGGAAGACTGTGATAGAAACAGAATTTTGTTTAATATAATGGAGAGTATTGATTAATTTAACTTGATGCATAATATATGGTGGTTAATGTTTTTCTTTCTTTCTTTCTTTCTGTTTGTGTCTGTGATTTTTCTTATGGAAAGAAAGGGCTCTGTTATTTGTAGATCAGCTCAATAAGGGTCCAACCCACTGTGATATTCTTCTGCACACAACCCACTAAAACAAATGAACTCTCAAAACTGTAGAGTTGGACAAGACCTCAAAAGTTGGAAGTCTATGCCCTATTGATTTGGAGTACACCCACTGAATCAATAGTTAAATGGTAAGTCAACACATAAGTAAATCCCATTAGTTGGATGAAGCTACTCTTGCTGGGACTAATAGGATTCAATGCAGAAAATCCACATTCCTGAGGCTGCAAAATCAATGCATTTTGACACTATTTTAACTGTTGTGGGTTCCATCTACTGGAATCCTGGGATTTGTCGTTTTCTGCAGCACCAGAGCTCTGACAGAGAAAGCTAAATATCTCACACAACTACAAATCTCAGGATTCCATTGCATGGAGCCATGGGTGTTAAAGCGTTGTCAAACTGCATTAATTTGGCAGTGTAGATGCAGCCTGAGAGGCAGCCATCTAATTTCTGCTTAAAGATGTCTAATGCAGGAGAATCCTTCACCTTCTGAAATCAGAGTCTGTTCCTCTATTGTACAACTCTTACTGTCAGGAAGTTCTTCTAATGCTTAATCATAATCTGTCCTTTTTTAAAAAAATGTGAACACATTGGTTTGGGTTTTATCCTCTCAAGTGGTAGGAAAAAAGTTGATGCCATCTTCCACCTGGCAGTCTTTCATTGATCCTAGTCTTCTCTTCCAACAGATTGTGTGTTGTTTGTCTTTAAGTTGTTTCTGACCTATGGCAACCTTAAGGCAAACCTATCACAGGGTTTTCTTCACAGAAGGGGTTTGCCATTACCATCCTCTGAGGCTGAGAGTGTGTGACTTTCCCAAGGTCATCTATTGGGTTTTCACAGCCGAGCGAGGATTTGAACTCTGTTCTCCAGCATCATAGTTCAGCACTGAAACCACTACATCACACAAAGGCCCTAAATTTCTGCAACCATATCTCATAACTCTATTGGACTCTGATGTAGTTCTCATGGAATTCAAAGACTGGGAGAATGCAGGAAAACATCTTAGTGTGTTCTGCCCTTATTATGCCTAATAAAATATTTTAGCATGCCTTGGTATAAATCTTTCTTTTCCTCCTGTATGTTCTCATCGGATTTGTAGTTCACCACATCTTGGGGGGAAAATGAGTGGATCACAGTAAGCTTTCATGCCAATAAACCAGCTAAACAAGATTTTTTTTTTTTATGGCAGACCCATTTGTTTTCACCTTGCCCTCAAAGGCTCAGATGCTTCCAAATCAAACAAATCCAATAAGAAAGAATTTTGGTTATCCTTAGAAGTTGGCAGGCTGCCCCCTTTTTTAGATTGCAGTTCCCTGAACCTCCTAAGGTGCATCTACATTGAAGAAATAATGCAATTTTTAACCTTCTGAATTTTTAACCTAACTCCATTTTTAAAGTGCCATGGCTCCATTCTTTGGAATCCTGGGATTTGTAGTTTTACAAGGCCTTTCATCTTCTTGCCTGGTGCCTCACCAAATTACAAATCCCAGCGTTCTGTAGAATGGAGCCATGGCAGTTAAAGTGGTGTCAAACTACAATGGAATATCAGGCTATTAGTGACAACTCTGTGTGCAAGATTGGTTCCTACCATAGGATGTGGAGACAGTAGGTCCTCTATACCACTGAAAAGATTGCTGGTGGATCACTTTGGGCAAGATCCTACATGAGGGTGGAGTTACACATCAATTGTGCCTTAAAGCCCCTTTAGGTTGAATGGCAAACACTGCGCATCTGGACCAAGACACTAAATGTGCAACTGAACACCCCACCAAATCTTCATGCACACCATGCACACCATGCAACCATGCATGGTCCCCCCATATGCTCAAAGGTTCCATACAGGCAATTCCACGTCCACAGTCTTGCAATGAATATGGACAATTCTGCAACCGGACAAAGATATCCAACTTCTTCTGCAGTGGAATTTACACATGCATGAGATACCAACAGGATTCCAGCCATAATTTTTGTTTCATCCTCATGTTTTCAAGAAAGGGTGAGGGCATTTGCATGGGCTTTCATTTTTCCAGCTTACTTCAAACGATCTATAGTAAAGATGTTCTTCTCTTTCTGTAATGTTTGCCATTTCTTTTGCTTGCAAGAGAAGATGAAGCTGAGTGATTAAAGCAGGAGGTGAAAGAAGAAATCCAGGGACAAGTCACTTGGGCTTGACATCTGATGGAGACCTGTGTTACTCATTAACTCCTCCATTTGAAGAGGTTGATGAGTAATTGGGGAGCCAGGTTAGGATCAGAAGGAGATGTTCCACCCCTGGAATGCAAATGACTTTATTTTCCATCAAGAGGATGAGCTTTCCACCTAAAAACCCTCAGATCCCTTTGCTCCCCCCTCCTGCCCCTCCAGTTCTCATTTGATGTTCAGTCCAGACAATTGGATTCTTCTTCATAGATATTCAGTAGCTTATGAATCATTGATGGAATAAGTGCAAAGGCCCAGGTGGACAAAGTGAAGGTAAAAATACATGGAGGAATCTGCACAAATGTTTCCATTATTCTTTCCAATGGGCCTTCCTGACTGTCAGGAAATCAATTTTTTTGACTACGAAAGGAATAACTGAGAATATGATTTCCATAACTAAAGTCTCTCCTTTGACCCATCAGTCTTGGATGTTGCATTCATGCCATCTCTTTTGGGTGAAGCAGAGACGCCATGGCAGACTTTGGCCGTGGTGAAGTACTTGTCCCTTTTTTTCCCAGGGATGTAAAGATTATTCAAAAGTTTTCTCATTCTCAGTGAAGAAAGGTTCCTTCACTTCAAGAAAATGGTCTACTGCTGTTCTAGTTTTTGTAATTCAAGGCTTATTCCCTCACTCAAATATAGGTATGGGGAAAAACTGGTTTTATTTTTGTGCATTAAAATGAAATGAAATAATGTGCAGAAAGCAATGCATTTTTTCTCAGAGGGCTTCACCATTCTTGAAAAGGGACCAGACTCAGAGGTGGGGGACAAGTTGCAGGGGCTTTGAGATCCAGAGGAGTCCAAAGCCATCACCAGGTGGACATGCTGGTTCTTCTCAATTTAATGCTTTTCCTTCATTGATGTTCAGTACTTTCCAATTCACTGCAGTGGTTAAATGCCTGTACTGCAGCCACTCACTCACAGACCACAAGGTTGCGAGTTCAATACTAGCCAGGGCTCAGGCTAGACTCAGGCCTGCATCCTTCCGAGGTCGCTAAAATGAGTGCCCAGCTGTTGGGGGGCAATGAGCTTACAGTTGTAAACCGCTTAGACATCCCATAGTGCGATATGAAGTGGTATATAAATGAAGCTACTTTGCTTTTGCTTTGCTTTGCACTAATAGGATGAGTTCACAATCTCTCCCCACTCCCAAAAATGTGGTCAGGTTGCTCTGAAGGAAACCTGCCTGTTACAAAAACATAAGCGGAACTGTATTGGTTCAGACCAAAGGCCTGGTTCTACCAGTGGCCAACAACACACAGGCTATGAGAAACCCACAAAAGGGTATGTGTGCTTTACGGTGGGACAGTGGCCCTGATATTGGCCAGGGTTGGCCAATGCATCTGTTGTTGTGAGTTCACACGGTCCCTCTTCAGTTAACAACTCATCGGCTACAGTTGTGCTGGAGGATTTTGGAAGACGTTGTTGTTGTTGTGCTTTCCAGTCATTCATGATTTATGGCAACTGTATTACGGGGTTTCTTAGAAAGGTTTGTTCAGAGTGGGTTTACTTTTGCCTTTCTCTGAGACAGAGAGAGGGTGATTTGCAATCCCCGCAAATCTCTAAGTTCTGAGAAAGAATTGAGACCTGGGAATGGCTCAAAGCACTAACTAGCAGAAAGGGGTTTTGCTTCCCAGAATCTCTAAAATTTAGAAACCCCTCCTTTGGTCTTTCAATTACACATGCACTATTTTTTTTTTAAATGCTTTCTGAAGCTCAAGAAATCTTGCCTCTGGCCAAGGTGCTGAAAAACAGAAACCAGGTTTGGAGCCATATCTCTGAGTGTTTTTTCTTCTAAAGGAGATCACCAACTAGTTACCATGCCTGTATCCTAATAATTCCATAATTTATCTCAAAGGTTTTATAATTTATCACAAATGAATCAGACAAGAAAAGTTAACCTGGCTTCACTATGCAAGCTCAAGTGAATGTGGACTGGCAGGATAGCTATTATTAACAGACTTTGGGCTGGATTCCTGTTGGATAGTCTCAATTAAAGTAAAGTCATTCAATTAATTGTTGAAGGGAGAACTGACAATGCAATTTAGGCCTTCTGGATTCTGAATAAAGATGGAGAAGATTGTGAACTTCCCCCTCTTTCCACGAAAGTATATTCAAGTGGAACGGAATATGATTTCTCTGACCTACGTTAGCAATTCCACATTTGGGACAAGGAAATGGGAGACAAGCCAGGACAAATAATCTAGATGTAAAATTCTGCTTCAATCAATGGCATTACAGTTGGCCCTCTGTTTTCATGGGGGATCTGTTCCAGACCACCACCACCACCCTGCAAAAATGGAGACTCACCAATATTCAAGCCCCATAGACTTGAATGGGGCACACTCCCACAGGTGCTCGCCTCATTGATTTAAATGGAGGTTGCCCCTCCATGAATATGCAAAACCACAAACTTCAGGTCCATGAGAATGGAGGGGCGATTGTAATGGCAATATGTTGTTGTTAATTGCCCTCAAGTCGGACCTAACTCATGGTGACCCCGTGGATGAGAAATCTCCAAGACTCCCCAATTGCTCAAGTTGTGAAGACTCATGCCCATGACCTTCCTGCTTGAATCTATCCATCTGGTGTGTGGTCTTCCTCTGTTTCTGCTTCCCTCCACCCTTCCTAGCATTATTGTATTTTCCAATGAGTCATGCATTCTCATGATGTGGCCAAAGTACAACGGCCTTAAATAATCTTGGCTTCCAGGGAGATTTCCAGATTGATCCTTCAAGAACCTGTTTGTTTGTTTGTTTGTTTGTTTGTGTGTTTTTGCTGTCCATGATATCCTCAGCACTCTTCTCCAGCTCCACATCTCAAATGATTTTCCTCTTATCTGCCTTCTTCGCTGTCCAGCTCTCACATCCCTGTATGGTGATAGGGAGTATGATGGCTTGGATTATTCTGATTTTAATGCTCAGTTGTATATCTTTACTCTGCCGGATGAGATCCGTTTTATCACTACTCTTGCTGCTTTTAAGAAAGCAGTAAAGACGGATCTCTTTTGGCAGGCCTTCCCGGAATAACTGTCAGCTGAGAGATGAGTCCTTAATTCGTACCTCTGATTCCTGTATTATTGTATGTTTTTAATTATTCTTAATTTTAACTAATGTGGCATTTTTAATTTGGCTTGTAGTTTAATTTCTATTTTAAGGGGATGGGAGGGTGGGATTATGGGATGAGGGAATGGTTTTAACTTTGTTCTGTTTTTAAACTGTTGTACCCCACTCCGATTGCCACGCAGAGGGGCGGGCTATAAATAAAAATTTATTATTATTATCATTTAGGATCTTTTTAGATCCTTCATAGCTGCCCTTCCCATGCCTAGACTTTTTCTGATTTCTTGACTGCAATCTCCATTCTGATCCATGTTTGATCCAAGGTACAACAAGTCTTGAACTATTTCAATTCCATTTTCTTCATTGTCTAGGCTGAATTTATGTATTATTTTTGTTTTCTTTATGTTGCAGCATGGCAAACACTATTTCCACTGATGTTGTTTTGTGTCTTTAAGTTGACTCTGATTATGTCAACCCTATCTTAGAGTTCCTCAGCAAAATTTATTCACTGTAGGTTTGCTATGGCCTTTCTCTGAGGCTGAGCAAATCCTAGTCCAACATTCAAGCCACTACCATGCTGGGCCTCTTCTGACTAGAGGAGATGCATTGAATCAGTGCAATTTATGTATATGTTGCATCACCAGTTAACTATTGATCCAGTGGGTCTACTTTAGTTGAGACTATCAATTGCATTCATATCTCTGTGTGGCTTCTTTAGGTGGGCCAGTTCTGAATAACCAAAGCTTGCAAAAAGTCCTTTTGGGACCTAGAACTCCCAGGATGCTGGCTGGAGGATCTGGGGATTTGTGGGCCAAAATTACCTTTGCTAGGATCCATGTCCAACCTGTCTTCTGTTTCTCCTAGTCAATAAGACCTGGCTTCACTAGTTGTACTCCTCCCTTCCTCTTTTTTTCCCCTTGTTCTAAATCACCTTGGATCCCTGCTGACATTTTCTATATGTCATAACTGAATGGGAAATGTTCTTTTCCTTGTAAGCAGCATAAATCATCCTGCCTTGGCTGCTAGGCATTCAGTGACCAAGCAATTGCTACTGAGTAAAACATTAACTATCACAGAGGAGAGCAACTCAATGAGAAATGGATCATGTTTCATTCCACTGAAAGCTGAAAATCAGCTGCAAGCTGCAAGCCAGGTAGCGGGGCTGTCCCAAGACATTTTGCTGCCTGAGGTGGAGCAGGTAGTGTTCACCTAACAAACTCAAAGTGCATAGTAACCTAAGCTCAGATGAGTTAATTTTAACCAAGGAGGCAGAAAGTACCACAAACACATCCGTCCCCATTCTGAGTATTAAAAAATCTCAGCCAAATCCTCCATCATGTGTACACTCGTACTATAAATCTACACATATATAGGGATTATTTAGAAATCTGGTTTTAATTGTATATTGTATTTTATTGTTATTCCTATTTGTTGTAACCCATCTGCAGGGAGAGGCAGGAAATAAATAAAATGTATTATTACAATATTATTATTATAGCAAAGTGGTGGTTGTGCTATAAAACCCTTCTGCTGAGTACTGACATTGTGCAACCAATGGTGCATCTATCAATAGGCCTACTTATTGCCCTCTTTTACAGTGGAGAAGGTGCAGTGGCTGTGTTCCTGAAATCCCAGTGAATCAAGTGGTATATTGAAGGCACAGAGGAATAGTTATGTGCATTCAAGAAGATCACATTCCTTTACTGGAGTCCAATTGTTTAGTTTTAAGCAAAGTAGACCTACTGAATCAATTGTTGAATCAGATATTAGCTGCTCTGTCTCTACTATAGTCAAGACTAACAGAAGTTGAAATCCTAAATAGTTCTTATGTAGTGTAGATCAACACTCATATAATTAAATAGTGGCTGTGCTAATCTACCCTTCAGCTGAATACCAACATTGTGCAACCAATTGCATCTGCCAACATCCCTTTGTGCAATGGGGGATGCGCAGAGGTGCTTTCTGCAATCCTCATCCCCATGAAGCACCTAGTCCACTGACAAAGGGTTACATATTTTTTCAGAGAATGCAACAGCTAGATTTGTGGAATTCCACTTATGCAACTCTTAAATGAATATGGGCATTACACCATGTTCAGAAACATGTATATTGTGCATTTTGGTTGGCCAATAAAGGTATCACTATTTGTTGGATTTTTGATTGGACTTGTTATATGGCCAACATGGCTACCCCTGGATGTTTTCTGGATTTTAAGATACTGCTTTATAGCCCCAACAGGGGAATCCTAAAGAGTGAGCCAGTGGACTGGAACCTTTCCTATTGAGGTTTTGACCTCCAACAGAGGTAAAACATTTTTCTTCTTCTTAAATTTGGACTGGATTGGCATGTTTTACCTTAACACCACCTAAAGTTTTCCTGATGCAAAAGCATGAAGGCTTCTTGAGAAATCCAGTGTCCTCTGCCTAACAAAGGGGCCTGTGGCCTCACAAGGATGGAGATATATTGGATTGCAAAGGAAGTGTCTTGCTAATGGATGTTAAATCTTCTGGACTTTGAAAATCTCCCAGTTGCCACATGGCCAGAAGGAGGAGGTGCCAGCCTGCAAGATATGCCCCTCCATACCATCTTAACTAAGAAGAGAAACAGCAAAATGTAGACCTATGGCTAACATCTTCAGTTTTTCCCCCTCCTCTTTGGTCTGTAACATCTTGTCTGCTGAAAAAGTCCATGAAGCTTCAAAAGCTCGCAACATGTATATTGTGCATTTTGGTTGGCCAATAAAGGTATCACTGTTTGGTGAATTTTTGATTGGATTTGCTTTATGGCCAACACAGCTACCCCTGGACATGTTCCGAAAAGTATAACTACATAGTACAAGGAAACTTACATGTTCATAAAACACCTGTAGGATTTCAGACAGTTGTAACTTCTTGTGTTGCCCTCAAATCTGTGCTACCTTTTGTTAGCATGTGTTCCTTTTCTGTTTTTCCTATCTTCAGGAGATGCCCAATCTGCTGATCCTAGATTTCAGTACCTTGGATAACTCCCATTTAACCCAGAATAGAAACCATAAATCCAGGTGTAGATATCCCAAAACAAGGAATACACCAGCTATATCTGGATTCCAGAAAGGTGCAGAAAAGGAGGATAAAAGTGGCCAGCTAGGAGATGGCACGGGGAAACTCTCATGGCCATCAGTGTCAAATCTGTGGCTGATGGATCAGGCAGGTAGAGTGCAGGAACCATCTGAAAGCCATTGCATTACTGGCAAAATGGCTGTATGGGGAGGTATTAGGTATTGGAAATGTGTGGACTCTAAGCATGCTGTATAATGGGGAAAAACCTTTCAGTCCTGACAACAATTATGTACTATGATCAACTCTGCTTACTGAATAAAGCTTTTCTGAATCTGATGAAGGCTTATAACTCCTTGGAGTGGAGTTAAACTGTACATTACAAGTCAGGCCTGAGGACAATGAGGCCAAGGGTGTTCTGGATGTCTATTCCAAAGATGGGCAACCTGTGGCTCTCCATATGTTGCTGAACTGCAAGTCCAGTCATTCCTTGCCACTGGCTGTGCCAAGCAATCTGATGACAATTGCAGCTCAATGTGTGTAATAGAACACAAGTTGTTCCCAGACGCCAGATCTTGCCATTCTCACACATGACCTGCTGAGATTCCTTTGCAAAATGAAATCTTTGCTTAAAGATGGGATGGAATTGCCCTCTTCTGAACAAGAGCAGATCTATTGGCTGAGATTATGCTTGGGTTGTGTTAACAAAGTTGTACTACATAGTTATAACAAAGTTGTACTACACCACCCTTCTGCAGAATATTAACATTATGCAATCAATGGTGTATCACCTAATGTGTATCTCCTTCTTGTCCCCTTGTGCAGTGGAGAATGATGGACAAGGACTGTTTCCACATTCCCTGAGGATTAAATGAATAATTGAACACACCGAGGAATAGTCACACAACATCCAAGAATATACAGAGACCCTCAGGGAAATGAAATGGGAAGGACAGTGAATAGAGCACAGATTGTGGAAAACTCAACTTTTATGCAACAAGGC
>JAIPUX010001880.1:116781992-116810163 GCA_020142125.1 Phrynosoma platyrhinos
AGTTCTTCTGAGAAGGGAAGCCTCACTCAAGGAGGCCCCATGGACACCCAGAGCTTCTTGCCTTGGCCGATCCATCTCTCTCAGCAAAGCATGGCATCATTCCATGGGTTCCTTTAGCCCTCAAAAGTTCTCGCCCTCAACCACAGGTGGACTCTCTTTCCCTCATCCCTGAGTCCAAGGACTGAGAAGTATCTATATACTTGTTCTACCCCAGCCTCCGGCTAGAGGGCATAAAAGTCATTGTTGTTTGACAAGTCTGCATAATGGCGGAGGCTGAGATCGGGCAGTTGTGGGGCTGGAGACTGCTTGTTCTGACTGTTTGAGACCCTCAGTTCTGTCGACCCTCCCACCAGTGGCCTTTGCTGCTGCATTTCCCACTTGGGTTTGGCCACAGTTCGGCTGTGGCCCCTGAGTTTCTGGTGGTTTTCATTGCAATAGGCCACACAGCACCGACAGGCCAGGAAAGGCTTGGTGTGGTCTTTAGCCTTCAGCCTGGGCATTGGGGCCACCCCTCTTTGGATGGGGATGCCCTGGGACCTTGAGCTCTGTTGCTGCTGTTGCTGTTGTCCCTCCATTTGTCCTTTCAACCGTCCCTTCTTCTTCTGGACATGGTCAAGGCTGAGGTCCGAATGGGAAGAGCAGCTCTCATTCCAGGCCATCCCACCCATGGCACTCAGGGTCCTCAAGGGCAAGGCCAGGCGCAAAGCCTTCCAGAATTTGGAGCCTGGGCGTTTGGACTTCTCTCCCTTCCAGACCACGAAGGCCACTGAATCCTTCAGTTGCTGAATGTTGGGGTGGGCCCGTTGGAGCGGACGATACTGCACCACCACCAGCTTGGTGGCAATATTGTTCTGGCACAAGAGACCCAACTTGAACTCCAGCATGCTGATGCTCTTCTCAAGCAAATAGTCCGGGCTCAAAACCACAATCATCTTCCGGCTCCTCTGGATGAAGTTGAAAATGGCTTCTGTGATATCTGCGGGAAGGGAGGTATAAAGGAGAGAAAAGTGACCTGAAGCACCCATGCAAATCTTGGGCCCTTTCACGCTGCACAATTATAGCACTATATTCCATTTTAACAACTATGGCTGATGTGGCTACAAACTATGGTTTGTAGTTTAGAGGGGTACTAGGGCAATCTGGCTGAGAATAATAAATTTTGTTGTCGCTGTGTCCCTTCAAGTCATTTCCAACTTACAGCAATCCTAAAGTCAAGCTATCATGGGGTATTCTTGGCAAGATTTGTTGAGAGGAGGTTTGCACCATTGCCTTCCCCTGAGGCTGAGAGCATGTGACTTGCCCAAGGTCACCCAATGGGTTTCATGGCCGAGCTGGGAATTGAACCCTGTTCTCCAGCATCATAGTCCAACACCCATCCACTATGCCACATAAATACCCTTCTTTTATCTTCCAGGATTCCATAGAGTACAACTATGACAGTTGAAGTGCCACAATAGCATTCTAATTCTGTAGTTTGAAAGACCCTTTGTGTGTGCAGAGGTTGGATGAAATGTGCAAATTTTGTTCAGGATAAGGCTGCATCTACATTGCAGAATTAATGTAGTTCAACACCACTTTAACTGCCATGGCTCAATGGTATGGACTCCTGGGATTCGTAGATTAGCGAGATACTAAGCCTTCTCTGTCAGAGAGCTCTAGTGCCACTACAAACTACAAACCAGTATTCCATAGGATGAAAGCATGATGGTTAAACGGTATTAAACTGCATTAACTATGCAATGTAGCAGCAGCCTAAGTCTCCATAGTTTCCTGTATAGAATTTTCTGTACAGGAAACTCAATTTTTTTGTGCGAAATATGTTTTGGTGCGAAATAATTATAACCTTTTGTGTAGATAATGCTGTTTCTCAGTGGAAAATGCTGTTTTCTGAGCAAAACAATAAATTTTTCACAGAATAAATCCCAAATTGTGAAGATCCTTGCCAAGCCAGGATTTATCTCATTAGGGTTTCTCAACACTTGATAAATGCATTATTCAACTAATTTAAAAAGTAATTTTGAATATCCTTTCCATCCTTAGTCAGGACAATCCCAGTCCTGAGATTTCAGTGCCAAAACTGGAGAGTGAGGGTTGTCACAAGTGGTGACATTCCAAAGCTGATTGTTTTATTTTATTTTAGTTTAGTTGTTTGTTTATGGGATTTATATCCTGCCTTTCTCCCAAAATGGGATTCAAGGTGACATTCCAGGGGTGATGGGCTATGGTTTTCATCTCCTTTTTTGCCTACCAGATATATTTTCTTCATAGAAACATTCCTTTCGGAGCAGGAAACAAGTGGAAGCAGGAAAAAATGCTTTTCTCTGCCAAATAATGCAATACTTTGGAGGAGTTGAATACCAGGTGAAAATTGCACAAAATTTCTCACTGGTTGATTATTCTTCCCAGTGAGGTTTCCCGATTGTTGATAAAACCATTTTATGGCCTGTGAATGAAAAATTATGAATATTTTCCCATCCTCACAGCAGTGTCACCCTCCATTATTATCCAGTCACTGTTTGGCACATTGAGTTTGGCTCCTCGGGCAAAGATTGTCTGACTTCAGAGGCCTTCTTGGTCGCAATGCTGCCATCAGCATAGCCTTTTGCCACAGAGGAGTTCCTGCATGGCAGGCGGTTGGACTGGATGGCCCTTGTGGTCTCTTCCAACTCTATGATTCTAGGAGCATGCAATCCCACCACCACGAAAAGGTCATGCCATGCAGATAAGAAGGGAGAATGGAGGCATCCCCAAACAGTGAGAATTCTGCCCACTCAAATGAGTTTTTCCTTCCCTACCCAAATTTCTAGTGTTGCAGTAATTTAAAATTTCGGTTGAACATTCAAAAATACAGGCTGGCATCCTGTTAGGCAGCTACGACGTCATCAGCTAGAGTTAACAACTTCACAAGTGTCTTGTGTTTCACATTTATGATTGTGGCACCATTACCATGACCACAAATGTCTCTAGGGACTTTATCGCACAGCCCCTGTTCTTGAAAGGAAGTGCAAATGTGGATTGTTTTTAAATGTGCAAGTCTTGTTTATCCTTTTAAATTGTTGCATGTTTTAGTTAATGTGGTTCATTGTTAATTTGTTGTTCCCTGCCTCAGTCCATAGAGATGGGTTAATAACAACAACAGCAATAACAACAACAATTTTCATACCTCCTAGGTACCAACCATCCCTTCAATAGTGCCACTGGGTTGTTGCTGTTCCCTCGTACTTTCTTCTGCCCTCATTTTTAACCCCACCTTCCTGCTTTGTGCCCTATCTAGCATGCCTTACATTTTTTGTCTGTGTTTTTGATTTTTAATGCAATTCCAGAGTTATACTATTGTGGTTTAACTAATAATCAATCAATCAATTAAAAAAAAACCCTGGCTGTTCTGGAATAGCAAAGGGATGGGGAGAGGGGGAGAGAAGACAATGACACCATGAGACTATGTAATCCCAGAACTGCCACAAGAGTGACTTACCACACCTGTGGACTAGCACTGTACCAGCACAATTGGGAGCTTAGAAATGGGTTTTCCCCATCAATTGCAAGTTGCAAGCTAATCACGCTTGGAGGGCAAGACAGCAACAACAGGGAGATGGTGTCCTGCTATAGGTACGACCATAGGTGCTACTATCAAAACTTTATGGAGGTTTAAAAGGTGTGTGTGATAAATTCCTGAAACTGAACTTAAAAGCCAGGCAGCCATACCGAGTGAAGAAGTTCAATGGTGCTGGTGAGTGGGGCACACTGAAGGATGATGTGTCCAACCCTCCTCCTGCCAGCAAACTATAGTGCGACAAGCAGAAGCAGAAGTCCCTGTGGAGTCCTGTCACAGTTCTTCGTTGCAGCTCAATGGCACAAGGGGCCTGGACATGCATCATCCTTCAGTGCTCCATTCATCAGCAGTGCAGAACTCCTTCATTCTGTAAGCTGCTTGGATTTAAGGTGGGCTTTAAGGGTCACATTGGGAGATGGAGCTACATGTCCCAAGCAGTGCAGGTTGAGTCTCCCTTATCCAAAGTGCTTGGAACCAGAAGTGTTTTGGATTTTGTTGAGGATACTGCAACTCAAGCACACTGACTCTTTCTAGCAACACAGATGCATGTCTATGATAGTTTATTGTTTTATGACCCTTCATTTCCTCCTTCGCTAAGAGAACACTTTTCTTTGTCTCTGGAGAGATCACCATTACCTTATTCTTCTTCTTTGTCCTTTGACCAGAAAGTATGACTTCCTAGCACGCTGATAAGAAACTTTCTTTGCAAGCATGTAGACTACTTTTTACCTCATTTTCTTTGCAACATGAAGCTTTATCTGTGTATGAATATGCACATGATTTTGTAAGTAAATTACCTTTTTATATTACTTTGGATAAGGACTTTGTCTTAGTTCTTTATTGGAAGACACATGGGGGTTAGGAGAATAAAAGGTGGACTAGTTTGATTTTCTGCTCATGCACTTTTCTGTTGTGTTTATTTGCTGGTGAGATTAATTCAATCTCTCCTATTTTCCTGAGCTTTTTAATGTCTCTCAAGAAAAATTCCATCTGGTTATGGGCCCAGCAATATATAATAGATACTTTGGAGATGAGACCCAAGTCTAAACATGAAATTCATTTATGCTTTGTATAGACCTTAAACATAGCCTAAAGGTAATTTTATAGATAATATTTTTAATAATTTTGTGCATAAAGTAAAGTTTGTGTATACTGAACAATGAGAAACGATTGTCACTATCTGACAATGACTGATTGAGATGGTCACTATCTCAGCCAATCATGTGGATAATTCATGTTGAATATTTCAGATTTTAGAATTCTGGATAAGGGAAATTTGACCTGTATCTTGATCTCAGTTTCCCAGGGTATGCAAACAACAAATTTAGGAGCTTTAGGTTCAAACAATTTTCAATGTTTCACTCTCATTGAGGCTAGAAATGTGGGGATGGAATTGGAGGGGGGGCAGAATTCTTATGTGTGGGGCAATGCCCTCATTTTGCCTCTGTCCCCTGACTATAATACCTTGCCTCCCCCCTTTTAGCAGCAACAAGCCTGGATGGAAAATGCTGTCTTGTATTTTCTATTTTAAATGCAGTAATATTACTGAGCACCATCATAGCAAACTTTTAAAATCTTACAATCAGGTCCTCTGAGGGACATTCACTCCAGTCAGCCAGGACTAGGTTGGCAATGTCAGCCAGAGGGCTTTTTCTTCAGCTGCCCCTAGACTGTGGAATGACCTGCCAGAAGAGATTCAACAGCCAAATACATGTCCAAATTTAATTAACATTAAAGACCAGTCTCTTCTGGCAGGCTTATCCAGATTATTTTTAAATTGTCAAGTTAAATGATTAATTTTAAAATATAAATTGTTTTAATATGCATGTGTCCTATTAGTTCTTTTAAACCAGGAGTTGGCAACCTATGGCCTGTGGGCCATACCCGGCCCACCGAGGCCTGCCAACCGGCCACCACCACCCCTGCCGATGATGACCGCCGCCACCTGCGCTGCCACTGCGCTGCCGCCACGCATAGCGTGGCTGCCATTTTGTTTTCCAAAATGGCGGTCGTGGCTCGTTCACGCATGCACAGGAGTACTGTGCATGCGGAAATGAGTCGCGGCCACCATTTTGGAAAACAAAATGGCAGCTGTGATGTGTGCGCCGGCGGCGGGGGGCGGTGGTGACGGGGGGTGGCACGTGTGCCTCCATTTTCCCCCATCACCATCAGCCCGTGGAAGACCCGAGGATCCTCAGACCAGCCCCAGGTAAGGGGAACTTGCCAACCCCTGTTTTAAACTGATGTACCATATTTCCCCAAAAATAAAACATACCCATAAAATAAGCCGTAGCAGGATTTGGAAGCATTTGCACAATACAAGCCATAACCTGAAAATAAGACATAGGGCCAATGCAGACGGGGCGGCTTTTCTGGGCCACCCCTGGGAGCGGCGAATCGGAGCTGTGGCAACCACATGCCATGGCCCCAATCCTCCTTTTTGCAGCCCCCAAAAGAGCAGCAAAATGTTTCTCCTTTTGGGGGTGGCAAAAAGCCTCCCTTTGAGCCGCCGCTGTAGCTCTTTTGCATCCTTTTGGCACAGCATGTGTGCACACTGCACCAAGAGGGCGCTCTGATGCCATGCACCCTGCAGACGGGCGCACAGTGTCAGGGTGGAGTCGGGACAAATAAGACATCCCCTGAAAATAAGCCATACTGTGTCTTCTTGAGGAAAAATAAATATAAGGCAGCATCTTATTTTCGGGGAAACACGGTATGTTTTTAACTGATGTTGTGTGCTTTAACTGATATCGTTAGTTGTATATCAAGTTGTTCCCTGCCACAATCCATGGTGAGGTGAGTAAGAAATACTACTACTACTGCTACTATTACTACTACAACCAATAGTGATGATGATGATGATGATGATGATGATGATGATGATGAGACATTATCACAACAACTTCCCAAAGATAGAGGGACAGTTTTGTAGTGGTTTGATGGGACCTAAATAAGAGTTTGGCTAAGTCCAACAGTGGAATATGCTGCCTTGGATAATGGTGGAGTCTCCTTCTTCGGGGGTATTTAAAGAGAAGCTGGTTGGCCTTCTATCACAGGGAGTGCTTTCATTGTGTCTTCCTGTATGGCAGAATGGGGTTGGAATGGATGGCCTTTGAGATCTCATCTAACTCTGTGAGTCTATGATTCTATGACTCTCAAAATGGATTTACTAAAGCTTTGTGGGGGCGGGTGCTATTGTTGAATCTTTTTTATTATTAGTTAAAGCTGCTTGCTTCTGACTATTTATAAAGCAATAACAATTGATAACCTGGTGCCATCAACCCTTGTCAAATGGGGATGGTTCTCCAATACCTTTCCGCTTGAATCCTTCAGTCAGAGAAGTTGGATTAGGGATCTTAGGACTCATTCCCACTATGATTTAAAGCGATTTGCTGATCGCTTTATATGTGCCTCATTCACATTGAAAACGGTTTCCGACCTGACTGCGATCAGAGTCACTTTGAAGCGAGGCAAATGCAAATGCAAATGCAAAAAAATAAATAAAAAAAATGCTCTTTTCAGACACTAGTTTTTTGGGTGGTTCTTTTGAAAAAAAGCGATTCGCAAGCTTGTTCAACAAGTGTGAATGAAGGATCTGAGTTGCATTGCACTGGAAGGGAGGGACTGAAGGCACAAGGTTGGGTCTCCCTCCGGTGAAGGAAGGCAAGTGCATTCCCCAAAAGGGAGGGCATGACACCAAAGAAAAGCTAAAAGCACTCATATAGAAATGTAAATGCAGGCTTCTTAGTCATGCTCAAAATGGAGGACTCTCAAGAAAAAGGGAGGGCATGACCCAAGAAAGGACTTTCCACCACCACCACCACCTTCCTCCCAGCTCCAGGGACCACAAAGACCCTTGGAGGAGTGGGTGAGGCTGAGCATCTGGACCCTCCAGCCCCGACGGCTGCCTTGGAAGAGTCAGGTGCGCTCAGATGCTCAGCCCTTGTCCTCCTTTGGGGTGAAGTCACACCTGGTCCTCTGCAGGAGGTGGAAGAGGAAGAGGAGAGGTCCTGGAAAAGGAGGATGCCTGCTGCTCACCCAGTCTCCCTGGGGGAAGGAGAGAGAAGATGCACCTTTCCCCCTCCTTTGCCCATGGGTTCAGTCATTTGCCACCTAAACCCCCCAGGAACCCTCCTTGGCCCCAGTGGCCCTGATTTTCCAGAGGGCTGAGCCTGCCTTGGCCCAGCCATTCTTTGCTTGCCTCTTTGGCTTTTCCTCCTCTGTATCCTTCCTCCACATCTTCCCCTTTTGCAGCCAGGGCCTCAGGCAAAGAGGTTCCTTCCCTTCCAATCGCTCTGATGCCTTCAGGTACATCCAGGGAGGATGAGCGGCAGGGGATGATGGGGGTGGCGGTGGAGGAAGGGTTGCTCTCTCAGCCTCTTGGAAGAGCTGGCTTGTTTTCAGGTGGGTCTTTGTTTGTTGTTGTTGTCATGTGCCTTCAAGTCCTTTCTGACTTATGGCCACCCATAAGAAAACATGGGGGTCTCTTGGCAGATTTGTTCAGAGGGGGATTACCTTTGCCATCTTCTGAGGCTGAGAGTGTGACTTGCTGAAGGCCATCCAGTGGGTTTTTATGCTGGAGCCCTCTTCTGCACTTACTTGAGTAATAGTCCTCCATGATAGGATTTGACTTGTGGGTGGGTGGATTGTGTGCCTTCGAGTTGTTTGAGACTTATGGCGATCCTAAAGCACCACTGGTCACCACGTCCCTCCCCTCCATCCCTCCTTTCCTCCCCAAAGGCTGCTTGCTGGGATCTGCTGGTCCCTCCCTTGGCTTCCTCTCTGCCAGGGCTGTTAGGCATCGCCCCCGCCTGATCCTGGAGCCCCTAGACTGCCTGTTCCCCAGGAGGCTTGGGAGCTCCAGAGTCCAGGGGATGCTGCCCAGGTTGGCACTGATGACATGTAGATGCACATCATCTGACTGACATTAAAAAAAATCTGGCTAGTGTGAATGACAAGCATGTCAAAAAAGACACGAATGCATGAAATTCTTGCAATAATTCACTTCCATAGTGGGAACTATGCATCAGTATGAATCGCTTCCGTGACCCAGTGTCAATGTGACTTGCAAAGCAGATTACAAGCAAGTGGGAATAAGCCCTTAGACAGGTGCTACATGGCCTCCCTTGATTAGCAAAGGGGAAGAGAAGACTCTCTTGCATCTCTTGAGCACCAAGGCTTGGTAAAGTTGGCTAGAATTCATGATCACAATTACAAATTTGTAACTCAGAATTACACTTTCATACACTTTCACAATTCAAATATTTTCAAAAAGTGTAGGGAATGCGTAGGCTCTTGCAATCCTGCCTTACTGGGCATGAGCTGCATGAGTGACAGAGATCTGTTCTCCTGTCAATTGGGATGTGGCAATTGATGTTTCCAGCACCACTACCCCACACCTGTTCAAGGAGAAATTGCAACAGGGATCCTGGTTTTAACTGTTGCATTGGATATCACTCAGATAGGAGAAAAGAGCTCTGTCACTTGCAATGGGTGATGCCCAGCAATGCAGAATGGGGTTGATGTCAGACCAGAAGATGCTACTTAGCTATGCAGCTAAGGTAGTTACGTAGCTAAGTAGTTGAACTAGAACACTGGCCATTACACCTTTTGGGAGTGATGTTGTTCTGTGCCTTAAAGTCATTTATGATTTATGGTTCACCCTAAGGTGAACCTGTCACTGGGCTTTCTTAGCAAGAAAATTGGGATACAGATGAGAAATGGTGAATGAATGAAACACAAGAAGGGAAAGAAAAATATCAAAACATGTATTTTATTAAAAATGCAGAATTAAAAACAAACAAGCATTAAAACATGACATTACCTCTTTTCAAAATGGATGATATGAAACAAAAGCAGAAAGGTAGTGGAGTAGAAAATGAGTCCCTTGTTATCAAACAAATGAACAAACAGAACATGAATTGGTGACCAGGAGAGGACGCTTGGCTTCACCTTTTATATAGGTCCCTTCAGAAGCACTGTGTGGCTGCACAGGAGTGTAAACCCAAGCCAAGTAGCCGAATCTGATATCATGCATGATTAGCACCACTTTGAATGTCATGTCCCTTTAGTTCTGCCATGGACTCTGTAAGCACAACACAAAGACCTACAGCAGCAACAGCAGCAGCTTGAGAGGGTCTTGGGGTTATTCCCAACATCTCCCAAAACCCTATGGCCAAAGCTATTCCTCCTGGTGAGACCAGAAATGATCAGAGACTTTGGCTGCATCTGCACTACAGAATTAATCACTGCTTTAACTGCCACGGCTCAGTGCTGTGGAATCCTTGGATTTATCGTTTTGTGAGATATTTAGCCTTTGCCAGAGAGCTCTGGGGCCACAACAAACTACAAATTCCAGGATTTCACAGGAGCCATGGGAACTAAAGCAGGCTCAAACTGCATTAATTCTGCAAAGTAGATGCAGTCTTGGTCTTTAAAACATAAGACTCTCCCTGCTCCCATTGCTTCATTTGCAACCAAGGGTCGCAGGAGTACTATTCAGGCCTAAGAATGCAGCAGCTGGCTGCAGTGTGAAAAGTAATTAAGGTACAACTGCACTGGTGTGTGTGTGTGTTGGGGGGATAGTGCTGTATCTGATCTGAGAATATACACTTCAACCAGTAGGTTTTTTAACCAGAGTCACCACTAAGTGCTGCATAACTTGGAAGTCTCAGATTTACCTTCTTGGGACTGTAGAGGCACTTGGTTTAAGAAATAACACTAAAATATAAAAGACTACACAATATATAAATATAAATGCTACACAATCCTGGTGTTGGATTTTAGCCATTAGCTGCAGTTGACTTTCAGTTCAAGGCTATGGACTGCCAATATACAGGTGGTCCATAGCCTTGACCTGAAAGCTAACTGCAGCTAATGGCTAAAATCCAACAGCAGAGTTGTGTAACGTAAATACACACACATGGAATTTCCCTCTTATCCTTATCTTATCCTACAAAACCCATGTGTTGCATGACAAATGCAACTGAATGCATATCCAATGTGCAAATAAACGCACCTGCCTATCCCCATGTGCACACACATTTGTATGCGCGATAGCACTAAATGCACAATTCCATGACCTAGAACTGTATGCCGATGTTGTGCATTGCACAAAAAAAGTCCAGTTGCTTCTGAAGGGGGAACTTGGCACATGTATAAGACACCAACAGGATTCCAGTCAATGTCAGTCAAGTGCTGGAAAGGGAAGAGCTCTCTATTGTAGGATGAAAATCCTGTGGCCCTCCAGATGTTGTTAGACTGCAAGTCTCAGCACTCTCTAGCCAGCAGAGCTAATGAGGAGGAATGCTAGAATTTGCAACACCCAACAATATATGATTGGCTGCACAGTTTCTCCTCCTTTTCTGTTGGGTTGCAGTGCAGCAGAAAGTTTGCCAGTAACTCCGTGTGCTACCTGAAGCTCTGGGCCATGGATCTTGCTCAACCACAATGCTCTTGGGTTGACAATTACATGGAGATAGACAGCGTTCATCAATGGATAACCCTTGTATCTTGGACCCTTGTATCTTGCACTCAGGTGCCTGGGGGATCTGAAAGGAACTCTTCCATACTGAGCCTTCTATTTCAAGAAGGGCCAGCTGTACCTCTCTACCAACCCATAACCACCTGGCTAGCACATGCTAACAGACTCCAAGGAGGAGTTTTTTTGGCTCAGCTAAGAGATGGAGATACCCCTTTCCAGAAACACAAATCAAGTTTCTCAGCTTCTATTGAGAGAGCTGTAGGTCAGCTTAAACAACTTGGTAGCCACAAGCTACCATTATTTGCCAGCTGTGGTTCCTGAGTATCTTCTCTCTTCTTGTTGTGTGCCATCAAGTCATTTCTGACATATGGCAATGAGATCAGATGTGATTTGGTATGCTGCTTATGAGAGTGCACAGTGAAGTCATGGGAATTATCAGCAGTACCAAGAACTTGCTGGATTCCCAAGAATAATGTTGTAACCCTGTAGTTTCAGTAACTGGTGACCTCCTTCATTGGCTGACATTTTTCGAGAATGCATGAGATTTTTATTTATTTTTTGATCTTCATTATGAGACTTCTCAGATGACCTATAACACTGACTGCACTGCATTGTGTTACTGCTTGATCTTACTGCTACAATTTGCCAGTGATCTGGTGTTACTCAGATATACTACTCTTAACAGACTTCACAGCTCGAATGGTGTGCATCTGATTTGTGCTGGCCTGCCTTAATCTGCGGGGAATGTTGAGTGAACCTTATCCACTATTTAGGAAGATGGTGGTGAAAGGGAGGAGAAGTTCTGTGCTCTGGGCTCAAGAGGAGGCCTTAACCTTTCCCACAATGAATCTCTTGGGCTGTGGAGGTGATTGAAGAGTAAAAATGATGAACTAAGATAGCTACCCCATCAATCTGGGACCCTCCTGATGGGTTGGACTACACAACCCATAATTTCTCAGCAAACTATGCTGGGTGGGGGATTGTGAGATATGTAATCCAACCCATCAGGAATCCCCCAGATTGGGGGTTGGTTGGTCTTAAAACCTCTGGATTTTGTAAACTTATGCCATCATCCACCTAGCAATTCCTTCTTCTTGGAAGGACCTGTCTGTTCCACAATGAGTGGGACAGTGTGTGTGTGTGTGCGCACGCATGTGTGTATTTGGCTCTGTGGGTGGATCAGCAATGAAGTGACCTCCAGCAACCCATAAGGTCCAGCAGAGTTGTGCTAAATCAGGGAGTCAAGCTCCAAGCCTCCACCTCCACCTCCATTTCTCAGACATCTTTCAGAGACGGGAAGGAGGACTTGCTCTTGTCCACCATCACCATGCTCTTGGGCCTGCTCTTGACAGGCATCTCCACCAGCAGCCGCTTCCAGAACCTTCCCCGGGGGTAGCTCGACTTCTCGCCTTTCCACTTAATGACGGTGAGGGCAGCTTTCGCTTGCCGCAGCTCCTTCACTTTGCTCCTCTTGACGGCTCTGTACTGGACAAGGATCACCTTGATGGTGCCCTTGGAGGCCATGTCCTCCAGGCCGGCCTTCAGCTCCAGCAGAGCCTGCGTACCCTGGAGGACATAGTTGGGGCTCAGCACCACCAAGAGGCGGCGGCTTCTCTGGATGAAGCTCAACGTCTCATCCGTGACAACTGGGAGAGAAACATACACCAACCAGGTTAGGGAATCAATGCATTGTGCTCAGAAATGCCAACACGCAATGATTCTGCCATTTGGGTGCAGAATGCCAAAGCCATAAATTTACCATGGCAAGTTTCTATCTCTTAAGACAGTGAAGATAGGGTTTGTGAAATCTTTAGGCACTGGGTTGAGCAAGAGTTCTACCAGCTTCAGCTTCTACCAGCTATGATGCCTAACAAACTGTACAGTCCCCTCCCATGTTCCCGTCCTTTATTCCCTATTGTCAGCCACACATTTTACCTGCTCCATTTTCATCCTCCAGGTTTGTAGGATGGTCCCAAGGATGTTTAACAAGAATCAGTGCTACTTAACCCATCTTGCAAAAGAGCAGACATTTCTATTCATTGGGGCATGTGTGTTGTAATGGCCAACTGTGGCATAGTGAACATTGGCATGTGTGTCAGGTGAGTAGATAATGGGGCAGAGGACAAAACTGAGGGCCTTGTACCTGCAAATAAGAATGTTGCCTCCCTTCTCCTAATATTTTCCCTTCAATCCTCAAATGTCTAGCAATGCAGTAATGTAGACATTGAACTGAGCATTTAGAGATACAGTTTATGGATCCAAAGAAAAGGGGCAGGCCAGATGGTCCTTGTGTTCCCCTCCAATTCTAGGATTCCATGAAGAAGTTTCTCTGCAAAGCTAGAAACATGGGAATTAGAAGAAAATTTATGGAGGGAGGAATCCTTATTTGAAGGGGCAATTCAGGCATTCCTCTCTCCCACAATAGCTACACCACAGACTTGGCTAGTTACATGATGGCAGCACACCTTTAGTTGAATACCAGTGTTGTGCACTCAGCGGTGTATCTGGCAGAGTAAGGTATGCACATGGACTGTTCCTGCAATCTCAGGAAATCAAGTGGGACCCTCCTGATGGGTTGAGAAATAGTTATGCACCATGCAAGAATGTGCAATTATATGGATGGAATCCTATTGGTTAAGAAGGTTGGACTGGATGGCCCTTGTAGTCTCTTCCAACTCTATGATTCTATGGTAGTCCCAACTAGAATAGAGCCGTTCAGTCAATCATCGCGTGGTGAGCCAACACATAGCTCAATCCAAAAGCTTCAATGACACTCCTCTAGTTGGGAGTAGCAATAGGATTGGGGCCCATGGAAAATCCTTACCCTAGTGAAGCTATGCTTACACAACTATGGTCTGGATGCATCCCTTGGATAAAAGAAGTACAGTCCTACATGTAGGTAAAGTTTCATGTGTAAAGGACCTTAAGAGGATTCCAGCCAATGTTTTAACCTGCTGCTTTTAAATTTGTTGAATATATATACTTTTTATTAATAAAATCAATTTTACAGATTTTAAATAACAGAATAACATACTCCAACAGAAATAAAAAAATGACCATTGAATTTACTTCTATCATATATGTATGTTTATCTATGTATATCTTTATCATATATGTATATCGTACTTCTCATCTAGTCTTATTGTAGCTCGCTTATTTTTTATTGATTTCCATATAATTTATTATAAGTCAATATTGATTATTATTACTAGTTCTTCTACAGCTAGTTTTAACTTCTCTCCCATTTCTTGCAAACTTGCAGACTTGTTGAATACATGCAAACTTGCAAAATACTTGCAAACCTGTTGAATTTTTTATGGCATCATTTTGTGTTGTGGTGGCTTTTTTAAAAAAATAGCTGTTACGAAATTTTATCAGTGGGTGACCTTCAAAGCAAGCCCTGGGCACCAGAAAATGTAACTTGTAATTACTGGGGAGAATGGGATTAGTGGTACCTTTGGGTTCAGTTGAATGAAGAGACTGCTTTGGATTTTAGACCAACTTTGAGAGGAGTTATCCAATGAGCTGAGCTTTATCCAGAAAATAATTTTGGCTTCTTGCATAGTTTTTCTTTAAATGTTTGGACTTAGAACTGGTACAGATTCATAACCTCATGGACATGGAAGCCACCAGCTCCCATTGCCTCTGGGGCAGAGATGGGGATGGCTTCTGCACAAGCAGTGTAGAAAGAAGGAAGGACATTTGGGTTTCTAGTTCCCTGTGGCAGAACAGGATGATTTTTTGGTTGAATGCATGCCTTGGATGAATTTGGAATGATGACTGATTATTGTTAAAAATGAATGAATGGATAAAACACCCCCAGTGTCCACACACTTTCCTCCCTTACTTCCTTCTGCTTTTTACAGAGATCTTAATGGAGAAATTCAATTTTAAAAAATCTGGGTACTGGAAAAAGGAAGTAATGCACTATCCTCCAAATAAATAAATAAATAAATAAATAAATAAAGCAACGAATTTCAGTTGCATAATGTATCCTGAATGAAGAATTTGGAATGCCTGCTGGGAAATCTGTGGGTGCTTAGTTTTCAGGCTTGACCCCCCCCCTCCCACACACACACTTTTAAAGTCATAAACATGAGTTTGATGAAAACTTCATTGCCCACCATCTTCCCACTTCCCGGGCTCTTACTCCCTAAAGAGCTTATTTGAAAATCCCACCCTGCACTGGGGAAGCTGCAAAAATATCAGGCATTCCCCAATTACACGGTAGAGGGAGATGTGTGGGTGCTGTTGACCTGCGTCTCCCTGGAAACACAAGAACACAAGCATATGAATGTGGATCTGGCTCTAGGATGTTCTAGTTCTGTACCCCACAACTGCCAAGCAAGAGTGGCATCTTGGAAAAACCACCAATAAGATATATCTTTTGCTTATTTTTTCCAGGAGCTAGTATTGAAAGGCACACTATCAATGACCCCCTCAATTGACACACAGGCATCATGACTAGCTGCCATTGACAGCCTTATGGTTTTGCAGGGGTAGGCAACCTTTCCCCTTTAAGGGCCGAGGGACTTCAGCTCCCAGAATCCCAGGAACTATTGGCCAACATGGGACTATTGGCCAACATGGTTGAGGCTTCTGGGAGCTGAAGTCCCTCGGCCCTTAAAGGGGAAAGGTTGCCTACCCCTGGTTTTGCCCTTTTAAGTCTCTTCAGACTACTGGTGTCTCCTTTGTTACTGGGGTTCATGACTCTATTACAGGTTTTAGTCCAAACTCGGGGTAGGCAACCTTTCCCCTTTAAGGGCCGAGGGACTTCAGCTCCCAGAATCCCAGGAGCTACTGGCCAACATGGGACTATTGGCCAACATGGCTGAGGCTTCTGGGAGCTGAAGTCCCTCGGCCCTTAAAGGGGAAAGGTTGCCTGCCCCTGTAAAGGAACTATCCCCAGTTCTGAAGCCTACCTCTTTAATAGGTTCAGTTTCTTGGCTAGTTCCTTTCAAGTCTAAGAGAAAACTTGGAGCAGATACCACCATCCTGACATGGAGACTCCTGGCTATCTGTGGAAGGGGGGGGGGGGGCTGGATAAGTTCAGCATCACTGACAGCTCCTTGAAAATTCCAACGAAAATCTGGAACAGATTTGCAAGCCTCACTGACACCACAGCCTATTGTCTCATGGAACCCAAGGTCTACAATTTGGTTTCAATTGGCATGAAGTACATCCTTTGGTCCCCATCAAATCCCCCCAGCACATCTGCATGGCTCTAGCTACTGATCTGCTGTGTGGATGCACCAGTATGTGCTCTGGCTGTTCGTGCATACTTAGGCAAGAAGGAGTCGATGTCATGCCCTGCAGCCTTCCCTCCCTAGGAGATGTTCAAGGGGAACTGGAAAGTGCCAGGGGTGTAACCTAAACCTCAATGAAGGGGAGACAGAAGTGACCTGGGGAACTCTTCAGCTGCTCCTGTGCATCCAAGATAAGTGTGTTCCAGAAGAAGGACTGGAAACCACTTTTTCCCAGTGCCTCCCAATATATATTTTGTGGTACTACCAGGTTCTCCAACAGGAGGTAGAATTCAGAGACAAAGCCATCTTACTCTGGAATATTAGTATACAAAGGGATCTTATAGCACGTTTGAGACTAACTGTGCAAAAGAAGTGGTAGCACACACTTTTGTAGACTTGGTCAATGGAGTCCATGCATCTGAGTAGACCAAGTCTATGAAAGTTCATGCTACAACTTCTTTCACATAGCTAGTCTCAAAGATGCTACAAAATCCCTTTGCATACAGGTTTTGCAACAGCCTATGTTACCCAAAGGACAACAACGCATGCTTTGCACACTCTCTTTTCAAGAGTGTGCCATTCCATGCTTGGATGCGCCCTTGGTAGCTGAAAGATGACATATCTCATAACTTGGTTGGTCCCCTCTGATTTGGCCTTTTCAAAAGTCTCAGACAGGGGATAAAGTCTAAACATCAGAGGAACTGTGAGATAATTCCTCTCTTTCCAGAGAAGGCTTAATCCCCTACCTACAGCAGAAAGACAGATGCTCTCCAGGAAGCCTGAACTGAGCTAATAGCTATTTTATTCCCTGCTGTATTTCCTGAAAGAGATTAGCCCAATTCAGAGTGAAAACAGAAGCACGAAATGTTGCACAAGCTGGAAAAAGTAAATGGTGCAATGTGACCATTAAGCTGGTAAAAGGTTGTGCATGGTGGCCAAGAACCACAGGGCACATACCTCCATGGAAACACCAGGAATTTTGAAAATCGGAGACATGGGGTTTTGTAAAGCAGTGATTCAACTCCCTGTAGAATGTAGAAGCTGGGAAAATCCCAAATACCTAAACCTTTGTGGGCTAATCCTTTGCATATTTGCAAAGTACACTTCTACTCATTTCTATTCAGCAGGGAGTCCTTATTAGGTTCAATAGATCTTACTCCCAGGTAAAGATGTACAAGATTGCAACTTTAGATGTGTCTCCCTACTTATGCATAGGATCCCCAAATCCAACACTGGCTCTCAAGAATGTGATCAGGTCTCCCAAGGGAGCCTGTTTGGCTCCAACTCTATTCCAGGGGCTCTTGAACTCTGCTCCTCCATATGTCTGGCACTTCAACTCCTAGCATTTTTGAGCAATGGGAATATTGGCTGAGATTTGTCAGAGCTTAAGTCCAAAACCTTCAGAAGAAAGTTTGAAAAACACTGGTCTATTCCACTCTTCCCTATCCTGGTGCACTTCACCAGTTTGGACCACAGTTTCCATCATCCTAGCTGGCATGGCTGAAGGAACTGAGTATGGCTGGACTTGCTAAAACAAACAAACCCAAAATGCATTATCTGAGAAGCCTTTGGTGATGCCTGGATTTCCTTTGGTTACTTTCCAAAAGAACCAATTCACTTTTTAATGCCATTCAATTACTTTTATTACTCCTCTTGCCTTTCCTTCTTCTGCTGATTGATTTACCCCCTCCTTTTTATTGTAGGATTCTTTGAAGAAAAGCAGGAATTTTGCTTGTTTGTTTAATTCTAAATATTATTTGCTCAACTTAGAGAGGGGTTTCAGCAAGAAAAGCTCTACAATTCTTGGATTGCCTTTTACTAGTGGTCATATAGGAACGTATCACAGGCGGCTTTGAGAAAATCTGTGTGGCTATGAGAAAAGCAGAGCTTGGAAAAAACAGGAGAAAGAGGAGGAGGAGAACATGTTGTTGTTGATGATAATGATGATGATTCTTGGATAGAATTTGAATCCTTGATGGTCCAAAATTCTTGGAGGGAGGGAGAAGAAGAGAGAAAAAAGGAAGAGAGGTGGGGGAGGAGGTGATGATGATTCCTGGATAGAATCTGAGTCAGATGGTCCAAAACTCTTGTCAGTAACACCTGAGAGACTGTGAAGAGGAGGGTAATTTCATGGGAGAGTAGTAAAAAAATGTAGCAAATTCTATGTAGAAAAAAGCAGGGAGATTAGCCAAAAGAGAAAGAAAAGTTTAGAAGACTTTCTACTAAGCAACAGCAATTTGTCCTATAATGCTGTGAGTAGGCATGTTTTCTACGGTATGTCTTCATATTTGGGGTGTGAAATAATAAATCTTGCAACCAGGATCTTGGAGTTAGCCAGGAGACCCAGAGAATCCCTTCCCTTGAATGAAGAGGTCTAGGGAAACATGACAGAGGGTTACTCTGAAGGAGGAGAGCCTCTCAGATTGGGACAGGTCAGAGCCAAGGGGGAGATCGAGTGGAGGGAGGACAGCCAATTTCTCAGCTCGGCAAAAAATAGCAGCTGAACAGAAGGAGCTGTGCAAAACAGGTTGGGAAGGCAGATCCTGTCTGTGAGCAGACATCTGTGACTACAACCCAGCAACAAGGAAGGCTTCTTAAAGGCAGACAATGGCTCCCTTTCCTGACTTTCATGTTCAGCCTGGATCAGGTTCCTTTGCCCTCAGAATCACAGAAACCTACATCTGGAAGATATCTCCAAAGGCCATCCAGTCCACCCCGTTCTGTCTTGTAGGAAGACACCATCAAAGCCTTCCTGACAGGTGTCCATACATTCTCTGTTTAAAAACCTCCAAACAAGGAGACTCCACCACCCTCTGAAGGATAGCAACTTCTATTGTCAAACAGTTCTTACCACCAGGAAGTTCTTCCTAATGTTTAGGTGGAATGTCTTTTCCTGTAGCTTGAACCCATTGCTCTATGTCCTAGTCTCTGGAACAGCACAAAATAAGCTTGCTCCATCTTCAATATGGCATCCCTAACCCTAACCCTAACCCTAACCCTAACCCTTAATCTTCTCTCCCCCAGACTAAGCCTACTCAGCTCCCTAAGTTGCACCTCACCATTTTGCTAGTTCTACAGAGACAGATGACACCAGTCTCCCTAGTTTCAAGGGCTTTCTGAAAGCAAATTCAATGAATTCTAGGACTCCATGGGCCAATTGTCTGGCTCCTCTGGGGCTCCAAGTGCCAAGAAAAAGGGTGAAACACCCAACATGGCTGGAAGTTTTGTTCTGAATGATAGATAGACGGACGGACGGACGGACGGACGGACGGACGGATGGATGGACACCTTTCAAAACCTTGGCCAAGATCCTGCACCATCATTATCACCATATTTATTTCTATCCCACCTTTTTCCCAGATTGAGAAAATTATTTTTTTTAATTGTTAAAAATCCACAGGATACAAAATGTTAAAACATAATTATACAAATCAGAAAAAAATTAAAACCAGGTGAAATCATAAATCATTAACACACACCAGCATAGCAATTAGAAATGCCCAGTGGATTAGATATGGTCATGGACATACTGTGAAACAAGTAGCAGGACAAGGAGAAGAGTCCTGAAGTCATCATTTTCCAGCACCCCAACCTGTAGCACCTCAGAAATCTTTGGGGTTGGAGTGCTGCCTACTTCATGAGCTAGGTTTTTGGGGGTCACACTGGGCCACTGACAACCAGAAATGTGAATCCCAAAAGTTAATAGGATTGTAAATCCATCTTAGGATCTTGTGAATACTGAACAGGATTCCAATCCATACACATGTGTGTGGGTTTGTGTATGGTGGGGACGACGACGACAGACTTACAGCTTATTAAAAAGCTGAATTGCTACTCCATCTAGAAGAGGCACATTTAGCCCTTTTTTGTCGCAATATGGAAATACTGTACGGAAAGCACACAAAGAGAGGGAGGAGAAACCCTAAAGGGCAAATTGTTCTCTCTGGTATTTTAAAAAGCCTCCTAAATTCTCTTTCCTTTTGGCTAATACCCACTGCCTATCTGAATGCAGAATTTGCTGCAATTTTCCTTCTCTCATTGAATGGCAGATCAGTCCAAGAAAGTCTGGGGCAAAAAAAAAATAAAAAAATAAAAAATAGCCTGGCCTCACAGGGTGCTGGGATCATCCCATCAGGGCCACTGACCTGGAAGTTTTCTGCAAAACCTTTCATGGTGGGCATCTCCCCCCTCCCCCACTGGACCAGGGAGATATAGTACATACAGGCCTTGCAGAATTTCACCCATCCCTGGTCCTGCAATGGGGTGGTAGTCCATGGATCCCCCTCCCCATTCTTCCTTAGGGATTTTCTCATCTGTGAAAATGAGGCATGGTAGCACCAAACCACCATGCTGTGTGTTGCAGGAACATTACTTCAAATGCATAGACACACCCAGCCCCCATTCCACGCAAAAGCACAATCAAGAGCCTCAGTTTGTGTTGATGTGTGTCATTGTTGTGCCCTGTATATGTGTGTGATCCTCGAACAAACACCCACTGACATGTCTGGAAACTTCCTGAACAGCATGCAAAAGGCTCTCATGATGAAGGGAAGGAGGAGAGGTCTCAGCTTTAAGCCTCTCAATGCCAGGGCAAACAGCCACTCTCAAAATACTCTGGAGTGCAAATTCCAGCTGCCTTGGCTAGCACAGCCAGCAATGCAGAATGCTGGGGGTTGCAGTCCAACGAACTCCAGAGGGCTCCCCAGATCCCATCCTTTCTCTATTCATGCACCCATCCTAATTCTGGCTTCCACACCGCTGCTCCCCAGATCCTGGATAGAAGACCCCCAAGAGCCACCCAGTCCAACCCCATTCTGCCATGCAACAATACACAATCAAAGCACCCCAGCAGATGGCCATCCAGCCTTTGTTTAAAAACCTCCAAAGAAGGCCACTCCACCACACTCAGAGGGAGTGTGTTCCACTGTCAAACAGTCTTACTGTCGGAAAGTTCTTACTAATATACCTAATATCTCTTTTCCTGTAGTTTGCATCCTTTGGTCCGGGTCCTAGGAGTTTATCACACGGGAGGCAACGTGTCCAAATCCCGTGGAGAAAATGGGATTTAAAACCTGGAAAAAAACCTGCAAAAGCAGGTTCATTTTCAGAAACATTGGGGTTAATGAGCATTAATGTGACATTAACCCAGACATAAAGTCAACAAAATGCACCGCTTTTTCCTTTTTCTGAAATAGATCATTATAACCCCACCCCATTCAATTTTGAAAAGCCTGGTAATGGCACAAGAATGTTTTCAGTGGCTGATGGAAAAAGAGCAAAAAGGGATTCATCCTGGCCTCGTGAGGGAGGGAATTTCAAATGTGGGAGCAGCCACCAAGAAGGCCCCATTATCTCCCTTGTTCCCACATAAAGAACCTGAGAAGGTGGTGGGACAGAGAGAAAGGCCACTCCAGACTATTTTAGCACTATAATGGGCTCATAAAGGTTATTACCATTTTGCAGAAAACATCTCATATGCTAAGAGAGTCCAAATGATTGCATTTACATTCCTCGATTGACTGATGCCATGTAGAAAATGGAGTGAGCTTGAATATATGAACTAGAATATGAACTAATGGATCCACACTGCAGGAAATTGTTGGGCAATCCAAGTGTCCTAAGGTTTCAGCTTTTGTGTAGGAAACAAAATATTTAAATGTCAAAAATATCAAAGCTAAGTCTGCTAGAGATTAGCTTCCATTTACAGAGTAATGGGGAAAAAATGATTCCCAGTCTGCTGTAGTTTCTCTGAGAACTGAAACTGACAGATAGCTTGTAATTCAATACTAGTAATGAGAGCCAGCATGGTATAATAGTTTGAGTGTTGGACCATGACTTTGCAGGCCAGGGTTTGATTCCCAGCTTGGCTACAAAACCCTCTGGATGACCTTGGACAATTCACATGCTCTCAGCCTCAGTGGAAGGCAAAGGCAAACCTCCTCTGAACAAATCTTACCAAAGAAAACACCATGATAAGTCTGCCTTAGGGTCGCCATAAGTCAGAAATGACATGAAAGCACACAACAACGAACAACAAAATTCATTGCTAGTAGTTTATCCTTTCACCCTATCTGTTCAACTTGTATGCAGAACATATGGTAAGAAAAACAGGCTTGGACACAGAAGAAGGAAGAGTGAAAATAGGATGAAGGAATATCAACAATCTAGGATATGCAGGTAACACCAGAATACTAGCAGAAAACCTCCCAGACCTGGAGCACCTACTAAGGAAGGTGAAAGAAGAAAGTGCAAAGGCAGGCTTAATGTTGAACATAAAGAAAACAAAAATAATGACCACCGAGGACCTTCACAAGTTCAACCTAGACAATAAAGAAATAGAAATAGTAAGAGAATTCCCATACCTGGGATCAAACATTGATAGAAGTGGGGACTGCAGTCAGGAAATCAGAAGAAAACTAAGAATGGGGAGAGCAGCCATGAAAGAACTAGAAAAGATTCTAAAATGCAAAGATATATAACTCAGCACAAAAGTTAGAATCATACAAGCCATCATACTCCCTTTTACCATGGATGGATGTGAGAGCTGGACAGTTAAGAAAGATGATAGGAAGAAAATCAATGCTTTTGAGACAATGTGGTGCTGGAGAAAAGTGCTGAGGACCCCATGGACAGTCAAAAGGACAAACAAGTGGATCCTAGAACAGATCAAACCAGAAACCTCCCTGGAAGCCAAGATGACCAAACTGACACTGTCATACTTTGGACACATCATGAGAATAGAAGACTCTGTAGAAGTTGGATGGGCATCTGTCAAGAGGACTGTTGTGGCTTGGCAGGGGGATGAATTAATGACGCTTGTGGTCCCTTCCAACTGAAAGATGATATGATTTCTGTGATGTATGTATGCCACGCATTGAACCAGTAAGCTTTCACAGAATTCCAACAGACAAATGACCAGATAAAGATGCTTGCGCATGTTGTTAACATCAGCTGAAGCCTGGGAAATGGAATATGCCAGTCTGCACAGCAGACAACAAGACCACCACCAGTGCCAAGGAAGGAACAAGGAGTCAGTGCCAGGTTATGCATGAAGAACCTGAACAGAAGGAGGGATGGGGAGGCTCATATCAATGATTTTGGCTCTGAGTCAGAAAGACCTGCTGGGCAAACAGATGCCATCATTGCCATCATTGCTTCTGGGGATGAGGGAACATGTCTGTTTTTTTTATTGTTATCAAGGCTAGAGCAAAACATGGAACAGAGAAACAGGGCAAACTTAAATCCAACTCCAGAACTGGACCATTTGCTCCCATTCAGCCACTGACAGACTTGAATCTAAAAAATTACTTTCAAAATAAGGCCCCTGGGCCCCATGTGCTAAAATAAAACAGTCTTAAAAATGCCATAAGAACCTCCCTTCACCTCCCTTATATATTAAAGAAAAATAATTGCTTTTATGCACTCTCACTCTCTCGGTGTCTCCTGAAATACAATCAGCGCTTGTGATTCCTTGTGCGGAGTCCAGCTCCCAGAATCCAGTGACCATCCTGGTTGGGGGATTTTGGGAGTTTTGCAAATACTGGAAGAAGATCTAGCTTACAGAGTCACTGTGAAGGCTATGGGATGACATTACCTCCAACTACTCCCTTCCTCTCCCTATTCCCCACAATCTCCCCCACATTTCCACAGATACATTCTCTGTGCCATCTCATCACTTGCTAAATTACCAAGATCTGCAGAAATACAGAATAAAACAGTCCATTTTACAACAAGGAATGGGTGCATCTGTTGTAACTAATTCCCACAATTTACTCTGCAGAATCTGAGGTTTAGCAGCACTTAAAGTTGGATTTTCTTTAATAGCACAGAAATTGCAGGGCTGGTTAATGTTCAGCAATTGTCTCAGTGGTGAAGCAAAGAATGGAAAATATGAAAGAAGTGTCTCTCTGTGTGTGATCTGATCACTGACCCCATGGTTTGCACCCTCTCTCCATCCAAAGCACACTCACTTAGCTAACCAGGGATAGGATTTCAGGCATCTATGCCGTTCAAGAAACAACCAAACATCTCTATCACAACAATAAATCTCTTATCTTTTAAGGCAGGTGGTGGAATCCACTCCAGGGGCCTGTGATCCTTCGAGATCCCATCCCCAGACTACCATTTTCTGTCCCAAAGGGTATGAATCACATTCCTGGGAACCTCCAGGAGCAGCTACTATCATTTTTAATAGGTTGCCATACTCCTTGTAATGTTTAACTTTTAAATATCAACCACCTCTTTTTCAAAAGCAATAGTGATCTTCAAGTCATGTTGATTTGGGGTAGGTGGGTTGGGGGTTATGGGAGAGGAGGGCAGGTTTGGGATTTTCACCCATCCATAAAGCCTTGGTGGGTCCCGAGTAGAAAAACTAGCCCTTTATCCCATCCCTGCTTTCAGGTTCTGTAACTATAGGGAGAAGGGCAAAAATGCCCCTCTAAATAAGAATTCTGGCTCCCCGAAATGATTTTCCCCCACCACTCTCCAAATTTCTAGCATTGCAGAGAGTGAGACACTGAAGATCATTCACACCTAGATGTCTGAATGTGGACATTAGCACAACAAAACCCTAACTGAGACTTTTGGCTGAAATGTGCATGTCTATTTACAAATTTAAATGTTTTTTTCTTAGCCACCAAAATTATATTTTGGGGGGTAGCACAGGGTCTTCAGGAGATGGAGGACAGGATGGGGGACAGGAGGAAAGTTCTGCAGAATCCATGGACTGCCAAAAAGACAAACCAATGGGTCCAAGAGCAAATGAAGGCTGAACCCTCTGTAGAAGCTGTCATACTTTGGACACATCATGAGAGGTCCTGACAAAAGACAATAATACTAGAAAAGTCAAGGGCAGTAGGAAAAGAGGAAGATCTAGTGTGCATTTACACTGTAGAAATAACAAGGTTTGACACCACTTTGAATGCTATAGCTGCAGCCTATGGAGTCCTGGGATTTGTAGTTACAAGGTCTATAGCCCTCTCTGCCAAAGAGTGCTGGTGGCTCACCTATCTACAAATCCCAGGATTCTGTAAGATGGAGTCATGGCAGTTAAAGGGGAGACAAAGTGTATTATTTCTACAGTGCAGATTTACTCTAATTACAGACAGATAGATTTCACCAAGGAAGCCAGGGCTGCCTTTTACTTAATAGAATCCTATTTTGAAAGAGCTGAGCTGAGCTGTCCATGTCTTTGCAGTTTCTCATTCAGAGGGCCACCACGGGTTGAATTGAAGGAGATCAACAATAAATGGGGCTTTTGGAGGGTCTCCTGGGGATGTTGAGGACTGGAAATCGGGCTTTATGGGCTGCATTTCCACACTATGAATTTAAATGAATGCATTTCCTTGCAGAAGTATTTGCTAAGGGTGGAAAGGATATTCAAAAATATTTGAAGAGAGGTCAAACACATGTTTCTTTGATTATCAAGAAATCCTGACAAGAAGAATCCTGGACTGATGGGAATCTTAGCAATTCAAGATTTATTCTGCCCAAAATTTGTATTAGTTGTTTTGAGAAGAAAACAACATTTTTGGCATGGAAAGTAATGTTTCTATACATGCAGAAAATGCTGTTTTCTGTGCAAAGCAAAAAAAAAAAAAAAAGTGATTTTGTACAGGAGTAGTCCTGAGTATTTGGGTATCTTGTGTGCTTCAAGTGTTATCACAATGCCACTTAATCCATTTCAGTTTCAGGGTATAATACAACTAAAGGTGGAAAATGACATTCCAAGCCCAAAATGGTTTGGGATCTTGGGACCTGAAGGAGCACTTCTCCCTCTATATATGCCTGCTCAAGTGGGGGCAAAATGGTGTCCAGAGAAGGGGGAACCAAAATGGTGGAAGGTCTGGAAACCACCAAGACCTATGAGGAGCATCTTAGGTAGCTGGGCATGTTTAGCCTGGAGAAAAGAAGGTTAAGGGGTAACATGATGGCCATTTTTAAATATCTGAAGGGGTGCCATATTGAGGATGGAGCAAGCTTGTTTTCTGCTGCTCCAGTGACTGGAACATGGAGCAATGTATTCAAAACACAGGAAAAGAGATTCCACCTCAACATTAGGAAGTCCTTCCTGAGAGTAAGAGCTGTTCGACAGTGGAAGACGTTGCCACGGAGTGTGATGGAGTCTCCTTCTTTTGAGATTTTTAAACAGAGGCTAGACGGCCATCTGTCAGGGGTGCTTTGCTTGTGTCTTCCTGCATGGCAGAATGGGGTTGGATTGGATGGCCCCTGGGGGTGCCTTCCAACTCTAGGATTTTATTAAGTAAAACATAAACTGCAAAGCACTTTCCTTTTATCTCTGTGTGGATTTCCACGCCACTTTTCTCTTATAGCTGGCAGGAGAAGGGGTGTGCATGTCACAGAGAGAGAAGGAATTCTATTTAATTCTATTTGTAATTTAATCATACAGGTAGAGTCTCTCTTTTCTGAAATGCTTGGGCCCAGAAATATTTTGGATTTCAGATTTCGAAATATTTGCATATACATAAAGAGATATCTGGGAGATGGGAGCCAAGTCTAAAAACAAAATTCATTTACGTCTTGTATTCACCTTGTACCTATAGTCTGAGGGTAATTTTATACACACTTATTTTTAATACTTTTGTGCATGAAACAAAGTCTGTGTATATGGATATCTTGGAACTGGGACCCAAGTATAAACATAAAATTAATTTATGTTTTGTATACACTTTATTTGTTGTTGCATGCCTATAAGTCATTTCTGACTTATGGCAACTCTAAGGCAAATCTATCATAGGGTTTTCTTGGAAGGTTATGTTTCAGAAGGGGTTTGCCATTGCCATCCTCTGAGGCTGAGAGAGTGTGACTTGCCCAAGGTTACCTCCAAAAAAGGAGACTCCACCACCCTCCAAAGCAGCAGGGTCTTCCAATGTCAAACAGCTCTTACCATCAAGAAGTTCTTGTTACCTCCAAAGTCATCCAGTGGGTTTCCATGGCTGAGTGGGGTTTCGAACCCTGGTACATAATTTTATATGCAATGTTTTTTAAAAATAATTTTGTGCGTGATGCAAAGTCTGTGTACATTGTGCACATTGAACCATCAGAAAGCAAAGGTGTTTCTCTCTCTCAGCCAGCCATATAGACAATTCTGGATTTTGGAGTGTTTTTGGATTTTAGGTATGGAAGACTCAGCTCACAAGAGAAGGGGCTGAGTGTCAAAGAGAAAGATGGAGAGAAAACAAGGAAAGAGTTGCAGCATTGGCATACTCACTTCCCCCGGGGAGGCTGTCTCTGTCAAAAATGCACAGCTTGTAGCCAAACTCGTTCTCCAAAACCCCCCGCAGTGTCAGCAGCACAAACTCTTCCTCCTCAGCGTTCCTTGCGTAGGACACGTAAATGTCATACTCCTTCCCGTCTATGGTGGCATCCCCCAGTCGGAGAGAATGTGTGAAGGAAAAACAACACAGAGACACGCAAAATTCGGTTAGATAGCTGAAGACATTTCATTCTCCCTTCCCAGCCTCCGCTCCAGAAGGGAAAACACATTTGCGGCATTAAGTGGCAGAGCATGACAGAAAGGATGGCGCTCTGTGTGTCCCACTGTGCCAACCGCTGCTACTCCGCAGGGAGTGGCATTAACAATCATACAGTTTGCATCCACCAGTGGGTTGAGCAGCCAGTTGTAAAGTCATGCCAACTTGAACAATCTTGTCTGATTTTGGAAGCAAAGCAGGATCGGCCCAGGTTAATACAGTCTACCCTCCATGCCCATGTATTCCTTACCTATGGTTCCAACCATCCATGGCTTGAAAATACTCCAAAAAGATAGAAATTCCAAAAAGCAAACCTTGATTTTGCTATTTTATATGTTGACTTCCCTGCTGCAATAGAATCATAGAATCATAGAATCATAGAGTTGAAAGAGACCAC